>ML682008.1:7150551-7161600 GCA_007922195.1 Podocnemis expansa
GAACCTGAGAAGTGAGCAGGGGGGTAGCAGTGAGGGAAGGGCAGAGCTGGGGGGCAGCAGGGGTGACAACAGTGAGGAAAAGGCACTCAGGGGGCAACAGCAGGAAACTGAGAAGTGAGCAGGGGGGCAGCAGTGGGGAAGGGGCAGAGCAGAAGGGCAGGAGTGAGGAATGGACAGCAGGGGGGCAAGGGAAAAGCGGCAGCAGAGATTTTGGGGTAGGGAAGCTGTGGGAAGCTCCAGAGGAAGCCAGCAGCAGTGGGGGGGGGTGGTTTAGGAGCCAAGGCCAAAATGGGACATTGGCTTATACCCAGGTCACCAATTTTAGCTTCTTTTTGGGCTCAGAATTGGGGGGGTCGGCTTATGCCTGGATTGGCTTATACCTGAGTATATACTGTAGGTATGCTGTGTAGACCTGGCCTGAGCAACAATTTGTTCTGTGAGCTGCTCCTTGAGCAGTGCATTTACACACTACTCCTAACTTGGACAGATCATGAAGTTCGAATCTTCAGTATTAGATCTTCTGCTCACCCTCACCGTTCATCTGGCTGTGAAACAGGAGAGCAACCTCTCCATCCTTTTGCTCCCCTTAGCCCAAGAATTATTCTCTGCTAGTTTCCTAGCATATTAGCCACTCCAATACAGGCAGAGTTGGATAGAGACAGTGATCTCAGACCTACCACCTTTTTACCAGCCAGAAGAGCCGCATGACTACAGAAACTCACACTTGGCTTCAGAGTTCCTGATGTACAATTGGTTGTACTAGAATAGGCAACATTAGATTCTTCTTAATATTCAAACAGAAAACAAAAGCATTTGTTATCCAGTTCATTTTAACACTTTATTTTAAAGTTGTCTGAGATCTGTTTTTTGTTTGCCTCACAGGATCATCCATAAAGATGGCTTCACAGATCAGGAATGCATGGAGTACAGATCTGTCATTTACAGTAACATATTGCAGTCCATCCTGGCAATTGTGAAGGCAATGTCCACTTTAGGGATTGATTATAAAAACCCAACCAGTACAGTAAGTGTAACATCTGTGCCTTTGACATAAGCCTAAAAATATGAACTTCTGAACCAAGATAAAGGGTCACTATGGAATGGCAAGAAGGATCAGTCTTTGTTTTACTGTAATGGAGATATTTATTCACTTGAATTTCATTTCCATCAAAATGTCCTTAGTCATCTGAACAGTAACATTTCATTAAACATTAGCATTTCTGAAAATGGAAAGCTGAGATTCAAGATCTAAACTTTTCAGCAAAATGTCATTCAATCTGTGGACCAGAATCCAAACTAGTAATTTACCCCCTTGCCATTTAATGAGAGAGAGAATCCATTTGTGGTTGCCAGATGCATTTGCACTACTGTTGGGAAGCGCAGTGGGCATTTCCCTGTTATTGACAAATTTGTGGGCTTATTTGGGGGTTGAAAGGTCACTGAGCCATTGTAGAAGTAGGTCAGGATTATATTGTCCCCTTGTGCTTCCAAGATCAGAAGCAGCAAATGTATTGCTGAATCAGTAAGAAGCATGGCTTGTCCTCCCATATTTGGCTGCTTAGCTCTGGTAGTGGTGCACAAAGAAGGCATGGCCATAAATCTCTACCCCTTCTCTTTCCAGCCTCATTAGGGTGACTGGCTGCACTAGTAGTGTTGGCCCTTCCAATCCCCAAATATAGATCAAGGACTTCCATTGTGGCTTGAACAGGGTGTAGTATACAATGGATAAAGGACCAGGAAAGCCCCTTGGTCTTCCTCCCCCCACCCCTTGCAACAGATGCCAGCTACTTCACAGTCCTATTATGTATTAATGTTCCATATGCAAAATGAAAATGTTAGATCTCTTTTTTAGATACATAGACATGAAAGTAAATCCCATTCCCTCCCCTCAAGATCTATTATCTCATGCAGAACCCACATTACCATTACTGGGAGCTGCAGGGACAGGAAAAAAAAAAGACAACCTCACACTTCCCCATTTAATGCTATGCTAAGTCAATTTCTTATAATTAATACATATATTCCATGCAATTCACATATATTGGTCTGAAACTATCATATATTAAAGTCATGTCTGCTTTACAGAGGTGCAGAAGCCTGAGCAAGTACAGTACTGACCATCATTTTCTTTGTTGCTAAAATGGAAATTAACTCCCAATTTCAATGAAGAAACTGTGACCCTTATGACACATGAGGCACAATGCATCTGTGAAAATTCAGCACTTGTTAACTCTGTCACAGTGCCGAACAAATTTGAAATACTCGGTGCTCTCCCAGATGATGTAGAATCAACTTGGAAAGTTATAAGTACAATTGTCCAAGAAGCCACAGGAATGCTAAAAGGAATTCCTTTGGCTAGCTAATATTTTAAATTCTGCAAAAGACAGAGGCTATGTCCACACATACATCATTATTTCGAAATAATCCATTTTGAAATGAGTAATTTCGAAATAAAGTCCTTATTTTGAAATAAGTTAATTCAAATTAACAGTTTGTTAATTCGAATTAAGGGAAAGCCTGCTTTCAAAATAGCCATAGTTTTGAAATGGTTATTTCGAAACAAGGCCGTTCGGACATGTTGTTTCGAAACAATGGTGTTGTTTCGAAACAACGTGTCCAAATGCCGTTGTTTCTAAACAACTGTTTTGAAACAATGGCTATTTTGATTAGACACGAGGTTTAACAGTTTTGAAATAACAGCCATTATTTCAAAACGATGGGTCCTATTGTTTTGAAATAATGGTGCATCGTGTGGACATGCTGCTTCTTATTTCAAAAGAACCTCTGTTGTTTCAAAATAAGAAGCCTGTGTGGACATACCCAGAGTCTTGAGGCTGCTGAACAAAGTATTTGCCATGACATCACTGACAAGGTATTTTTTTGGTTAAGAGTAGAAGTGAACTATGAACTTATGTATTACTTGGCTAAACAGACAGAAACTGGAGAAAGATCTAATAAATCATTACTTGCATACAAAGCTACTCAGTCACTTCGACTGAAATTGGACTTTGCAAGGGATTTATACCAATATATATGGCCTCCTTCCCCAGATATGGATGAATTAGTAGTTGATGCAGTCCTTTCCCCAAAACCTGTATAGATGGACCTATGTTAGAAGACGTTCACTCCATCATAAAGAAACTGTAAAGCTGTTAAGCTGCCAGACCCAATAGGATAACACCCGAATTTCTTGGATGGGTCATAGAGCATTATCATCTGGGTTTGGGCCATAGGGAAGATTCTAGTGAAGTGGAAGAGAGGTATCACCATCTTGCTTTATAAGGGGAAAGGTCCAGCTCTGAGTGCAACAGCTACAGGACAGTAACCTTTCTTTCTGTTGCCAGAAAAGGTTTTAGATGTGCCCTACTCACCTGTCTCCAGCCTTTCTGTATGAAATGCTGTTTCCCAGAGCAATTAAGCTTCACAGCTGGGCAATCTACAATGGACACTATACTTTCTGTTCATGTTTTATCATTAGTTCAATCCTTTGACAGCAGTACATGAAGACCTAAAGGCAGCATTTGATTCTGTTAACAGAGATGCTCTATGGAAGGCTATACAAGGCACTGGCATTCCTGACATCTTGAAATTAATTAAAGATCTGCATGATCACCAGTGGGATGGGAGACCCATAGGTTTGCAGGGGTTACAGGAGATCTGTGGTGAAACATGGATGTGTCCTAGCCGTAGCTGTGTTCAGCTATGCAGTGTATTGGCTCCTTGAACATATCTCTGCAAAGGTGTATAACTCTCAGTTCAGCTCCTTTCCTTCTATGAATTAGTTGGACGATGTCCTCTTTGAGCAGGGTGCAAATGACCTTAAAGAGGCAATAGAGAGCTTCCAGCACATGGCAGCTGCCTTGGACTAAGAATTTCTCAGGGAAAACCAAAAACCAGAATGTTGGCACAGGAGTTGTGATACAGGACCTCTGTTCTGCCTGACAAACCATAGAAGTTTTATGTACCTAGGTAGTAAATTGTCCTTAAATGGATGCAACCAGCCAGACACTGTAGGAAGAATCAGTTTAGCAGCCTCTAACATGGTGGAACTGCATCAGATCTAGGGCCTGCTTATATAATATTCTATTCATTGCTAGAGCTCTGTGAAATGTTTGTAATGAAACCCAAAACCTTTTCAGTTTCATTATGAATTTATATTATGGTTGTATATGCCAAGATCCACCAGTTTATGCCTCTTCTTGGTGAACGGGGGCCTTATGGGTAATCCAATTTTTTTAAAAACAACCTTTAGTTGAAGTACTCATGTTCATTTGAGATAGAAATAAAGGAACTTCCATTTCAGATTAGACCCAGACTGTCTATCTGGAGCAGCTTCCTCTTTAATTCTTTTCAACATATTTAAATATTCTGTGGTATATAACACCCAAATCTGTCACATTTTATGAAATAAATTTGACTCACTGTTTGTATTTTATTGATGATGAGTATATTAGAAAGAGAAATATAATATATGGTGTATAGGACTCAATCTGCTCCCATGAATCATGTTCAAAATCCTTCGTACATTTTTTTTCCTATGTATGGCACTTTAGATTCATAGAAAACTAGATGATTAGAGCTGGAAGGGCTCAGGAGGTGATCTACTCTAAACTCTTGCTCTAAGAAGGAACAAAGCTAACTAAATCATCTCTGTCACATCTTAAAAAGTCTCTAAGGATGGACATTTCACCACCAAACTAGGTAACCCATTCCATTGCTTTCCCATCCCTCAGTGAAAATATTTTTCCCTAATCTACAGCCTAGACCTCTCCCATTCCATCTTGAGAGCATTTCTCCTAGTTCTGTCATTTACTACCAATGAGAACAGCTTAGCTCCATCCTGCTTGAAACCCCCTTTCAAGTAGTTAAAAGCTGCTATCAAAGCCCTCCAAATTCTTCTCTTCTGCAGACTAAACAAGCATAGTTCCTTCAGGCTTTCCTCGTAAGTCATGTCCTCCAGTGCCCTAATCACTTTCATTGTCCTTCACTGGAGCCTTTACAACTTGTCTACATCCCTTCTATATTGCAGGCCCCAACACTGGACTCAGTACTTCAAATGTAGTCCCACTAGTGTTGAAGAGAGGGGAATAATCATTTATCTTGATCTGCTGAGAACACTTCTACTAATGCAACCCCACCTGTTGTTAGCCTTGTTGGCAATAGACTGCACTGTTGACTGATATCCAGTTTCTTCTCCACCTTGCCCCCAGGTCCTCTTTTGCAGGACTGCTGCCAAGCCAGTTAGTCACCAGTCTGCAGCAGTGCACAGGATACATCTGTCCTAAATTCAATATTCTTCTATTTCATGAACTTCATCAGGTTTCTTTTGGCTCTGTCTTCCAACATGCCAAGGTCACTTTGTATCATATACCTACCCTCTAATGTATCTTTCACTCCCCACAGCTTATTGCCATCTGCAGAGCTGCTAAGGGTGCAATCTACCTCATTCTCCAGATCATTAATGACGAAGTTGAACTAAACTGGCCACAGCACCTATCCTTGGGGTGCTTGGCTTGTTACCAGCTGCCAACTAGACAACAAGCCATTGATCACTACGCATTGAACCCAGTGATCTAGATAGCTTTCTATTCACCTTATAGTCCATTCATCCAAGCCATACTTCTTTCACTTGCTGATAAAAATACTGTGAATGACCTTAACAATGGCTATTTTTATTAGACGCAAGGTTTAACAGTTTCAAAATAACAGCCATTATTTCTGTGAATGACCTTAACAAAAAACCACATCCACAAGAGCCAGTTATCTCATCACAGAAGGCAATCAGGTTGGTCAGGTAAATCCATGCTGACTATTCCTAATAACATTCCTTTTTACCAAGAGACTCAAAATGGATTCCTTCAGGACCTGCTCCTTGATATTTCGAAGGACTGAGGCATCTTTATTCCCTTTTTTGAAGACAGGCACTATATTTTTCTTTTTCCAGTAATCCAGGACCTCCCCAATTGCCACGAGTTTTCAATGGCCAATGCTCTGCAATCATGTCAGCGAACTTCCTTAGCACCATTGGATGTATTCCATTTGACCTCATGGGTTTGTGGATATCTAGTTTCTCTAAATAGTCCTGAACCTGTTCTTTCTGCACTCACAGCTGCTCATATCATCCCCATCCTTTGCTTCCCAGTGCAGTAGGCTGGGAGTTGACTTTTTGTCCCCTGGCTGTGAAAACAGAGGCAAACACACACACACACGTGTACACAAACCTTGACTATTTCAGCTTTTTCCATATCATCCATCCCTAAATTTCCTCCTCATTCATTAAGTGGCCCTGCACTTTTCCAGAACCACTTCTTGTTGCTAATTTACCCATTGAAACCCTTCTTCTTACCATTCAAGTTCCTTGATAGCTGCAACTCCAAGTGTACTTTGGCCTTTCTGATTTCACTGCTGCATCCCTGAGCAATATTTTTATCCTCCTATCTAGTCATCTGACCAAGGTTCCACTTCTTGTAAGCTTGCTTTCCGTTTTTAAGCTCTCAGAGTATTTAGTGTTAAGCCAAGTTATTCTTTCTGCACATCAGGATGGTTTGTTCATGTGCCCTCAATAAGGATTCTTTAAAATACCCCCAGTTCTCTTGGACTCCTTTCCCTTTCATCGTAGCCTTCCAGGTAATCCCACCTATCAGCTCCCTGAGAGAGTTAAAGTCTACTATTCTGAATCCTGAGTCCATCCTGCTCTTTTCCTTTCTTCCTTTTGTCAGAATCCAGAATGCAGCCATCTCATGTTTATTGCTGCCCAGGTTGCTACGTACTTCTACTTCCCTGTAGCAGGTAAAGAGAAGCTTGGCCACTCCTTGGTTCTTCTAGCATTTATGCCAGGAAGTTGTCCGCAACACTTGCCAAAAACTTCCTGGATTGTCTGTGCTGTGCTTGTTGCTCTCTCATCAAAAGTTCTTGTGATTGAAGTCCATCATGAGAACCAAGGCCTGTGATCTGGAAAATTTCACTAGCTGTCTGAAGAAAAGTTTGCCTACCTCATCCTCCTAATCTGATGATCTATAACAGACTTACACCATAACATCACCCTTGTTGCTCTTGCCTCTAGACATAATGGAGACGCTCAACAGGATTTTCTCCAGTTTCATACTGGAGCTTTGAGCAATCACACTGCTCTCTTACATACCATTCAACTCCTCCACTTTTTCTCCCCTTCCTATCCATGGCGGTGCTCCTGTTGTGAGAATTACCCCACCAAGTCTCAATTATTTCTGCTACAAAACTTGCTGGAAGCAGTATTGCTATTACTGATGTGACTATTTTGCTTGACATGGTATAGATATAGGTTGAAGCCTAATTATGTCTCCTTTACTTGCACTGAGTAGTACTGACTCAAGTCAGCACAGTAGATGTGAATAGACACAGTGCCTGACTTCAGCGAGCTCATTTGAGAGCAGAGGATCTGTAAGCCATGCTCTTGCCTTTTAGCTGATATTGATCACTACTACTATAACTTAAAATAAAGGAAAAGAGTTTGTTTGTTTGTTTTAGAGCAGATAAAAAAAAGAGGAAATATTTCATTAAATTTGCCAGAATTCATCCCTTTTTATTGTTCAGAAAAGTTAAAATTTTCAGTTAGCTCTACTTATTTCTTAATTGTGATTTTATTGCCATGAAGTTCGTTTTAGATACTATGGTTACTAACTTAACTTCGTATAATCAGCTCCATTCATTTTATGGTATCTATTATGGAGTCATGAAAGAGATGCAAGAAAAATATCAAAACAAAACTTTAAAATTTTTTAAAAAATAGGCAGTTTATTCTAATGAACACAGGACTTGGAATTAGAACATCTTGGTCTCATGCCATCAAAGGCTTTCTGTATGTTACTATGGGCAAATACCAATATTATCAAAACTGGTGCCTCAAAGCAGACAACTGAATCCTCACGCATAAAGAGGAAAATGAAAAATCAGAATATAAAATACATCTTTTTTTTTTTGAAAATTGGAACAAAAAGTTCATTTAGAAATTAAACAAAAAAAATCCTGGCTATGTCCACACGTACATCATTATTTATTTCAAAATAAGTTATTTCAAAATAAAGTCCTTATATTGAAATAAGTTAATCTGAATTAAGGGAAAAGCTCAAAGCAAAATAGCATGTCCAAACACAGGACTTGCTATTTCGCTTTAGGAGTGGGGCACCATGGGAGGTGTGGCTACATGGCCCCCTGCCTGGGCCATGCCCCCACCCAATATAGGCTAAAAAGAAGGCACCCTGGGAAGGAGAAGGGCAAAAGTGTTATTTCAAAATAATGGTTATTTAGAATTAACACGTCTGAATGGCATTATTTCGAAATAACCATTTCGAAATAACAGCCATTTTGACATAAAGAAGGTTTAAGCTGTTTCAAAATGATGGCTCTTATTTCAAAATGATGGAGCCCGTTATTTTGAAATAAGAATACATTGTGTGGACCTAATCTCTTTTATTTCAAAATAACCAGTGTTATTTTGAAATAAAAGAGATGTGTGGACTTACCCCCTGTCATTTCTAAATTTTCCATTTGAAAAATCAAAATTTGGTATTTAAAATCATTTTTTGACAAATCCATAATTTTTATTGAAAATTTACAACCAGCTATGTGGCTATTAGGTTGCAATCATTTTAGATGTCTAATTACATTACCGGGCTTAGTGAAAAATGATGGCAAGAGATTATTTTCCATAATTATTCACTGTTATGCCAGTGTATCAATTGGTCCTAATATAATCAAGATCTTTCTTTAAACTTGGTTTCTAAACCATTAGCTACTGGAAAATATTTTTTTTTTCCACACATCACATTGCCTGCAGTCTTTTGTTGATTAATTCCAACAAGACACACAAAACTAGGACAAATACATTTAAAATTGTCACTCTTTTGTTTTTCAGTCATGGATTCCTTCTCTAAAGCCCAGATCAGAAAGGAAATGTGTTCATTAGCTGGATCACTTAGCAGGGTCCCCCCCCCATACTCTAAAGTGAAATATGTGCATTTTTTTCCTATTCCATCAAATATGTCCTTAGGAAATAAATGAGTCTTAAATCATGCCACCACTTTAGCTCAGAAGACATGTCTCTGACACTACATCAAAAATCTTTGCTGACATCTGGAGCTGTGAATAACTGTTAGGATGAAATTGACCTGTGGTACACAGAGCCAGAGCTAGCTCTCTTAACCACGTAGGTCCATCTTTGTACCTGAGCCAGAAGGTTGTGCGATGGGCAGCAAGGCCAGGCAGGTGTCTGTATGTGCCCAAGTCCTCCCTACCTCCATCAGGGCCATTCTTGGGGGGGGTAAGAGAGGTGATTGCCCCTGGCCCCACAGTTCCATGGACCCTGCACTGCCCTGCCATGAGCAGGGCAGCACGGGACCCGCACCCCTGCCTCTTCATGGCCACAGTGTCCCCCACTACCTCCGTGCTGCCTTTGGCATGGAGCTGAAGGCAATGGGAGGAGTGGGTGGTGGACTCAGCCTCTGCTCTGGGCCAGCCTGCTCCGACCCTCCCCCAGGATGGGGAACAGCTGGCCCAGGGTGGTGCTCTGCTCTCTCAGCCCTGGGCTGGCTTTTCTGCCCTGGAGGTGGGGAAGGCCGGCCTAGAGGCAGGGCAGGAGAGCAGAGCCCAGCTTCTGGACCAGCCTGCTCCACCCCCAGGGGCAGATTGACTAGCTCAGGGGAGGGGTGGGAGTGTGGGGCCGACCTCAGGGCCAGCCTGCTCCATCTCCCCCAGTGTGGGTGAGCCCCAAAAGGCTGACTGCCCTGGGCTCTGCACCCTGCTAGGGATGGCCCTGACCACTACACATAGCTGCACACACACCCCTGCAAGAATGAGAAGTTCCTAAATCACTGTGATTCAGATTAAATAAACAAGTCTCAGAAAGAGACTGAAGACAACAGTATGCATAAACTATACCTAAATTTCATTTTAGGAAGATGAAAGACAACTGCACACAATGGCAAATTCTATAGACGATGGTACCATGACTCCTGAATTGGCTGAAATAATAAAGCGTCTGTGGAATGACCCAGGGATCCAGGCCTGCTTCGAAAGGGCTTCAGAGTATCAACTCAACGACTCAGCCATTTAGTAAGTGACAACAGTTATAGCTTAACAGCATTTAGCTATTATAGTGAGGTACACACAAGAATGATCAAAAATTAACTGTTCTTTATTAGAGCTTTAAAATGGTAATTTCTAGATATTTGCTGAAACTGCTTTCAAAGAAACACAGAAAAAATAGTCTGAATGTTGTGGGAAAGGCAGTGCTGTAGTAACTGTGGTTTGTGAAAATGAATGTCTGATGACCCAAAACACCACAAACTTTATTTTTGGTCTGCCTAGGCTGCATTAGTCATATTTGAAGAAAGAAAACACGTTAATAAAAGGATATCTAGTTCTGTGAGAGTTTGGTTGATAAATAGAATAGTTGAGATATTAATAGACTTTTGTGAGATATTTAATTTAGCATACAATATCATGACGAAAACATTTAGCAGTATCAAAATCTATGTTAAACATATTAAGAACTGGTTAAGTGATGGATCTCAAAGCAGTTATCAATGGAAAATCATCAGTGAAAAGGACGGTTTTCTAGTGCAGTTTCTCCTGGGTAGATATTAAGCTATTACGTTCACAGCTTTCAGTCAGAGAAATTGCTCATACAACATAATTTACTCTTTGTGGAATGCTGGCATTGCAGTGTGAAACTACTTTATTTCTTAAAATCCAGAACTTTAGCACAAAGGGCAAAAAACATTGAGAAAGCAAGCTACTCCCTAAAGTAGAGGCACAACTCATAGGGTATGTCTACACAGGGTTCTTATTTCGAAACAACAGAGGTTGTTTCGAAATAAGAAGTGGCATGGCCACACGACGCACGGCCATTTCGAAAGAAGCAAACCGCTTCTTTCGAAATGGCCGTGCTGCTTTCGAAACAACCTAAACCTCGTTGGCTGTCGAAACAGGGTTGTTTCGAAACCAGAGGTTTCGAAACAGCCCTGTTCGGACATGTTGTTTCGGAATGCTTTGTTCCGAAACAACATGTCC
>ML682008.1:7162000-7285378 GCA_007922195.1 Podocnemis expansa
CTGCCGGTGCCTGCAGGGGACTGCAGGCACCGCGCCTCACCTGGCGGCGGGGCACTTCACCCCAGGGGCTTTAAAGCCCCTGCTGCCCCCCAACCTGGAGGCGCGGCCCCAGTGCGCGGCTGCAGCCCGCCGCTGCCGGGGCCGGAGTAAGCGCGGGCCGGAATCCCCGGCCTGACGCGCCAGCAGGGGGCGTGTCGGGGCATTCCCCCCCCCCCCGACACGCCCTCGGGAATCCCCGGCCTGTGGGTGCCTGCAGTCCCCTCCCCAGGCGAAATAGCAGGTCCACACTGTGGACCTGCTATTTCACTCCCTTATTTCGCGGACATGGTTTTTCTCCAGCGAAATAAGTTGTTTCGAAATAACATATTATTTCGAAACAGCTTGTTTCGAAACGTGTTGTTTCGAAACAAGCACTCCCCGTGTAGACATAGCCATAGGCTCTTGGTCTATGTCTACACTAGAGGACCCAGCTAGGTCGACTCTATTAAGTCAACTTAGTGAGGCCCCATTTATTTAAGTCAACTTTATAAAGTCAACTTAAGCCAGGTGATACATTTAAACTTAGCTTAATAAAGTTGACTTTAAATGGGTCCCTTGGCTTAAGTCGACTTTATAAGGTTGACTTAAAGGGCTGTAATGTACTATATTGACTTAACAGGCACATTGTGTTAAACTGACTTAATAAAGTCCATCTAACCCTTTAAGGCAACTTCAAGGGCAGGAATTATTAAATCAGCTTAAGCAAGTGCTTAAGTTGACTTAATAAACTCCAAATATGGCCAGGGAGTTGCTTAAGTTGACTTAAGCCTCCAGTGTAGACATACCCCTGGAGACTGACTGGGAAAGACTCAGACAACACACTTCTCTACAAACCCCTTGCAAACTTAAAGTGGTAGCTTCTAATTTTAATTCAATTTTCAGTATGCCAGAAAAGCCTTATGCTAATCAACATTTTTATCAATGCCTACTGGAGCCATTCTAACATTGTACTTAATTTGTCTTTGAAACTACTTGGATTATTAATTTGTTGGAGCAGGAATAATCTTTTTCTTCTGTGTTCTGTTCAGTGTCTAGGAAGAGGGGGTCCTGGCCCATCACTATGGCTCCTGCATGCTATTTTAATGCAAATAATATATATTATATAAGCTAGTTTTTCATGTGATGAAAATCAGCGTGGTTCCATTGACTTCTGTGGAAATACTCAATTTTCACCTGCTGAGCATATGACCTCGAGAATTTTATTGGCTATTTTTTCAGCTGTTTAGTTAGGTGAACCCCATAAGTTTTGACACTCCTTTTTCTGGTGTTCTTAATGCCTTTGTGTTCGTGTTTTTTTTTTCTTACAAAGTTGCTTTAAACAAAGATTAAGCTTGAGCTCTAGTGAACATGTCTGCTTTTAAAGTGTCAGAATTTAGAAATTCCTGGTCAAAGGCAGTTCAAATTTGGCTGAAAAATTTTACCTTGGAATCAAACACAACTTATCCAAATTTAAGGTCAGTGTTAGGGACAAAATCAAGGCTATAATAGAAATTCAGCTACAACCTTCACTATTGAATGTCTACTACTAGCACTTAATGCCTGCTACATGTTCAGGCACTTGACTGTATTTTTGTGTTTAAGATGTGTGTATTGATTAGCATAGCCACGTGTGATCTACTACTTACATACATATATACTGAACATTGGCATCGTTCCAGACTCCTACAGAACTGTCCTGTACCTAGAGTCACTGCTGATGCTCAAATAACAAGAATTTAGAGGCATTGAATAAGAATTAGATGGCAATTTTAAAATAGTAGGTTAGCCCATGTGTTCTTGATATACATAATGGGCTGACATTGAACTGTCAAGAGGAACTGAACTATTCCTTCCTTCTCAGATGAGATCTGTTCAGTTTATAGTACAAAAGTCCCATTTCAAAGCATTTATTTACTAGTGTGCAACTATTAAAAAATGCTAGAACTTGCACTTTTTAAATTTGCACGTATGTTCAATATTGCCAGATTAGGAAGGGAGTGGTGTTGTTTCCTTTTGTTGTTCTCCAGTTAGATGAATTGTACACACGAACATCCCAAGCTGGGTAGACTTTGTGTGAAAGAGAACAACAACAAAAAATATCTCACAGAGACTTACAGGGATTTGTTTATCAAAGGTAAACAAGGAATGTAGCCCAAAAGGAAAGAGATATTTTAGACTCAGAGGACTGAAGATAATGACGCCCCTGTTGACTCACACATCAAAAATGATATTGTTTTGCCTTTACATTTTGTTCACTTTTTGGATATCAATAATAAGAGTCAATATATTTATAAGCCAAAATAATACTCACCTTACTTTTGTCGCTGGTTCATAAGTCTTTTATTATGTTAATTTTAGTTTCACAGTGAAAGGGATCTTAACACATTTGAGGGCAGAGTTACAGACACACCATTTCTAAAATTTATATGAGATCAGAACTGGGTCCAAATAAAAGCTTTCACACAATTAGAACTCAACTGACTTCACTGGATTTTCTCTCAATTTCTGGTGTAGAAGAAAGAAACAGAAGTAAACACAGGCCCATTAGTACTGGGGGGGAAAAAAAAAACATTCATTTGCTATTGGTACCAGAGATCTCTTCTCTTTCACTGATTATTAATCCTTATTTTATTTCTTTAGCTATCTCAGTGATTTGGACAGGCTAACAGCATCTGGGTATGTTCCTAATGACCAAGATGTTTTGCGCTCACGAGTGAAAACAACTGGAATTATTGAGACTCAGTTTTCCTTCAAGGATTTGAACTTCAGGTATAAAAACCACTGATGCTTGTTCCTGGGTTTGTCACATTTCCACCTTTTTGTAAAAGGTTGAAAAAATAAGTACAAAAGATTAATTCTTCTGGATACTACTAATCTAAAAAGGCTAGTATATTAATAATTCAGTCATGGCATCTTTGAGACCTCTATTATTTTGACAGTTCATAACTACAGCAAAATACTGTATCATAAACTTCCCAAGGTTAAGTTCATAATTAAATGATTTAAGAGATTACCTGAGAAATCTGAATTAAGGTTTAATACATCAGTCTGTACTCAGGCAAAAACTCCTACTGTCTTTCTGTCCGAGTACTGACTACAGGAGAAGACCTAGAAGGGCATCCTCACATTTGCAAACATTTAAGAATCAGGTTTCAAACTGTGCCACCTGCATGGTGCTTGTGACTCCTGTGCGATTTGCTTATCTAAATTATTATAAGAGCCTGTAAACATTTTACTATCACTGATTTGCATCTACTTTCTTTCTTTCTTTTTTTTTTTAACAACACGAACTACTCTCGGCATTGGAACTGAAAATTATTATTGATGTTCCCAAACTGGAATGTCTGTCCTGTGAGAAATTCTGATATTTCAACTTTTGCCTTCATCCTGAGTCAATGAAAAAATAATTCAAAATTTCAGTTTTTCCTGGAACAAAAGTTTTGAAAAATACTGATCAAAAATAAAGAGTCCAACATTTTCAAATCTCAAATGTTTCATTTCAGTTTGTTGAACTAAATCACAATGTTCAATATCTAGCTGCCTAAACCAAGGCTTCCAGGTTGTTTCATGGGAGTTGTAGTTTTAAAGCTTCCTTCCATCATCTTCCTCTGTGGGCTGAACTCCTCAGCTGGACTGCATCTCTCACCTGTCATAGGACTCACATGATGCACCATGACCATTCAGCTGCATCACTGGAGATGTGTTCCACTTAAGGAACTCAGCTCTAAAGGGAGAATGGGGGCATGTGGTGCCTTACTTAAAACTCAGGAGTCTTTTAGGCAAGTGCAGATTAATGTCAAACTGCCCCAAAACAAAAATATTGAATTTGATTAACTAATCTGTTTTTATTGGAATTAACCCCACTTGGATTTCTCAAATCAAAGGAGTTCAGCAAAATCAACATTTTTTCCACAGAAAAGTTTTAGTTTGAAGAAACTACATTTTTCACTGAAAAAAATTAATGAAAAACCCATGACCACTTGTCATAATTATGTCCCGTTCCTGAAAATTGCCTTAGCTAGCATCCCGCAAAAGGTCTTTTTCCAAACAACAATAAGACATGCCCCGGCCAACCCATGCAGATTTACAACTAAAATTTTTTTGAAAGAATTCCTATTAAAAATGTCGAAGTTTTTCCTGGCTCATCTAATGACTAAATTCCTTTTAAATATGAGATTGAGACTTGTAAATGGGTTAGGCATTTCACAGTGCTTAATTTGTAATGGGGGTTCAAGCAAGAGGCCAGGGCTAAGGATGTTCTTCTGGCAATGAAGTGACACGTAAGTTATGCACCAAGCCCAGAGGTGTTGGGGATATGAGCTGCCATGCCCAGAGATGCCAAGGCTCAGTCCTAAGAAGTCTTTGCTCAAATTAAGCTCTGGAAATGAAATACTGAGCACAGTAATGCCTAAATACCTTTAAAAATTGGAGCCTTAATTGCTAGGGCTAGTTCAACTAGTGGTTGGCTTCCCGTTACCCCATCTCTTATTGATTACTCTGACAGCTCTCCACATGCAGAAGAATTAAATAAAGAAAACAAGAATGGATTCGGGTTGGATTTTTATTTTTAAAGGTTAGCGACACTCCTTGCTAGAGTCTGCTACAAGGGTCTCCCTCCCACCATTAATTTCAATGGAAAACTTAAGGGCCACTCCTGCACTGAACTAAGTGTGGGTAGGGTCCTGTGCAGAGGCCTAGTGACTTAACAAGGGAAGAATACATGGGGGTAGACACACAAAGATCCTTGCAGAATTAGTGCTCTCGTTTGTACTGGATCCTCAATGCACATTTGGAAGAAATATGCAGGTCTTTTCGACTTCCCCAAGAAGGAAGGAGAGTGGTGCCCACCCAAGACTTCGGCCCGCTGGGTATTCTAATATCCATTCATCTCTAGTTATACTGTGTATTTGGAGGTGTGAGTGTCATTATTGATTGACAGACGTGGTATTTTATTCTGCCCAGAATGTTTGACGTAGGAGGACAGCGATCAGAAAGAAAGAAGTGGATTCACTGCTTTGAAGGAGTTACTTGCATCATATTTTGTGCTGCACTCAGTGCCTATAACACAGTCTTGGTGGAAGATGAAAAAGTGGTGAGTCAGAAGACAAAAAAGAATAACCTTGTGTGAACTGTGAAGATTTAATGTGCTCTCTGATGGCACAATAGAAGTCTTCCTTTTTCTTTTTTCTTTTTTTCCCTTTTTCTAATAACCTTCTTTTAATGATTGACAGTCGATGCTTGTATATTGATAAAAGAGCATATCTGTGTAAAAATAACATAAGGTGATGGAATCTGTCAGCTTCTCACAGGCACCTTTTGCATTTTAACAGAACAGAATGCACGAAAGCCTTCACCTGTTCAACAGTATCTGTAACCACAAGTACTTCGCTACCACCTCCATCGTGCTGTTTCTAAATAAAAAGGACATTTTCCAAGAAAAAATAGCAAAGGTTCATCTCAATATCTGCTTTCCAGAATATGATGGTAAGTCTTAGGCTTCAAGATGAAACTTGTATGAAAATAATCATCCTAGGCAAAGCTACAAAGCGCTGTGAGAGGGTTATTAGGGCAAACGGGTACTATGATGTAGTCATTCTGAGTGAATGCTCTATTGATACTCATTGGACCAAATTCAGAATCAACATAAGTAGGTGAAATGCCCATTGAAGTCAATGGAGTTTTAGCAGTTTACACATGACTTGCCTCAGAACCATTTTTTCCTTCGTAAAGATACACTTTAACACAAATATTCCTTTGGAACTAGTAAAAGGTGTGAATATCAATCATTTTTGGAGGTCATAATTTCAATGGATATAGAAAACAACAATTGTTATAGGATGATTCAGCAGAACATGTAAAGTCATGTTACATTGCACAAGTAGAAATAACAGTACGGAGCTCCAGATGACTATCCTAACACGGACATACAGGCTGAAATTTTCAAAGGTGACTAGTAATTTTGAGTGCCTAACTTGGGTACTTTCATGGGGACCTCATTTGCAAAAGATGGGGTCTCAACACTTACTGAAAATCAGGTTTAAGTGTTTTTCAAGTTGGCCACCCAATATTTCTAGCCATTTTTGAAAATTGAGGCTACATGGTTTTCTTGCCTTTTCTTCCATTTTTCTCCCTTCTTTTATATTCCTTCCTCCCAATCTTTTCTACTTTCAATTTTTTTCTTCTTTTCTATTAGTTCTACTATTTTCTTATCTCTTCCTTTGTTTTTCTTACTTACTGCTCTCCTCCTTTTGCTGGATCCCAGAACCAGACCAAATTATTTACATGATGAAATATAAATTTTGCTGCCTAACTTAGTTTCAGAATTTTCAAGTATGTGTGCCTCAAGTTAACATTCTGACAAAACTGTTTGCAGCTGCTATGAAGCCCTTGAGTTACAAAAAAACAAAAAAAAAGTCTTGTTTATGTAACCTGCTGTTATCTCCGACTAGGACTAAACACATTTGAAGATGCAGGAAATTACATCAAGAAACAGTTCCTAGATTTGAATTTAAGGAAAGAAGACAAGGAGATATATTGTCATATGACCTGCGCCACAGACACCCAGAACATCAAGTTTGTTTTCAATGCAGTAACAGATATAATAATCAAAGAAAACCTGAAAGACTGTGGGCTCTTTTAATCATTCACTTGCTCACCCCATCCTCTCGTTCTTCCTCTTGTTCATGCTTTATCCTGTGTGTTGGTTGTAGTGGAAAAATTAGAGGAAATATAAAGTGCTTTCAGTTATGCTTTGGTTAGATGGAACTTTATACCTTGAATATACTTTGCATTGTAGAACAAAGACCCCTGTGTAAGTACTGTCATGAGATTATATGGACCTTATGTCGAGAGATTCTGTGTTCTCACAACTTTTATTAGAGTCAATATGCGTTTCCTTCTTCAATTGGGGGTGAGAGGAGGGAGTGTGGCTGATAGAAAACTATGCAGGAAGCGTGTTGAGTTTTATTAAGGTTTAAGAAAACCATTAAATTAAAAAACTCTAAATATTACCCAGTCATTTCAGTTCAATTCAGTTTTCTTCTGTTTTCATGTTACATTCATGATTCAAAATTTTGTTGCAGGAATTCAATAAATGTTTAATGAAAATATAAAACAACATATCCCAATGGAATTTAGCTTGCTGGGTTTAGTTGGCTTCTGATAGAGCAATGCAAATCAGATTCCTTAATTTTATTTGTGTAAAAAAAGTATATGGAATGCATATGCATATATATATAAATGCATACATAAACTTCATAAAAGAGCTATACTCTGAATTAAAAAAATGTAATATTGGAAACTTGCAGCATCCAATTTTTGGAAATATTAATATGTGGTCAAGCAGAATTAGAGATATAAATAATTGTGCAAATACGCTGAAAATCTTTCTTGTAGTTTCTAAAACATGATTCTGAAATCATTCATGATAGAATTATAGACAATTAGAATAAAGAAAGACATCAGAAAGTCATCTAGTCCAGTGGTTGTCAAAGTTTGGGTTGCAGACCCACAGGTACTGGGTCATGGGACCAGCACTGCACCCGGGAGGGGGGCAGCTGCCCCTCACTCGCTTGCTGGCAAGTGCTGCTCCTGAGAAGGGGCAGCTGCCCCTCACTCCCCTAATGGCCGGCACTGCTCTCAGGGGTGGGGATGGCTTTCCCTCACTCCGCAGCTGGCCAGCGCTGCACCCAGGAAGGGGGGAGCATGGCCCTCTCCCGCAGTCATGGTCACTGCTCAATTTTCTGGTGGCAGCCACTTTTTTTTCAGTGAAGGGTTGCTGCATGGCGGAGGGGTCCAGAGCTGGGTCCCAAATAAAAATATTTGAAAACCACTGATTTGGTCCAACCCACTGCTCAAAGTAGGCCCAGCTCCAACTAAACCATACCAGCCAGCGATTTGTCAAGATGAGCCTTAAAAATCTCTTAAGGATGGAGCTTCCAACACCTCCTCTATGTCTACTTATAGTATGACAGATGCCATTTTGGATGACCAAATGACATGTGCAGAAATTTAGGGGGCTATAGAGGACAATCTATAAACATATGAAGAGGCAAACATCAAAGAGGGAAAAGATTAAAAAGTAGAATTAGTGGAGTGAAAACTGAGAAAGGAAAATTTTAGTCCTAGTTTCAGGAAAATTCTTTTGACAGTGACACACATTAGACTGGATATAGTCTCTTACTTTGCACTTTTAAAACTAAACTGAACAATAAAAGTTCTGGAATAGCCTTACAAGGGGAGCTGTGAGGGCAAAACCCTAGCTGGCTTCAAAACTGAGCTTGATTAATTTATGGAGGGGTTGGTACGATGGGATGGCCTACTTGGTGATTAACTGTTGATTGATATTCTGGTGACCTGAGACAGGACATTAGAAGGGGCGGATTATTACAGAGAATTCTTTCTTGGGTTCCTGGCTGGTGAGACTTGCCCACATACTCAGGTTATATAAATGATTGTGATATTTGGGGTCTAGAAGAAATCCCCCCCAAGGCAGATTGACAAGGGCTCCGAGGGGTTTTCACCTTCCTCTGTAGCATGGGGCACAACTCACTTGCTAGTGCATTCTCTGTAGTTAAAGTGTTTAAATCATGAATTGAGGACTTTACTAACTCAGCCAAACATTAAATGTTTATTACAGGAGTGAGTGCGTGGGATATTGTGGCCTCGATTGGGCAGGAAGTCAGACCAGATGATCATATTGGTTCATTCTGAACTTACAATCTATGGATATGTCTACACGGGAGCCACAGGTCAACTTAACCTTCTTAAGTCAAACTAAGGAAATCTCTGTCTACACTGGGAATTTATTAAGTTGACTTAAGCACTTTTAATACCACCTCTTAAGGACAACTTAACGCTCAAGTCAATCTCATTAAGTTGATTTAAGCCAGTGAAGATGGGACATAGCCCTTAAGTTGATTCAAGTCAACTTAATAAGGTCAACTTAAGCATTAAGTTGACCTAGCAGCTGCCAGTGTGGATGTGGGCCATCTACAGGAGTTTGAAATGTGGACTCTCTAAGTCAGTTTAACATGGTCGACTTTAATTTGACCTTGTTAAGTCAACTTACCAGATCCTCCAGAGTAGACATGCTCTAGAAGTCTAGAAAACAAAGTGTAATGGACAGTTCTGCATTAGACAAAATGACCAAATTCAGTAGGTGTCTGCCATCCCTAATATGTGTGTTTCTATTAATTTCTGAATTGCAGACCTTTACTTGGCTTATTCCTTTTTGTATTTTCAATATTGTGTATTCAATTTTTCTGTTCAACATTTTCATCAATGATCTGGATGATGGAATAGACTGCATTCTCAATAAGTTTGCAGATGACACCAAGCTGGGGGGAACAGTAGACACATTGGAGGGCAAGGACGGGATTCAGGGAGACCTAGATAAACTGGAACAGTGGGCCAATAGAAATCTTATGACGTTCAATAAGGACAAGTGTAAAATCCTGCACGTGGGACGTAAAAACCCCATGCACTGCTACAGTCTGGGAAACATTCAGCTAAGTAGCAGCAGTGTAGAAAAGGACCTGGGAGTCATGGTGGATGGGAAGCTAGAGTCAGCAGTGTGCTCTTGCTGCCAAAAAGGCCAATGGCATACCGGGCTGCATCAAAAGAAGTATTACCAGCAGATCAAGGGATGTGATCATTCCCCTCTATTCTGCACTGGTGAGGCCACATCGAGAATACTGTGTTCAGTTTTGGGCTCCCCACTACAAAAAGGACAGGGACATGCTAGAGAGAGTCCAGAGGAGGGCAACCAAAATGATTAAAGGGCTGGAGCACAAGCCCTATGAGGAAAGACTGAAAGCATTAGGCTTATTTAGTCTGCAGAAGAGAAGATTGAGGGGGGATTTGATAGCAACCTTCAACTACTTGAAGGGATGCTCTAAGGAAGATGGAGCTCGACTGATCTCAGTAATAACAGAGGACAGAATGAGGAGCAATGGTCTCAACTTGTGGTTACAGAGGTCGAGGCTGGATATTACAAAAACCTTTTTTATTAGGAGAGTGGTGAAGCCTTGGAATGAGCTGCCGAGGGAGGTGGTGAAATCTCCATCTTTGGAGGCGTTTAAGGCCCGGCTGGACAAAACCCTGACTGGGATGGTTTAGTGGGAGTGGCCCTGCCTCTGGCAGGGGGTTGGACTAGATGACTTATGAGGTCCCTTCCAACCCTATGATTCTATGATTCTATGAATACCAAGGCCTCTGGAGGACTTTAAAATCAACAAATCATGTTTAAAATAAATCCTGTCAAAAAAGACGGCATCAAAATTAATTTCTGGAAGCCATGATGGTATAAAGAAAGGCATAACCTTTTTTAAGCTACCAATAATATTGATAATAATGCAATAGTAAAGCAAAATCCGTGTGTTACTTATGGTACCTTTTACACTGCAAACCACTTTCAGAAAGACCATGAGCAAAGGAATGAACCTTATGTTGTGCCCTGAAGGCAAAAAATATCAGTACTTTATTCTGGGGGTTTATTTAGCATCCTCTGAAGCATCTGGCATTGACCACTCTCAAAGACAGAATTCATGGCTAAAAGACCCATTGCTCTGATCCTAGAGGCCAATTTCTTTGTTCTAAAACTTGAGAGCTTGCAAACCAATAATGAGAATGAGTCCTAGAGTGGAGGGTCCACCACGAAAAATATGCTAATACCTCCCAAAGTGCAAATCTAATGACTTGAGAGAAATATCTCTTCTGATCTCAGCAATCAGAGAGGCAGTATCCATGGTGCCAGAAGGAAGACCATGCCATAAAATGACCAATTTTTCCTCAAGAATATTTGCATGCAAAACCTGATCTTTTCAAATATATTTGCACATTTTGTCAGAGACAAATTTCCCCCAGAATACTGGTCTTCACTATAAAATGGCTGACTTTTGTCATCTAAGCAAACTCATCAATTTGCTTAAAGTCACAACAAAACGATTAATTATCAGTCTAATCTTGTGTGGTTCTGAGAACCATCCACTCTGAAGTCTACTTTCAGAGCAAACAAATATAGTTGCTACACAGGGCTAGTCTTCACTGATGGCAGCAAATTTGCTGCCATCAGATCAAACTTTGCAATCAGCTGATCAGATCTGTGATGACCCATTTGGTCAATAGGAAAGTGGATCATTGAAGACCATCCTGGCAAGCAGCATAGTGCTGAGTCAATGGGAGGGCATTTCCTGTCAATTCAGTGCACTGGAGACACTACAGTAAGTAAGTGGTAGGTAGTCAAACAGAGATATGCAAGTTATTTTAAGTAAATAAATTAAATAAATAAGTTCCATTGACTGCTGCCAAAATCCCATCACAATGTAGAACTGCTCACAATGGAAACTCTTCCAGGCCTAGAGATTATATACTTATCTCTGTGTACTGATTTCTTTAGGCATAGGACGCAGATTAATAAAAAGGAACTGCTATTTCCAGAGTTCTCAGTTGCTTTTTTCTTTTTTAAAATAAAGACAATTAATGCCATTGATTACTTTGTAAAATTTTACATAAAACTTCTTGAACCATCATGCAGAGTTGGCAAATGTTATTAATAGTCACATCAAATGCTACCTTCCACAATTTACGGGCTGACACATCATGGTTCTGACATCTGTTTGTAAACCCTTTTTTCCCTTTTTTAAAATAAATCCCAATAAAAAAGACATATAAATTTTACAATAGTAGCAATTATATCAGCAAAACAAGAAAAGGTCCTGGGAAAACCCTTTCAGATTGTTGCAAGCCTCATGAAAATAAATTACTATTAAACATTTTCACAATCCACTTGAAGCAATAAGATTTTTGGGGAAAGCACTTCCATATATTCATTTAATTTTGCCATAAAGAGGATTATTTAGACGAAAACCATTAAATCACCAAGTACTTTATTTGAATTTGATGCTAACTGATTGATTTGCCTCTAAATCTCTTCCTAATACTGAAGAAACAATAGCCTCTCTCTGCTACTGTGTATACAAGTTGACAACCACACGGGGGCATGTTGGCATCATTTTTCTTCTTTTAAAATACATGACTTCATATTAAACATCTGTATCAATTCTGCACTGCTACCAGTTTCTATAATGCAACAGTAAATAAAATGGATTAGAAATAACTACTCTTAGATGCAGTTCATGGTTGCAGTTCAATAATATACTATGCCATTCAAGCAATACCTTCATATAATATTTATATTTTGTATGCACATACATGCACACAGTGGCTAAACATCTGTGTAGACACTCTCCCAAATTACTGTGCATGAGAGTGAACTGTGAGAGCCATTATATTTGTCACTAAACCTTCCATCAAGATATTGTTATACACAACAAATCATTGATATGTGAATTACAATCCATTGTCCAACTTAGTAAGTTATTATACCAGGGATTGAGCGTGCTCCTACTCACTTCAATGGGACAAGAGTGGGTGTTTATATTTTAATGCCATCACCTACATTTTATACAGCACTTTTCATCTATGAAACTCAAAGCATTTTTACAAGTGAAGATATTATGTCTTGTTGGGTGACAAATGAGATCACTGTAGTTAGACTTAAATAATTTCTTTTAGCCTTTGTTTTGTATGTTTTAAGACAATGCTACTACCACCCATCAGTTCCATATACATGGGAAAACAGGCATTTCAAAAAAAGTAAATCAACTGAGTTACCACTCTTGGTAAAAAGGCAAATTTTTCCAAATCACTGATCTCTGCTATTTTCTTCCCCTGTGTTTTCTCCACGTCCTTATTGTCAGTCACCTATCTTTTCTCTCCTGTTCTGAGCAGACACGGTTACCTTGGTTGTGTACCTACCCATTTTAAACCCCTGGCTAAACATTTTATGGATAAATCAGAATCATTAACCTACTTATTATATTTGCTTACCCTACTAAAACTTACTTTTATCTGTTTACTTTGATTATTTTATTCTCCACTGTTAATCTTACTGGCTCCCTCCACTTGTTAGAACTGGCCTGCTTTTTGCAGCTTGGGGTTTTTGCTGGTCCTCTTGTCATGGGGAGCATCTGAAGAGAACAATTCCCTCATAACACTCTGCTTGACCCTTCTATATACACAGACCAAGATTTTGCAAAGCAAAACACATACAAACACACATACCAGGTTTCATGATTTACTAATCCTAAAGCTGTTTGAGCTAAGTTATAGAATGCTGTATCAGCAGGGACATATGCCTAAGGAAGACATAAAGGAAGCTCTTCTCTTATGTACATGCATATAGAAATATTCAGTTTAACAGTTCTGGTATAATAGGATAGCATGAGTAGAGTAGAGTAGAATAGATAAGTAACAATTTCATCCCATGCTTCTTTCCAACAGTCTATTTTACGAACGTAAAAACTGAAGCACAGACAGATTAAGTGAGTAGGCCAAGGTCACAGAGCAGGCCTGTAGAAGGGCTGAGGATAGAAGTCAGACATTTCAGGAGGCTGAGCCAAGAAGCACAGGGCACTCCCTAGACCTTGGACTGTGGCCTCACCCATGATCCACTGTTCCCTGCCATTTTTTTCCTTATAGGTGACCAATAGAAGGGAAGGGTCTGGGGCAAAAGGTAGAGCAGGGGTGGAAAGAGGTGGCATGAGGGAAGGGCCTCACGGAGAAATGGGCAAAGCAGGGGCATGGTCTTGGTTGGAAGAGGCAAAAGGATGAAGAGAATATACAGGGGCAGGGGCAGAGCTTCAGAGTGTGGTGAGGGGTGGGGGTTTACAAGTGGTGCCCTCCCTCACTCCTAGGTTGTTTCCAGTGCTCTTGTTTCCTGGGTACAAAGGCAGTAAGCTGCTGGCATGCCCCCAAAAGTAGGGTTTCACTTTTACTTAGTTATTAATTATTATTACCATTATTTTAGATAGGAACAAGGTGGGTGAGGTAAATTGTTTACTGGACCAGGTTCTACTGGGGAAAGAGATGAGCTTTTGAGTGATACAGCCTTAAAGAAAAGGTACGTAGCTCAAATGCTTGTGTCTATCACCCACTGAAGCTGGTCTAGTGAAAGATATTATTTCACCCACCTTGTTTTTCACACTTCCTGGGATCAAGACACTTACAACATTGCAACCATTATTAGATAACATTTGTGCACCCAAATTTAGCATGCTTGTTTTACAATCACGTTTGCGTCACAAATGCAGGGAAATAATGGAATCGGAGGGGGGGAAGGTGCTACTTCACTCTATCAGGAGAGAAATAGCCCATCATTATACCTTTCAAATGAAATACAATACAGCGTGATTTCTTCTTTGATTGTGTTCACATATTTAAAAACCAGAGGTTGGGATTTTCAAACAAGCCTGGAATTTGGCAATTTTACCACTGAGAGTGGACTGACCAGACAGAAATTGTGAAAAATTGGGACAAGGCTAGGGAGGTAATAGGAACTTATATGAAACAAAGTTTCAAATATCAGGACTATCCCCATAAAAATAGAACACTTGCCCCCCTCCCCCAAATGGGAGCACTCAAGAGAAGTAGCACTAAGCCGAGGCTAAGCAATCTCTATAGAGTTTCAGCAGGCATATGAGACTCACAATCCTTAGGGAACCTCAGATGTAGCAGGGTTTGAAGTGGATGCTACTTATATGATCCTATAAAAGCTGCTGTGATGTTGAAAGGTCATCTGTAACAGCCACCCTTGCCTGGATTCAAGTTCCAAAGGGGCAGCCGTGTTAGTCTAGTAAAGCAAAAAAAGCAGGGAGTCTTGTGGCACTTAAAGACTAAAAGATTTATTTATTGCATGAGCTTTCGTGGGAGAATATCCCACTTCATCAGACGCTTTGAAGAGAGCATCCAAATTTTTTAATCAAAAAGGTTTACTTACATAATCTTTAGCTGCTGAATGAGAAGAGAAATCCAGGTCAAAGTGTTTGTGAAGATAATTGAGACCATGCATTGGGGATGTAACTGGACTTGTTTAATCTACAGAAGAGAAGAATGAGGTGGGATTTGATGGTAGTCTTCAACTACGTGAAAGTGGGGGTTCAGTTGTAACTAGGCTGTTCTCAATAGTAGCAGAGCACAGAAAAAGGAGCAATGGTCTCAGGTTGCAGTGGGGGAGATCTAAGTTGGCTATTTGGAAAAACTTTTTCACTAGGGGGTTGGTGAAGCTGTGATATGGGTTACCTAGGTAAGTGGTGAAATATCCATCCTTAGAGGCTTTTTAGATCCAACTTGACAAAACCCTCACTAGTATGATTTAGTTGGGCCAGATCCTGCTTTAAGCAGGAGGCTGGACTATATGATCTCCTGAGGTTCTTTCTAACTCAAATCATCTGTTTCTATGATTGTAGAGTTTGCCTTTTATGGCATATAACATAACATACACCATAACAGTGCACAAGTGTAAATAAAGTTACCTCGGTGCACAAGGTAAGCATATTTGATGTTCCGTATGCTGTATCCCTTTGCAAATATTTGACATGAAGATGCAATACAGTAACATTAACCTTAAAGCTAGATGGGAGGGTTTTTATATTCTTTTATCATGACTAAAGAAATTGTGGATAAGAATCTAATTGTTATGTCTAACGCTGATTAAAAGTTTCTCTACCCCAAATCATATAAACTTGACCACTTTCACCTTTTGTGAAACATAAAGGCATATGTGAAATTTTTATGCACAAGGTTTTCTGACCCTGAAAAGTGGTAAGGAATGATCAAATGACACCAAAAACATATTTATTCATTAATTTTCATAGGTAAGACTAAGAGCTAGGAGAAACCTATATTTTTTTGTTTTAATTTTACTTCCCTCATCTTCCTCTGCTTGCATCACATCAACTGTCCTCCCTCACCAGAAAGCCAGAATCAGGCTCCTTGTAGTCCTACAGAGCAATTACTGTAACAGAACAGGCAAGCAATCTGTCTCGTCTGAGACACTTGCCAGTCGAAAGATGCCTCAGGGCAATAAGTAGCCTACCCTGTGATATGCATAATTTTGCAACACTGTATCTCACAGGAGGGGAAATTTCCTGCTAAATAACTTGCCACCACCATGCACAAAGGCCTCATTTCAGGGAAATGCTTATACATATGTTTAAGCAAGTGAGCAGTCCCACCAATGTCAGTGGAACGACATGTGCCTAAGTGCTTTGCTGGATCAGGGCCATAGCAATCAGTGCGGTCACTAGAGAAAAAACACAGGGAACATTTTCCTCCTCCGGGATAACATACAGTTTTTCTACCTTGCTCCTAGCTGAGGAGCAAATAATTGCTGTCAAGTCTCAAATATGGACTCTCGAAAGGTCACGTTCCCTCTAGACTTCTGAGTCAGCTGCTCTTCTGTAAAAGTAAATTCTTTTTCTACTGAATTGGATTAAAGACTCTGCAGTCCATTCTTCTGTCCATAGGGATATACATCTCTTATCACTGTCAAAGACTGCCCGTGCCCATAGGGAGGGAAATAAACCTCTCGAATTTTAAAACAGGTACATATGTTATTTATCCTAAAGTCATTTATAGGATACCATTGCTGCCAAATATAGTTTTGGCCATAACATCTGAAAAGACAGGAGATGCAGTTGCTGCACAAGGAACTGAATCAAATAGATTCTGAGATGATGAATATCATAAAAGCCTCTTATGCTTGGCACAATCCAGAGTTCATTAGAAAGCAAACATCAATATTAGACAGTGTTTAAGCATGCTCATCTGGCTAAGCACCAAATTTCTGATTGGTTTTGGATGGAGGGTTGGATGCTGCCCACAGAAGGTCCTACATACAGCCAAAACTGAGGACTCACTGTATGGGAGGCAACTATGCAATGCAACCTCCAAAACCTAGGGAATGCCAATAAGCAATGGCTCTATTTGCATCTGCAGGTGTAGACTAGAGCCAATGACTGTAATTTATTCACTGATCAACACCCTGCTCTTTGTAGAAAGGAGAGAAACAGAGCAGCTGAAGCTGCTTTTGCAGCTTATCTAATTGTGGCTATCCTAATGGCTACACATGCTGAGGGTGGAAGAATTCATCACCTCACCAACTCAGGACTCAGGTTTTGCAGAGCAATCTAGAATTCAACCCTTTGTGCCTTGGATCAAGAAGATAATGGGTTCTCATTATTATTATTTAGTTTTATGTAAAGTTAATGCATTTATAAGGTGCACTGGAGTGGTCACACTCTCTCTGCTACCACTAGGGGTGAATTGCTCTTAAATACACCATAGTCCCAAGAATTGAGGCATTCATGAAGGATCACTAAAAAAATAGAGCAAAGCAGGGTAAATAAGAACACTATTACCAGCACTAGAACACAATGTCTGCTGCGTGGATCAATTAAATCATGCATGTCTGCACCCGTGGCTTTATCTCAGGGGTGGCACCTGCTTGCTGATGCACATATGAATTTGAATTCCAGCCTCATGGGTGCCCAGGCAGCCTCACTATATGTGAGGCTGTAAGACAGTACATGAGAGATGATCCATGTACTGGAGGTATAGAAGTCCTCACTAATCACCCTGGAATTTGATAAAACAAACAAGGAGTACCATGGTATTTAAAGACTAACAAATTTATTTATTGCATGAGCTTTTGTGGGAGAAAATCCCACTTCATCAGACACTTTGAAGATGGGGGAAACTTACAGAATGGGAGGAAATAAGTGCAGGAAAATGTAAGTCATGGGATCAGGTCACACTGTAACAGCAAATCAAAGCTTGGAATTCAAATTACTGCATCTTTGTTGGTGTCATGAATGTTCAGGAAGTTAGAGAATCTTCCCAAATGAGGCCGAATATAAATCTGCAGGTATCAGGTATGTCAACCTCTTACTGCTGGGGGTTAGGTAGGTACTCTCATAGGCTACGTCTACACATAAAATCTTAGTTTGGACTTGGTTAGTCCAAACTAAGTAGTTCAAAAGTTAGTTCTGACTAACTTGCAGTTTAAAATAAAAAAGGGTGGTTAATTTGAATGTAAAAAAACCCAAAACACGTTTAGTTCAAACTAACTGCTAGTTTGAACTTATTTAGCTCAAACTAGCATGTCTACATTGTGCTAGTTTGAACTAAATATGCAAATTAGTTCAAGCTAAGCAGTTAGTTCGAACTAACCAGCCGAACTAACTAGTTCGAACTAAATTTTGCCTAGTTTGAACTAAAAATTTTTTGTTCAAACTAGGCAAAGCCTAGGATAGACAGAGTTCAGATTAGTTCAAATTAAGGATCCTTAAAACAAACTAATTTGCTAGTGTAGACATAGCCATAATGGCTTCCTGCAGGATCTCTTGTGCCTTCCTCCAATGTATGAGGTACTAGTCACTGGTCTGGGACTGTGACAAAATATTGGATTAAATGGGCCACTGCTCTGATGAAGTATATCAGTTCCTATGATGCCAAAAGATAGATAAAATAGTCAAACATCTGCTTATAGCTTCCTGTACTATAAGCTGTCCTGGTCACTTAATAAGTGGCCTCATCCTATCAAATTAATTCCTAGTATGTATGTGGAATATTCTACTTTGTAAAGGGAACCACAATGTGTTAGTTTCCTTAAAAATATTTTTTCTTCTTTTAACAAAGAGATATTTAATTTATGCCATCAAGTTTTAAGTGGACCTCCCTATTGATTTCAAGCCACTGGGCTTCTCTGCTGAAAAAGTGATGGCATTCAGGGCCCTGGGGGTATCTTTTTCAATATGTGCATCGTGTTTGGCAAGTCTATAACTTGGTTCCTCACTTGTAATGCTATTAATATACTTACATCTTGTAGCTCTCCTTAAAATTGATATTTGCTATATACTATGGGGGGGGGGAGTGAGAAAGAGAAAGAGAATTAGCCAATGATTGTTTTGATAACTTCACCCCCAGGATCCAGTACCCTTATAAAATCTATGTGGGTTAAGATGAGTGATTTGTTGTCATTGACCAGCCTCCAAACTATCTATGTCTATATCTATATGTATATCAAATAAATTACAGTGCAAGTTTAAACACACACACATTGTATCTAATTATCTAATTAGAATTTACTGTTCCTTGGTTACCATATTAAATTAGATATGTTACTTTTTCTCCCCCCCCCCATCTCTTCTCCTCTTCTCTTTAACTCTTATTTCCCATCCATAACATAGATAAGATATTGGAAGTAATCTAACACAAATTTAAAAGTTTTTTAAATTATTTTATTTTTTTTAATTTTACACTGTTGCAGTAATGACATGAATCTATAATAGTACCTCACTTTCATGTTGATTATTTTGTCTGAGAACATCAATATAGCACTTGAAAGACACATGCAATTGTTCCTTCAATTCAAATAAGATACACCACAGAAACAAGCTATAACTGAGACAAGACTGTCATGCAGGACCTTTTACTGTGAAAGAATTAATTTTGACTTTGAACTTACTGTAATTTTGATGATTTTAGTGACATTCCATTGTGTGGCAGAGCAGAATTTAGCTCATGGCACATTATTGTAACAGCTAAATATGAAACTATTGCTCCAGGTGGCTCTGCTAACATCTCTCCAGAAAAGATTAATAGATTTCCAGGTCAGAAGGAACCATTGTAATCATCTGTTTTGACCTGTTTAACCGACGCCAGAGAGCATTCCAAAAGAATTCCTCTAGCAAATCCTTGAGAAACCATACAGCTTGGATTTAAAAATTGTCAGTTATGAAGAGTCTACCTATGACCCTTGATGAACTGTCCCAATGGTTAATCATGGTTAAAAATTTACACTTTTATGCAAAGGCCTGAATGTGCAGCAGGAGGACAGAGCAGCAATCTTAGCTCACCTATAGCTGCACCTCCTCCATTTACCTGGCACCCAGCTTCAAGAAGAACAACTTTCTCTACTCTGGTTAGCCATCTGACACCTTAAGAGCCTGGTAAAACCTATTGGAGAATACACTCCACTATCGTCTCTGCTGAACAAGCCAAAGTCTCTGCTGTGACGCTTAGATGTATTGAGGTAGGATTTGCAGCTGATATTTATTTACTTGCCTACAATATTATTACGACGACTCAGAAAGGACCTGTTTATACAAAGAGAAAATCTCACTGCACTAGCTCCCAGATGCAAACCTCCTAGTTCAGAAGGGTCACTGCTAATGCCTGAACTAGGAGGTTTGCAGTTTGGAGATATGGTTAGTCAATGACAAGACACTCAGTGAGCCGAAACAGATTTACAAATGAATCCTGGAGGTGTAGAAATCAAACGGTATGTCTACACTGGAGGCTTAAGTTGACTTGAGCAACTCCAGGGCTATATTTAGAATTTATTAAGTCAATTTAAGCGCTAGCTTAAGTGGACTTAACTCCTGCCCTGAAAGTCGACTTTACAGGGCGGGAAGGGTCGGAACCCCGGCCCAGGCCCCGCCCCCTGCAGGTCCTAGTCTGGCTCTGGGGCCTGACTTGGCCCCGAAACGCTTGCCACTGATCTCAGGAGTAGCCTGTGAAATTGACCAAGCTACCGAGCCTCTTGCTGCAAGTGGTTTGGGGCGGGGTCAGGCTCCGAGCTGCTTGCGGTAAAGCAGCTTGGGGCGAGGGTTGGCGTCAGCCCGCTTATGGCAGTGCTGAGTCCCTTGCTGCCAGAGGCAGGACCCAAGTCCCAGCCCCCTCCACACGTGGCAAGGGGCTCAGGGCTGGACCAGACTTCTAGCCACCCACCACTGGCAGCAGGAGCTGGCTCTGACTCCCATCCACTTGCTGCTGGTAACTGGGGCTGGATTGGCCTCTGGAGCTGGATCAAGCCCTTGGAGCCCACTTGGGACCTGGAGTGGGGCTCTAGCCTGGCCTGGAGTATGTCTACCAGCATAGAGATGAAAAGTTACCATGTAAGTTGAGAAGCAGAAATCACATGGTATGTCCATAGTCACTCTTTATATCAAAATAATGCTGATTATTTCAATTTAAAAGATTGCATGTTCACACTATGTTTCCTTATTTCAAAATAAGGAAAGTCATTTTGATATAATAAAACCTAGTATTATATTGAAATAATGGTTACATTGAAATTGTGATTTTGAAATAATGCAGTATGGATGTCTTATTTTGATTTAGCACTTTTTGCCTTTCTCCTTCCCAGTGTGCTTTCCTTCTTCTATATATTGGCTGGTGGCATGGCCCATCTAGGGGGCCATGTTGCCACACCTCCCATGGTGCCCATCTCCTAAACTGATCTAGCAAGTCCTGTCCATGGCCATGTTAGTTCGATGAGAGTTGGTAGTGGGGACGTGTTAAATCAGTTTAACTTCAATTGATTTGAGGATTTAATTATCAATTTCATTAAATCTATTTAAGTTAAATCAATTTAAGTGCCTAAAGTGTGGACCTGGCCACAGAATATGTCTACACTGCACAGTAATCCTGGGCTGACTCAACTTCAGCCCAAGCATCTGCTACTATGCACCCACAGATCAGTGTGAAATGGGACAGAAAACCATCATTACTCAGGCTCAGTGACACTGCAAAAGTATGTGGATTTGAGACAGAATCTCACTGAAACTCAGGTTTAAATTGAAGCAGTTTGTTGTGTAGATACACCTAAAGTGTGGACCACCCGAGTTTTCCCTGGAGAGCTTGCCAGTGCTAGCTCACAGTCTTCTGAGCTTATATTTCCCAGCCCTTCCATCCTCCAAATTCCTACTAGATTCTCAGAAATTGGAAGCAGCTTCCTGGATCAAATACAGATGTTTGCCCTTTATGCCTTCATTTCCCCATGGATTGTTCAACTGGAAACAGTCAGCTCTCACATAGCTGAGCTCCGACTGGCGCTATTAAGAAGTCTTCCATCAACTTCACTGTTAGTTGGTCAGAGAAACAAAGCAGATTCTGGTTAAACTCTGGTCTGAGGTGAGCAGGATGTTCAATTTAGCAAGAATACAAGAAATAATCACATCACCAAAGCTATATGAGAACAGCTGGCGGCTTTAGGGATCAACCAAACTGGCAATCAATGAAGAGGGCAAATTAAGTGGCTCAAGACTACAAAGTGAAGGGTGCTAATATAACCAAGTGCGAACTCCATGCTTTCCTGCCTCTTTTGTGAGGAGTTCAACTGGATACTGGGAACTGTAGCGAACTCTTGAGCTCACACATGTGCATGACAATCAGCACCACAAATTCAGGACTCTTATATGTCCCCAGCACCAGAGGAGTTACATGGTGGATGAAAGGCAAGAAGTGACCTTGGTATGAGGCTAGAGCAGCTGCAGCATATCCAAGGTCCGTCTTTAGAGGAACTGTTTGCGGATCACCCTGGGGATGGAGCAGCAAGCAGTGGAACCAGCAGATGAAGGACCACTGCTGGGGCCAGACCAGCTAGGTTTCTGCCACCATGGCTGCTGTTATCAATATATGGATGACAGGGAATTTTGGCTTATGGTTCTATTCAGTTATTAATGCCAGCTGGGTTTATACTGAGTTTTCTATTTACACACCATTTATCTAGAACCCCAGTTTTCATCAACACTGGAGGGGACTTGTAATGGACACTAAAGTGGAGTGGAAAAATTAAACAGGCATTTCTCATGAAACTTCCTAGTTCCTCACCGATAGAAACACAATTGTGGGCATCACAAACTCCTTCCTCCAAATACAGTTCACCTTACAAATCAGCCACATCAGCACTGTACTGGCCTGCCAATAAACTTGAGTCCAAAAACATCTTGCTGTAAAGAGTTCAAACAAAACCAGAGTATGAATTTGTCCCATACCAGGCTGAAATACGAGTTCAAATTACAGTCCATGGTGTTGAGAGGAGTTCCCAGTGACCGGCAATCAGTTGAGACTGTAAATATTCCCAGGGTGTTTGTAAGGAGACTGCACTAAGTCTCCTTGCTCCACTGGCATCTTGTTGATTTGATCATGAATTTTCACTGCTGTCCTATCTGAATTCAGAGTCTCTGAGGCTTTGGAAAACATCTGGTAACTCTGGAGATAATTGCAAGAATATTTTTCGGACCAAAAGGTTTACTCATTTTTTCACTTAAAGGACTCGTATCAAATTCTGAAAGATGTGACAGGCAGAGAAGCTTGCAAGTGTAGAGTCCTTTCTAGGGAAGCAACTAAAAGTTCCCATCTGGAATTGTCCACAAACTGTCATGTCTGAAAAATGTGAGTTAAGTAAAACCATCAGCTCTCTCTTGGAGGAGGAGCTTAGTAGGCAATCTCTCTCTCCTGCTCTGTGTCTGACCAGCACAAAGCCGAGATGAGATTTTCTGCCTTGTACGCTAATGGATTCCTCTTGCAAACTCCTCTATTTCCTGAGATTTTATATTGCATAAGACAGTGCACTCAATGCAGAGAAATCAACTGCACAGTGATTAGTAAAGGCTGCTGGATAGATGCCCCAATAAAATCACACATATGAACATTTCCACACTGCTGTAATGAATCCAAGCAGCAGTCTCAGTTTCTGAGATTCAGTATGGCTTTTTCTGCCATCTCCTGTGTTAGTCAGGAGGGAAGGAAGGGACTAGGAGGAGTTTAGGGTGCTTGCCCACTCTTCAGTTTTGGAGGTTGGATTCTACTTTTGGTGACTGTGCATCGCCAGGGGAAAAGGTGTCATTCAGTTGAACCCTAAGTCCTATCCTAGGCAAGCCCATCGCCTCCAGTGGGGTTGCAGCATAGTTAGTACTTACACAACACTTCATGTTTGCAGAGTGCTGTACAAATATTAACCCATTAATTCTCACAACTGTCTTGTAAGAGAGGGACATCAGTAATCACAGACCCATTTTACATATGGTAACTGAAGGACACAGAGAGGGTGAGGCTGCATAGCACCTCCAAAGAGAAGTAGCCAAAGGCATTTTTCCTACTGGAGGCAGGATTCTTCCCCAAGCACATGGGCACATTGGTTATGTCTACACTAGCAAATTAGTCCAGATTAAGGAGGTTTAATCTGGACTAATTTGATCCCTGTCTACACTAGGTTTTGCTTAATTCGAACTAGCTTAGTTCAAACTTATTCTGAAATTTAGTTTGAATTAGCACAATCTAGTTATGCTAGTTCAAACTAACTAAATTTGAACTAGCAGTTAGTTTGAACTAACCATGATTTTTTAAATTGGAACTAACTTTTAGTTTGAACTAGCCATGTTTTTTTAATTTGAACTAAAAAGTTAGTTTGAACTAAAAAAACACGGTTAGTTTGAATTAATTTCGAACTGCTTAGTTTGGATTAAGCAAATCCAAACTAAGATTTTAGGTGTAGACATAGCCAAAGATCCTAGGTGAGTTATGAGACTCTGACTACATTCCCAGAGCTTCATTCATGTGCACCTGTTCTGAATTTGCTTTAGTTGTACCGCACCTTTATGATTCCCAGGAGCCTGTCTCTGCAGCAAGAGTCTGTTTGTCATCTTCTCATGTGGAATAAGGCACATTACAGAAGAGACACTGTGCTTTCTCAGAGACATTGTTACTGTTCGTCTCTGTTTCCCTGAATCTAAAATAAAGTTCATTCCCACTACAAGTATATGGTTGCTTATTGTATAGAGCGATTAACAGGAACCTTTAGCTATTAAAGTCCATATACGGACTTTAATGGTCACTACCAACCTTCAGTATCTGAAGGCACTAACAATGTTAAGAAAAGAAAATGAGTATAAAGGAGAACAGCTACTTGCTAGTTGCTCTTCATGAAGTTTGAAGGTGAAAAATTCAATATACTACCATACTGGCCCTGTTCTCTTCCACATGGAACTGGCTTTTGGAAGCTCTTGCCCTGGAAGTGAACCACAATCAATCCAGCGAGCGGTCATCTGGGGTAAGTCAGAGCCAAATGGTTTGTCAAAAGGCAGACACATTTTTAAGATGCAAAAGCCCCACAGTTTTACTGGTTGCCCTTGATATTTGCCATAATGAGCCCGTGTGTGTGTGTTTGGGGCGGGGGAGCCACCATCTGCAACTGATATTTTCTCCCAAATCATTCTCAGCTCTAACATATTATTTTCTGTAGCCATGAAAATTACAGTACCATTTAGAATCTGCCAACCCAGTAAGATGCACAACATGCAGTTTTTGACTCAAAATGTTTTGAAGGCTTTTCTTAAACACAGCTAAGTGTTTCTCATGCTTCCAGCAACCTATAATAAAGAGCTGTACTTGGTGCTCAGGAACGGTGGGGCAAGCTTTTCAAATGACAAGGCCTTTCATTTCCTTTAGAAATTTCTATTTAAGGCTCTGCTTTTTAAAATTTAGGCAGTACAACCCTGGAGATGGTCTGTCGAAGGCAGATTAGCCACAAACTTGGCTATTGCAGTATTTTCTGTTCATGAATATTTCACCCTTGTCCTGCTTAGTGTTATTTACAACAATGGGCCCAAGAGAGCCCTCTCCCCCACTGAGCTCGGGAAACAAACAAGGAGTTCTCTGGCACTTAAAGACTAACAAATTTATTTTTTGTATGAGCCTTCATGGGAGAAAATCCCACTTTGTCAGATGCTTTGAAAATATAGATGAGACTCTCTATAGGGATACAGCTGTCTCTTCTGCAGGAAAAGGAGACTCAGCCTCATCTGTAGCACTGTCCCAAATCCCAGAGTTCACAGCAGCACAATGTGGACTGGGATTTTGGAGGAGGGCTGAGAGCTGGTGGCCCTTTGGAACAAGATAAGCAGCATCCACATCAATCTCCTTCCTGCACACCCGACTGAGTTCCCCAAAGTCAGTATAGCCTGGGCTGTATCACCCGTCCTGCTTGGCATCCTCCATGTTAGGAATCCCCCTTTAGGGAAGGTCCCAGGAGAGCAGTGATCAAGAAGAGACCCTGGTAGTGAAGCTCCAGAGACCCATGTTGAAAGCAGAAGGTTCTCTGTCGGCCTGCCCCAATGCTGCAGACCCTGGAAGCAAAAGGGTCCCCAGCAGTCTGCCAGGTATCAGGGGTTCCTTGAAAATTCAGAAAATCCGAGATGTTTCAGTCAAAACATTTTGGTCTCAATGAATAAGCAGTTTCATTAAAAATTTTCCAGCCAGCTCTCTTCTCCACCACTGATAGCATCAGTATTCATCATCATATAATCCAGCCACTTTTTGCCAGTCGCCACTGATTTTAAAAAGCATATCAGGTATGCTTCCTCTCAATGACTATGTTTGGGGGGCAGGGATGCTCAGTTAATTCGCCTTAAAGTTGATCTTAATCTTAAAAAATTATATCACTTTTCAGTGCAGATTTTATTAAGTTGACAAGCAAGTGCTTAAGCTGACTTAATAAATTCTCAGTTTGGACATGGAGCTGCTTAGGTGGACTCAAGGCAGGTTAAGTTGACCTATGTTCGTGCCTGATGTACTAATAGGGGGCCGCTTGCCCGGGCACCCCATTTGCCACCAAGTGCACACCAAAAAAACCCCTTATGGACAGCGTAAGAGGCTCTGGCCTGGAATCTGGGAGGCTACAGACTAGCATAACTCAAAGGCACTAACTTCGTGGGAACCGAAACCCACCTAGGAATTTATGGCCACCTGGAACGTTAGGTCCCACCTAGGCATTTATGACCCACCTGGAAATTTGGGTCCCACCTAGGAATTTATGATCCACCTAGGAATCTGGACCCACCTGGGAATTTAAAACTTAATTGGAAAATTACTATCTCAGTTGTGGGAACACAAACCCCCACCAGTGTGGGAACCAGAAAAACACTGAGCTAAAAATCCTATAAAAAAGGGGATGCCAACTGGCAAAAGTTATGGAGGTTCACGTGTTACCTGCCAGAACTGATCACTCTGACAGTTGGGTCTCCCGAGGAAAGCTAGCTCGTGTCGTGTCTCTTGTGTTCATGCTGCTGGTCAGTGGAGCCTGGGTTATGGTACGTATATAGGAATCCCCTACAAGTACATTGCAGTTCATTTTACCTTGCCATTTTGTCTTGTTGGGAATACCTAGCAGTTTTACTTTGTTGCAAATACCTTACAGTTTTATCTTGCAGTTTTGCTTTGCTGTTTTACTGTGTTACATATATAGATTTTCGGTTTTGCTTTACAGTCTTGTTGTGTCACTTATATAGACTTGTATAGTTTTTGCTTTATCGTTTTACTGTATTACTGATATAGATTTGCTACCTCAGTTGGTCTTGAAAGGTTGCTGTTTTAGTTGTTAATTGCTACCTCAAGTGTCACTGTGATTACCCATTGAAAAATTTTCCCCGTTGTTGCTCTAAATAAACGAACCCATTTCTCAGTTAGAACTACTGAGTCCGGTGTCTCCTTCTCCCATCGCGGTTGGGAACCAACAACCTAAAGCTTCAGCATAGACATGCCCAATGATAGTAGCTGGCTGTCTTCACTAGGGTTCCCACCCAGGATAAGCAGAAAGTTTTAGAAACTTGCACTCGTGTAGCTAACTATCTTGAGAAAGGTGAGGCAAAAGCAGAGGCTTATTAGTGTTGTTTCATTTAATTTGTAATTCTTCCTTTCATAGCTACTTTTGCCGTGTGATGGATATGTTAATGGTCATATTCCTGTGGAGCTGTTCTCCCTTTAGTGATTTCCTGTTTAAATCAGATTCCCAAGTTGATGGGTCTTATAGAAGCAGGCTTTTATTACAGGTTTCAGGAACAGTATGAGGCAAATGATTCTATTGCTGACCTTCTGTACTCTTCCAGCCTTATCTCAGTGCAGCGATCAGTGTTTATCTTTCTCCTGCACTCCTCAGCATTAAGGAACAACCCTGTTATGAAATCAGCACCAACAGAAGATGTGGCTCAACACGTTCTTAGGCCCAGCTGGAATTAACAACAACAGCTTCTAAGCAATTTTATGAGACGTCCTGCAGATTGGGCTGCACTCATTATTTGCTTTGGAAAGGATTTGATTATACAAGCACATGTTCAAATGGAGGCATGATCTAACCCCCACATTCTGCATTTTCCTTAGCAGCAGAGTTGGGCAGAGGGCAGAAGTTCTGCTTCCTAAAGGACTTTAAATTTGGGTTTGTTCCAAAGTAGAAGAGAAATTGGAAATTTCATAATTACTCCCTAAAAGGAACATTTTTTGAATATATGTCAATTGAGGTGTTTCATGTTGACAGAAATCAAAACTCTTTATTTCAACTTTTTTAGATGTCTCATATTGTAATGCAACATTATTAAAGTTTCAAAATGAAAAAAAAAGATCTTGTGCATTGAACACACCAAAATAGCCTAGTTACAAACATTTTCCCTCTGAGACAAAATTCCAAGAAACAGATACAATTTCATGAAGTCCTTCAATTTCAATGCACTGTATACTCTGAAAATGTTGAGGTCAAAGGTTTTTCCAAGCAGTGCTACACAAAATCTTGGACTGAGGGCATTGATAAGTCAGTGCTTTTGCCTGGTGCCAGCAGTACAACCCTTGAATGTCTATCAGCAAATGGTGTGACCCAGAAGACACAATGTATGAATGAATGAAAGATAAATCATTGTCTGGGTGGGTTATTACTGTCTAAAGGACTGGAAACACTGTGACTCACAGTTTCTGCCAGATCATCTTAGGGTTGGGCTTCCTTTTCATGTCACAAGCTGGCCTCCTGAGATCCACATGGATAATTGAGCATCTGCAACCCAGAAGTTTCTGCATAGAGGCCCCTTGCCTCCGTAACTCTATCAGAAATCCAGACCCCTAACAGCAATGCAGCCATGATTAGGATGACATGACCTCCAAATGTTATTGGGACCATCCCAATGGCTGGGAAAAAAAAGTAGTATCCAATTTTTCTCAGTACTATCTGGGCCACTGGTGATGATAGGGTCTACCTGACACCACGTTCTCCAGAGTCTGTGCTTCATTCACTTACTAATTTACCACCTAAACATCACATGGAGTTGGTAGGGATGAATGATGGAAAGAAAAACAGATTTCACCAAAACCCCAACCATATCTGGCTCTATTTTGTTCTCATTTGTACTCTGAATCTTGAAACCACTAAAGCATCATCAGTAGGGATTGTGGGAGAGAGATGCTGAGGTAAAACCCCTGCCTGCCCCACCCATCTACTAGAGCAGTGGTTCTCAGCCACTTTGTCGGGGCACATTACTGGGCACCACACAGCAGTAAGTGTGTCCTGGTTAGCCAGGGCAATGGCTGGATTTGGCCTGGAGGGAGTGGGCTAGTGTGTCCTGTAATGTCACAGTATGCTGCCAAGTGTGTTGTGACCCACAAAAGTTTGAGAACCATCGTACTAGAGAATCCCAGGCCTCCCTGCTCAGGGAAGGGGTGGGATATGACCCTCTTATGACTAAATTTTAAATTCTATCACTGGTATCAATCAATGAGAAAAAAAACACTGAGGAAATTTTCATGACAAGAGAACATGTTGGGTGTTTCTTTTTCATCTGTTACTTGTTACTGACTAGAGGAATTTGGCTGTAATTCTCTATTGAAGTCTGGAGAGAAGGCGAAGGGGAGGTCATTGTCAGACCCCCAGGCAGCACTTGACTATTGTCTCCTGCAATTTCTACCCCCCAGGTCTACGTGGAGAGCTTTACCCTCTCGTTTCTTATACTCATTATTTAGTGCTGATGACAGGCTCACATGAAGCAGACAAGAAAATTTAATTGTACTTGAAAATGTCTCTCAGAAAGGGGATTTACTATTGCCAGGTTGACTTAAGGTTCTGAAAGTCAAGTTTTCACTGACTGTAGTGAGGGGTCGGGGAGGGGCAGGCGTATTTTCATGCTCAGCAGGCATACAGATACCACAGTAACAAGCATAGTGTGAATGCCTAGACAGATAGCTAAAGCTCTGCTTCTGTTTACATGGCAGAACTGGAGCTTTGTGGAAGATCATTGCAGATAACTGTAGTCTATGGGTTAAACTACACATGTAAAGTTAGCTTTTAAGTATGAGCACCAGTGGATTACCATGCGCCTTTGGAGCCAGTGTCGAGGGACCCCACAATATGAGAGCCCTCCATCCTGCTGGCACCAGGGGTGGAGCCGCTCTGGGCCAGAGGCTGGGCTCCACCATCCTGCCCTGACCCTTGGCCAGCTGGTATGCCCCCCAGGGTGGGGTGGGGGGCCAGCACGACTGGTCACTCCCCTACAGGGACAGGGCTGGTTGGTATTCAGTATCTGCACCAGAAACTGCATCACATGTGCCAGTCAACCCCCCCATCCCACCTCCTCTGGCCCCAGGGCCCATCCCATGGCAGCCCACCTGCAGGGGGCCAGGGCCCTAGGCTAAAGAGAGCTGCAGCCCCAGGCAGAGGTGAGACCCCAGACAGCGGCACAGGCCAGGCAGTGGGGACCCGAAGGTGGGGGAGACCCAGGGGCCCTGAGGCCCCTAATCTACCACTGGAAGGATAAAATATAGATACAAAGCAGTAATTCCAGGAGCCTACAGGCGCAAACTTGTAAGACATTACGGTTAGCATAAGTTTCACTAAAATTTAATAGCTCTAACTAAGTTGACCAATGATTTCCCTAAGTCAAGCCATGACACAAAATATAATTTTGCAATAAATAATGTTGCTGAAACTCTGTGTACAATGCTAATTGGTATCTGAAAGAAGTGAGTTGCTGTCATTTGGGTATTTAAGGACAGGAATGTTAGTAACTTAACCACAGGATTGTTACAGTAACTAATTGACAAATGGAAAAAGTTTGACATCATTGATCTACTGATATATAGAATAAGGATACCCCAATATTATTCGAGTGAGGCTGTTAGTTATGGGCCAAACTTTCATAGAAATATTCATGACAGTCATCAGACCCTATCATAGGGCATTAGAACCAAGATCATTGAAACCTGTCCATTGGAATAGTTTGGCATGCCAGAGATATGGTGGGATATTCATGGACCACCACCAGTCTTCCTCGTCTAGATCTCCACAAGACTTTTATGAATATGCATCTGAAAGTTAATATCACATTATGTTATATTTGTGTTTATTTATTAACCTTGTTACTGCAAGGATTGAAAGCTCAGAACATTTGTGTGTGTGTGTGTGTGCGCGTGTGCTACTCTTGCAACTGTGCAAGGTGAGATTTCCAGTTTGACCAGAATTCTAACTCTGAACCTGGTCTTGGAACCGGAATATGTCATACTTCAGACAGTTAATTTCCTAAATTTGGAACTCTTAAGCAATCTATAAAAATCAATAGATCACTCTATAGTGATTGTTGGACTGCTGGGCACACTTTTCAAGTAGAAGTTTACAAGTAATAGTAAAAAGGATAGGAAATAGTATTTTTCTGCTCAGCCATGACATTAGACCCGTCTCATTTGAATCACTAGGGGACTGTTCTGTGCAACCATCCATTGAATAGAACCTGAGGCTCTTTTTCTTTCCACATGAACTACATTTGCCCTGAGGTAACACTCTAGGCATGATGGGAAATACCAATATAAAATTAGATACAATCATTGATATAATTTTACAGCAGTAGCACACACACGTGTAATGCTTCATTTACATTAAAGTGTCAAGTATAACCGGTTCTCTTATCTTCATATTCTTTGCCAGTTTCTTTCCCCACAATAAGGGGGAAAATAAACACTATGGGCCTCATCCTGCTGCCCTTATGAAAACTGAATTGTATTTTGGGAATAATCCAATTACTTACAGAGTAAATGAAAACTTATCATGTAAGGAACCTCAGTAAACTCAGAAGACCATCTGTTCTGGAGCAGTGTCTTACGGGTACATATGTAGGGCAACTGGACAGGCACCACCTCTATAGGGTACCAATCTGACCTTTTCGCTTGGCTACTCTGCACTGGGATGTGAAAGCAGGGAGTGCTGAAAACATGTTCTGCCTTGGGTGGCAATGGCAAAACAGAAAGAAAAAAGTGTTGGCCTAGCCTGTGATAGGAACATGTGACATTTTTTCTGTTTCTGTAGGGTAAATCCAGAATGATTCCACTGACTTCAGAGGAGTCACTCCAGATTTACTTTGATAAAAGAAAGAGAACAATTAAACCCCAAATCTCTTTACAGAAAGGTTGCAAAGCACATAATCTCTCAAGAACAAGGCATATGAGTAAATTTAGGCACTCAAGAAGACTCCCATTGATTTTGATGGGGCTGTTTACACAAACAAATTTGCACACATGCAGAGTATATTCTCCACTTCAGAAATAACACATTCCACGCTAGATATCTTTTGCATTTCCCAGATAAAAATCATTTTACAATCAGAAGTGTTCTTTTTTGAGGCAGAGGGAACAAGGGCACATACTAAAATTGACACTAGAGAAATTAAGGCAATCATTTGAAATTTAAAAAAACATATTTAAAATTGTAAAATACAGAATGATAGTGAAAAAACCCATACAAAAATGAATTCCCTGCAAGATCTTGTAGCCCCCAAAGTAAAATCTCTGTCTTTTAAATCTGGCTTATTAGAATTTCAATTGTCAAAAGTCCAAGAACCCTCTATTTTTTTAGCCAAGCCATGAAGAAATGTCTCTGAATGATCTTCACTTACCTTCAGGAAATCTTAAACCCAGCATTTAGGTGCATGTCGTACACTACAGCTGGCAGTGAACTAGCACACACACACCAAAAACAGCCATGTGGAGGTTGCGGCTCTGGCTAGTCACCCAAGCTCAGATCTGGGTGGGAATTGGGTGGGCTTGAGGCTCTAAGCTGGTGCCCAGCCTGCAACATCCACACTGCTATTTTTAGCACACTAGCTCAAGCCCTGTAAACACCTGTCCATGCAAACTGGGAGGCTCACTCCAAGCTGCAGTATCAAAATAATGAGCAAACCACCTAAAGGTTTTTAAATAAATTTGATTCTAAAAATTGAGAATGTTATTTATTCCTACTTTACCTCAATCCACCTATGACTCTTCTATGGAGTAGTAACTATGCAGCAGATCCTCTCTCAGTAGCTCATATTAAAAGACTGAAAATGTTGTGGTTGTCAAGGAGATGACTAAGGAGAAGTATGATAAAAGTACTCAAAATAATGACTGGTTTAGAGCCAACAGACTTGGAACTTCTGTTCAGCCTGTCTCATGATAAATTTTAAAAAATGGAGATATTTAATTAAGTTGAAAGATGGAATATTCAGAACAGCTAAAGGGAAAAATCTTTTCACAATATAAAGCTAGTCCATGAAACTCATTTCCACAGGATTTTGTTGAGGTCAAGATGTTAGATTGATTTTAGAGGAGACTATAACAAGAATATGCTCTTCTAATAAATCTGAAAACAACAAAATGGGGTTCAGGAAGGGATATAAGGTATTCTGCTTCAGAAAATTGGCCAACCTCTAACCACTGTGTAGAAAGGAACTTCCCGCGGGGCAAGGTATTCCCATATCTGCCTATTGCAGAATTTCTTTTCACTTTCTCTTGAAACATCTGCAGCTGGCCACTGTCGGTGACAGGTTACTGGATTAGCTATTGAGTATGCTTTAACATGGCAAATTTCTGTATTCTTATCAAAAGCCAGCTGAAATCATTGGAAAGGACCTTGTTGACTTCAATGGGCTATCGAGCAGATCATTGCTTCACAGGTAGCCCCATTGACATTAATGGAACTACCAGGTAATGGAATTACCAGGATGTAATAAGGTCCCACTCTAGAGGCCTGATGGCGAAAGGAGTTTAGATATTAACTTCAGATTTCAAAATAGTCCAAGCCTTAGGCTTTCCTCCAAAATGCTGGTTTCTCGGACAATCTACCTCACTTGTCTATGCCTGTCAAGGCTTTTTCCCCACTCTGGCACTCTGAGTGCAGAAGGTGGGGGCCCACAACAGGCCAGAAAAGCCACTGGCCTTAAAGCCTGGTCTTAAAAGTCTCCAAGGCCTCCAATTCCTGGCCTTGGAGTGGTATCGCTGCCACCACCCAAATGCAAAAAAAAAAAAACCTCTTGAGACCCAGGAAGGCGCACTTGGGAATTCCTCCCTGTGAGGTACTTGCAATCCTGGTTATTCCTCTCTCAGGAAAATGACTGAACTCCAGCTGCAATATGAGCTGGAACTGGAACAGGGTTCCCTCTAGTAGCTGCCTGTGCAGTCTAAGGCACGGGCACACAAACCTCTTGCCTCTCAGGACACAGAACCAGAACTTAGTTAAAAGGTAAACTCTTTAATCAAAAAGAACAGATAATAAACACAGAGAGTTGCTTCTCTGGGAATTAACTTAGGTAGTTACAGGGTAGTGGGGTGGGGGTTTGGGTTACATGTGGTTAGCACAGAGAAATCCAAAAAACAAGCCAAAAACAAAGAAAATACCCTGACTGCGTCTAAGTAAACATTCCCTGTTCTACCCACGCCTGGTCAGTACCAAACTTAACTTATCTCTGGTAAGGATGTTGCTGGATTCTTCCTCAGGCCCCTCTGGCCTCCTCCTGATCCTTCCAGGAGCTCTGCTGCATCCAAACAGGCCCAGGCCAGGCTGCTGTTACCATTCAAAAAGCTGTGCTTCGTTCCTATTGGCTGTCCTGGGACTCACTGACCAGAGTGTTAACCCCTTCCTCCCCAAGGGTTATTACAATGCCAGTATCAAGTTATGACACACTTGACCAACTTAGCAAAACTGCCCAGTGAGTAAAGGATGGAGTTTGGAATCTATGCATTCTCTGCCCCTTTCTGCATCCTCACCATCTTTCTGCTCCAAGGAGGGAAGGTGTCATGTCATCTCAGTTACTCCTGTGTATTCAAACCCAAGATCACAGCAGCTCATAGCAAGAGGTCCTTAGTACCTTTTACTCCTTCATGAGGGCATGTAACCTAGGTCACATCCTACCCTTTAGCACATATGGTTAGCCCAAAACAATAAAATTAAAAGCTCCCAAAGTCATAGCTGCTAGAGATGGAAAACCATGAAAGGCCATTCAGAATGAAAGGCAAATCATGGGTCCATAAACTCAATTTGTTTCCTGACTAACAAAATTAAATTGGGGCAAATTGTCTGGAACAGAATGGGTGTCCTTAGGGTAGACAGTGCTTGTACTTAAAATACTGTAGCAAGATTTCCTGTTTTAAGAGGTGGGAAATATCACTGGAAATGGAATCTTTCAAAATAGTGGAAAGTTTTAAGTGTACCCATAGCTGCATGGAAGCCATTTTAGCCATCTGTGGGATTAGTGATGAAAGATGGCAGGTAAACCTGTATTGGGGGTATAGCACATAAACAGCATCACAAAAGTGTAAGTTGTTGGTGCCAGTGGGGAAAAAAGTCAAGAGCAAAAGACACTACATTTCATTATATTGCTCATGAAGAAACAGTAGTATTGTGTGCTTTGTTATGTCTACAGGGAGCCAATCATCTCTCCTTCACATTCCTCCTCCTTTTCCAGGGCAGCTTCACACTAGCCAGAGACAAAGTGGTCTCTCTAATCAAGCTCAGAGTAAAAGAGGAGGAGATATCAGGGGAAATCATTATATTCCCACTCTTTTCTAATCCCAGAGGAAGAAAGAGGCCCTTTCATCCCATGTTAGACCTGAAGAAATTAAAAGTCATCCACAGGCTTTGAGGGCTCCCTGGTCCCTATCACCACAAGGAAGTGTCATCTGGTTTAGCTACAAGTCCCCAAATAATTGCCAAATACCTTGGCCTACCAGTAATATCAAGGTGCTTCACTCTTCTCATATCTAGACGTCTCACTCATCAAAGCCTCATTTTCACAGGAAGATCTTTCAACTCTGATCTGGCATAAGTGGTATTGCCAATGCTACCGGCTCTGTTGTTAATCTTGAATTCAAGAGGAATACAACTAGCTGGCTGGGAGCAGAGGAGGGTGAGAGAGCCAGTCTAATATGGTGCGTAACACCTAGCAAATGGTAAGAGCATGTTGTTTATTTAGTTCCACCCTGCCAGCCTCTACTGTTGCCCTGACCTCAAAGACCCAGACTGATCACAAGAGACTAGAATGATGAAGCTGGCCCCACACCTACCTGTTGTACAGGATTATAAGATTGCAAGCATATGATCTAACAAAAGGAAACCTGCTCAGCCAACTAAATTCATACACAGCCCTTAAGCCATCCCACAGAGCATAGTGCTATAGGAGGTGTGTTACCTATACCAGAGAGTCCTGCACTGGGCCGGAGCTGAGTGAGTGCATTCTTAGAGGAGAGGAGAATGAGTAGAGTTAGTGTGATTTCAGGCACAGGGAGTGCAGGGAAAGTGCATGAAGAGCAATTGTAGACTGCAACAGAGAAGACTGAAGGTAGCTGAGCATGGGGAGAAGGGGGTGGACAAGGGCAATCAGTGGTTTTTACTATTGAGCAGCTAACTGAGATACAAGTTTTGTTGCTTTTAATTTTACAGCATCAGTCCAATCTCTCTTGAAAGTTGCATAGAAACAAAAGAAACATGAATTTTACAGATCTTAACATTGGCTTTGATTTTTTTCTTCATTCCTTTTGTTTCTGAAAAACAACTTGACAGCCACACAGTGGTAAAAACAGACCTTTAAAAGAGCATTTCTTTGTAGGCCTGTTAATCAGCATGACTCATCTAGAATTCATCTTTCTGGCTGAATTTATTCCTTGAAGTTTAGCCTGTTTACATCTCAGGTCAGGATCACATTACGTGGGAAAAAGGCTGGGTTGCATTAGATTTCTTGACAGCAAGAATCACATAAGGGCAGTTCAACACAAACTGCAATGGGATTGTCTTTGATTGCCATAGAGGTCCTTTATTACTCCGTTATTAAACCCAGGTTCCAAAGGGGTAGCCGTGCTAGTCTGGTTCAGCAAAACAAACAAGGAGCTCTATGGCACTTTTAACAAATTTATTTATCACATGAACTTTTTCATGAGCTCCACTGATAAATAAATTTGTTAGTCTTTAGAAGTGTCACAGGACCCCTTGTTTGTTTTATTAAACAGTTTCTACGCTTTCAGGTCAAAGAAGTCTTCTATTAAGACAGATTGATTCTGCAGCTTTTACCCCTCACCCATTGGTTCCCACCCAGTCTGTCTATCATTTTGAATTCCTACTATGATCACCAAGGATATGAAAAGAAAGCATGAGGTGGCATGTGGAATGATATTACTCCACAAAGTACTGCCTCCAGGTCTGATTCTTCTTGGAATTTCATAAAGACATAGAACTGCCATCCTGTGACTACAGGAAGCTTGAACATTTGCTAGGTTTCTGTGAGCAGATGGATGGGCTCAGATGTGTTTTAATTCCTGGTTTAATTCCAGGAATCTGAGTCTGAGTAGAAAACATGCTACTCATGCATCCTTCCAGTAGTGAATAATGATTTAGAAGACCTCAGCTGAACATAGGTTGTTTTAAAATAATTTTCACCTTTTTTATTTACCATAACCAGCATTACTTGGATTTTCAAAAGGGCATGCAAATATGCTGCAAACATATTTTAAATTTTTATAGAAATCTATTGCATATGTACTTGACCATGAATAAGATGTGCAATCTGAGCAGGCCTTCAGGCCATAGAGAGGGGAGGAATCTCCTGCTTTCGACAGGAATTAGAAATGTAAACAATAATCTCAGTTTGGATGTTTTAAAAGTTGTAGGCTGTGTTCACACAGCCTCCTTATTCCAAAACAATGGAGGTTGTTTCAAAATCAAGTTTCAGCTGTTCACACAACGCACGGTTGTTTCGGAACAATGGGAACTGCTGTTTCGAAACAACTGCGTTGTTTCAAAACAAGTTAAACCTAGTCTGTGGGTGAAACAACGTTGTTTCGCAACAGTTGTTTTGAAACAACGCCATGCGAACGTGTTGTTTCGAAACAACAGTGGTTTCAAAACGACTTGTTTCAAAACAACCGTCATCTGAACATGTTGTTTTGAAACGACGGTAAGTCGTTTCGAAATAACTGTTGTCCAGAATTGCTATTTCGATTCCGGCTTTTCTCCTTATTTCGAAGTGACTTTTTTGCTAATTCGAAATAAGTCACTTCGAAATAAGGCGTTATTTCAATACAAGTTGTTTTGGAACAACCGTATCAAAACAACCCCCTGTGTGTGAACACAGCTGTACATTTTTAGCCCTTTTACACCTGAAGACACACCAGGATCTGTATTGATTGCTGATACTGAAAGCATAAACAGCTGGTTTCCATTTCATAGTCAAAGACTGAAGGTCTAAAGATCACACACACATGCAGAGAGAACCTCTCCCAAGATCCTGAGGCCAGGTGCAGGATACTGTTGCTTCTGCCTAGTGGTGTGATAATGATGGCTAAAAAAAATTGCATTAGGGGAACAGCAAGAAGTTGTTTTGCACGTCTTTCTAAACTGTCTATGGTTTTTAAGAAGAAGGTCCAGATGACAGACATTGTGTCTTACCTCTTATAAATAGCCCAGCTATTGTCACAAGAAGTCTGATTTAAGAAGACACTCAATGACTCACTCAGCCGAGAGCAGCATTGTCTAGCAGACTGGCGTATGCCAGGGAACCAAGCGATCCTGAGTTCTGTTAATAATTCCTACTATTGTGCCAGTGTACAGCTTCAGGCAAATCTCAGTCTTCTTAGTTTCCTCATCTGTATAATACCTACCGTGTACAGAGCTCCTTAGAATCTGCGTGTTTGTCATGCTTGGGGAGAAATCTATAGATATTTGTAGGTCACCGTGTTAACAGTTGTTGTCCTTTGCTTTGGGCATGCCCCCTTTCAGACATGCACACAAATGTCCTACCATACTCAGGTTACACAGGGAGAAGACACTAGCCATAAATCCAGTTCTTGTCATCATGATCTCATATTACAGTAGTGTCTAAGGATTCCAACCCAGGCTGACAATATTTAAACAATCTTAACATTGTACTAGGCATTGTACAAACATAAGACTAAGAGACCATGCCTGCCCATATGGCTCACAGTCTAAACAGATACTGCAGGCACATCCCCCACAGTGAATAGCTGGATGAGTAGCTTTGCATGCTTCCCTCTGGAGAACCCCAGTTAAGGACACATGGCAGATGCAAGGAGGAGCACAGAAGTGCCACTAGAGTGCAACTGTAGATGGCCCCTGGGGGACTGGCGGCATCATGGAGGCTGCCGTAACCGTCTCTTAAAGGCAACACCAGGCAGAGACCCAGGAAATCACAACTGGCTCCCTAGCATCCTTCACAGGATGCAGCAGGAAATCTGAGCAAGCTAAGTATATTTTTGTATTGTCCTCAGCTAGAAATGTTGCTGATGCAGCATGTTTACTTTGGCTGAAGAAATGCTAAATGGCAAAGAATCTTCATAAACAAAATTAAGGCTTCCCTTTTCTCTCTTAGCTGGCATTACTTTCTATGCCATTTCCCTGCACCTTTTCTCTTGGACAGCCCAATGCTTATTATTTCTTCTTTAAGTTCCAGTTGTGTGCTATGCACTAGAAAAGTACATTTCCTGCCCCAAACCTCTGATAGACAAGACAAAACACAATAACATAGATTGTGGAATTGTTCTGAGTACCACATAACGGCAAATAGCAGAGAGTTTAGAACCAGTTTTCTATATTGTTTCTTCTGGAACACATTAACCTTGTGACTAAAGTAAGGATTCACACAGCAAGTGTGTACTCTTAAAAATAAATATGAATACAGTGACTGTATACCTGTCATGGAAGTGCAAAAGCATATGTTGCCTTCACTACACTATATCCAATCTCTTGTTCTCCAAATGCTTTTGCAAACATTTTTATCCCAGTTAAACACAAGACTGCTTCTTTGTCATTGATTCTGTCCTTTTGGTGAACTCCAGCATTCTAAAAAATGGATTAATGAGTGGCTATCAGTTCTGGTTCTTGTAAAGGTAGTTCCGTTAATGTTGCTGGTTACATTGCTGTACCAAATAACATTATTTTAAATTCTGTGAAGTGCTAAGATATGCAATATAAATAAATAAAATATTTATCTGGAGTAACTTCATGAAGTAGAATGCAGGATTTTTAAACAACAAATCATTCTTTGTTGTTAAAAAAAACTAGGCTTCTATATTTGACATTTAGTTTAAAATTCCAATTGTGGAATATTTGTTCCAGCATTTATGGGAGATCAGTGATCCATATTCAGTGAGTTGTTTTGCTTTCATTTGTGCTAAATCATAGGACTTTTAATATTGGCTCTAATAGGAGCAGGTTTAAGCTCTAAGTTCCATAGAATAGGATCTGGATTTTTTGGAACATGTATATTGCTCAGCAAACTGGTGACTCCAAACAAGTCAATAACAATACAGAATTATTCTACAGATATCTGTTTAAGAAAAACTTTAAGTTGGATGCAAATATTCACCTATTTGAATTTACTTACACACAAGGTGAAATTCTGTGGGGATTCACTGTTTTGAAGATTTGTGTCTCCTCTGACGTTAAACTATAAAGCTTTCCAACACTGAGATCATGGTTATACATTGTTTAGCACAATGGGGTTCTTATGATTCATTGTAAACTCAATTCCCATTAACAGGGCTAGTGGCATTTTTTTCAGGGTACGAGTAGAGACTTAAAACCTTATCTGGGATGGTTTAGTTGGAGTTCGTCCTGCTTTGAGCAGGGCGTTGGATTAGATAACCTCCTGAGGTCCCTGCCAACCCTTATCTTCTATGATAAGAAAACACAAAATTTTATGATCCTTCCTCACCCTACGATCTGTAATTTTGCTAAAAGAGAAGAGATTATCACAGTGACAACACGCTTTCATGATGAAGCTTTATCTCCATACCTGATTGAAGTCATCTTCTTCTATAAGAAGAGTGGAGCTGTATATAGTCTTGCATATAGTCTGGCCCTTACACAAAGGCATGATGTTATATGAACAGACTGAAAAAGTGGGGTAACCAACACCATCTCTGTGATTGACACTGGATATACCTCCCAATGTAGAGATGCAGCTGAATTGGTCAGTATATTGGGGAGTCACCCAGTCCACTCATTTCTTCTCCCTGCCCTCCCTACACCTGTACAGCATGGGGGTTTGCAGTACTCCTGAGAGTCTGCTTTCTCCTTCATTTTATTACTTAAGCATGGCTAGTTAGTAAAGGGATGGCAATTAAGTATCCCTGAGTCCCTGAAGCAAGCCAGCAAATGAGTCACAATCTGGCCCTTTAATTAGAGGCAGGTGTTACGCAGCTATTGGGAATGATGTATCCCCTCAACACTTCCTTAAGCCACATAAATTGGTTTTCAAAATAGACCTGCTCAAGATTGTTGAGGAATATTATTATTCCATTAACTCTTAAAATACATCTTCTTGCTATTTTGAAAGCTTTCTTCTCCTTGTAGCAAAGGCATTTATAAAGGCTATTTTAAGCATATAGGAGATGTTAATGGTAGTGTTTGTTTTAAAGCTCTGCCTGCTTCCCAATTAATTAAGGTTTCTTATGATTCAGTTTGTTTTGAAATCTAGGCTAGCGATTATATGAATGCACCAGAAGGTCTTCAAACAAAACATGCTAATTATAAATTGTCAAACCCAATTAGAGTGAATTCTTAGCATCCTTGTTATGAACAGATATGGTGTATTAAAAATGTCTCAGTGAGGCCGTCCTGGTAATAGTCCATCTTCTATGCTTTAAGCCGTAATGAGAATCAATTGGGATTTTAAATGAGCATAATAGATTTTTTTTAAGAATACATGCAGTTTATTTTCAAAGTCTGATCATGTCAAGCATTTTAGAATGATTGCACCATTTTTGGACAGCTGATTTCCAAATGTATAGGAGGGTGTCAGCAGGGAGGACTGTAAACTGGAGAGCTAGTATTCAGAATGTATTTGCTGAAGTCATTCAATTTTGGTGGAGTGGTTTGCAGTACATTTTCAACCAGGCACATGTTATTAGGAATCAGGCCAACATATTAACAAGTTGTTTGTTTGAATGAATAGATGGAAGATTGCCTGATCACACTTGGAATTTTACCACCTTGTATTAATTCCTGGAGTATTTATAGCTGTTAATTGCTCATGTATAGTATCCGTGACTGACTAAAAAGTGCAAGACTCATGGTGTCTGATTGATATGCCATGACAGCCTTTTTCAATTATTATTTGTGTCACTTCAGACTGGCTTGGAATGCACACCTCTGAGTTCATTTTGAAGTTCAGGGTTCAAAAAGCACCCAAAATATCAAATGGAAACTTCTGTTTTGCTAGATTTGTGGTGAAAAATCAGTGCAAAAGCATTTATTCAAAATTATTTGTGTTTGTAATAAAAGCTTGGGCTCAGAGTCAAGTTTTTTTGGTTTTGTTTTTTGTTTGTTTTTTGTTTTCTGTTTTTCTGCTGCGTCAGAATTCTAAGAATGCCAGTATGTTTGACATGGTCACAGATAAACAAAGAGATTTTAAAAAAAGAGATAAAGTATCTCTTTTTAAGTATCCAGCCCTGTGTAAGCAACAATAGATTGTCCGTTCTGCATTTTACTTCCTATAATAGTAACCCCTGATTTTTTGCATTGCAGAAATAGGAATTCAAAGGCCAGGTCAGCTTTTTTTGTTTGTTTGTTTTTAAAGCAAATCTATGGAAAACCAATTTAATCATGAGCATGATAATATATTTTTCTACTGAGATAAAAAAACACTCATGAAAAAAATTCTACATGATAACTCCATTCAATAGCAAAGGGTCAATCTCTGCAGTTCTCAAGCAAGGTGTCCTATGAAATGGATGGGAGTTTTGTCTGAGAAAAGAACTAAAGGATTTTACTTTAAAAAGCAATGCATTCATCAGCTTTTCAATGGAAATGTCCATATCCCATTATTTTTTTCTGCTTCTCACCCATCAAAATACACCCCTGAATTGGAGTGGCACTGCATTCATTTTATGTCAGAACAAGAGGACCCTGATCAAAACACTCTGGAGGTCAATGGTAGTCTTTGCACTGACATCAGTTGACTTTGGATCATTGTGATGAATTATCTGTATTGCAAAACACAGGGGCGCACCAGTAATAACTGATCTGCTAGTTGCTGTGTGCACACATAGTAAGAGACAGTTTCTCCCCTAAGAGCTTTCAGTCTACATACACAACCCCAACAAAGGAAATATCACTTTGTTCTATTTGAGGTGAGAACTCATGCCATGGAGGACTTGCCCAAGGTCACAGAGGCATTCTGTGATAGCATTATGTACTAAACCAAGATCTTGTGAATTCCCATTGCATGCCTTTACTTATCACTCTTCTGCTCCACAAAGCTATAGGTCCTTCTTGGGACTTGTGGATGAGAGCTTGCTTTTGAAAGGAGTTTTCTCATGATCTCTCCATTCAGTTAGGTCACACTGACCTTGTTCTTTTCAGTCCAAAGCTGCAAGCCAGAATGGAATAAAACAAACATCACTACAAGATGTCAGATACACTAAATACCACCTCCTCCCTCTGTAAGATCCTAAAGACTGAAACCTTGCAAATATTTTCAGCTGTTAGCCTGAATGGTATATAACTGCAAGTGAAAAATACTTGAGCTCTGTTGTCCTTTTGGTAGAATAGGAAATTTAATTGTTTACATGTGGCTGGAGTCTAGATTTGTTAGTTTCATAATGAAAATCACAAGAAAAACATTCAGCTTTCAGTTCTTACAGAATTAGATAGAAGAAAAGGAGGGTAACGTGAATAGGAAAGGGTGAGCCTTACTAACCCATGGAAATGGCTTGCACTGCAGGTACACATTTGAAGGGACTAGTGGCATTCAGATGACATAAGAGGGTCTCAGCACTGTGTTACTGGGGTTGTGTTTCTGGCTGCCTGTCACCAAATTTTGTTCATTTTAAATATCTCTGCTGCTCTTCCCTTCATTCCACCTCCCTATCTTCATTTCTCTTTTCTAGGTGGGTTTATTGATGGTGAGCAGGGACGGGCTGACAGCCCCAGAAACTGAAATCCTTTCTTAATCTTACAAAGGGCCTAATCCTATGGCGTTTACTCAGGCAAAAGTACCATGGAGATTGCTTGAATGAAGCAGATTCATTTTACAGGTCCCATCAAACACTCATCAGCCTTTGCTACTGACCCATGCTGGATCTGAGCCAGGGATTTTTAAGTAAAGGCTCAGTATTTCAGGATAGATAGATCTTAGAGGCTCATCCCCATGGTAGGGAACATGGTTCCAAGCAGTTCAGCTCCAGGAACAGCCCAAAATGAAAATGTGACTCATTCACATTGGCTATAGCTACATTAGGAAAACAGTCTGAATTTGTTTATTTGAACTAGTAAGTTCAAGGTCAGTTTGAGCTAAACATGAACTGACTAGTTCAAATTAACAGTGTGGACTAATTTGAACTAACATTAGTTCAAATTAGTCCACATTGTTAATTTGAACCAACTGCTCTTAGTTTGAATTTAAGTTCGAACTAAGGATTAATCCTTGTCTACATTGTCATTAGTTCAAACTAACAATTGAACTAAGGGCTTAGTTTGAATAAACCGGCAGGTCTTACTGACTTGAACTAAGCTTTTTTCGGTTCGAATTAAGTGATTCCTTAATTTGAACTAATGAAAGCCTAGTGTAGACAGGTACTAAGTTAGTTCAAATTAAGCCTCCTTAATTCCAACTAACTGGCAAGTGCAGACATACCCAAACCTCTGCTTCTCTTGTGGAAAGGAAGTAAATTAATGCTTGCCTCAGGGTTAGCAATCCAAAAGATAAGAGACATTTAAAAGAATTCCTTCAGTAAACAAGTGTTTTGACTCAAGCGTTGCAATGGTGTAGCCTGCTGGTGGGAGATGGGGGGAGCTCAGCGAGGGTGCCTGCCACAGGGTCCCCTGGTAGCAGGGCAGAGCCTGGACCCAGGAGTGAACCCCCCGGTGGTGGGAGGAGGCCGAGAGCCTTGTCCAGGCCACCCACAGGGTCTCCCCAGTAGCTGGGAGGGGGGCTGGAGCCAGAAGTGGGCCACCAGCAGAGTTCCCCAGTGGTGGGAAGTCCCAGAGCCGTAAGGGGGCAGCTGAAGAGCCACTGCAGCTCCGAAGCCACAGGTTGCAGACTCCTGAAAAAGAATTTAGCTTTACTACCCTTTGGTTAATTCCTCTTGCCAGCAGAGAGAGGGGCTGAAATCAAAGGGCTGAACCCAAGGCTTGGCCACTTTCTGTCTCTCTCCACCCGTGTGCTCACATGGGCAATGTGAGGATAAACTAGAAGGCAGACTCAAGATTCTGTAATGCCAAGCAAGAGAGCAAAGTGTGTGAGTGTGTGTGACCTTACTCTCAGTTTCCTTTTGAAGTGCTGATTTTACAAAAATAAAAATATGGTGGTTTTTCACACTGACAATGGAGATATTTTCACATTTTCAGAAGTGACTGCAGTGATATAACCTTGGATAAAATATAATGCCTCATTGGTAGAATTGCTCCCTGTGTGATACAGAGAGAGGTGTAAATGAAAATGTAGTTATGGGTGCCCAGAAGCCAATTCTCTAGGTCACACTGAGTATCATTTTACTCCTCAGATAGGCTGACTGATTTCGCTTGGATTCCTTTGTGGGTAATATGCAATTCAGCTAGAACACTCCTCTAAGAAAGCTGGCATGGACAGCACCTCATACAGCCACCCCAAGTGACCCAAAGAAGGAAAGAAAGAAAGATGGTGTCTGGGGACAGGGAACATGTCCTTATGCCTCAGTGGGTCATGGCTGAGGATATCAGTTTCAGGACAAACGGTAGAGAAATAGGACAAACACACGGCAGACTGGCGGTCATTCTTCCATAAGATATACCAAGCCAGCAATAAAAGTAAACTTCTGACTCATTATATTGGTTAACAAGAAGTCAGAAAATCAGCCTCTGTAGATATCCCAGCTTTCATTTCTCTACCGACACTAGACTTCATGATGAGTGGTTATGTAAAACCAATGTCAGAAAACAAAGGGTTTGTCTAATCCCAAGAGAGATCAGCCACCCAGCCAAGTCAATATATAACTCAGATCTTACCCAATAATCACAGGGCTGACAATCCTTTTGTACCTCTTTTCTAAAGGTTTATTCATACAGAAAAATAAAGAAGAGAGTCAATATGGCTAAAGAATCACATACATACAATCATTGTGAAGTTCTTGGATCAGGTTTGTGGAAGTGGTGGAATAAATTGCCAATTTGCAGTCTCTGGAAATTACTCAAATAGCTTGGGGGTCATCAGTCCTTGTTTAAAGTTTCTATTGTTAGCAATCCAATCCAGAGAAACAGAGCAGGAGATGAAGACAAAAAGAGAGCTGTAAGTTTAAATGGTCCTTAAATACCTCTGCCATATGGGTGGATGCTAACTTCTTCAGCTTGTGGAAATTCACAGAAATAAGATGGAGTCCAGAGTCACATGAGGAAGTCACATGTCCTTGTATGAGTCACAGAAGCCATCGTTATTTATTAATTGATTGAAATGTCCAGAAGAAAGCTCGCCAGATGGGTTTAAGATTTTTTTTTATGACCCTTTGTGAAAGTTAAGTATCCTTTGATGGGTTGTCAATTGCCATTGTTCACAGAAAATAGCTACATTGTATATAACATGGGTTGCCAAACTTACGGAACTCAAGGGCCACACAAGTTGATTATTAAACCTTCAAGAGCCACACTGAGGTATATAACCATATACTTTTACCTACTAAACTGATTTGCTGGCATTCTTCTGCGAGCCACACTTTTTCATTCAAGAGCCTCATGCGGCTCCCAAGCCTCAGTTTGGCCATGCCTGGTATATAAGCAAGTGTTATCTCAGGAACAAACACATTACAAATCCAGATTGAAAGTCAGATTTATAACTTCAGATACAAAGATGATACATGCACATAAAAAGGATCATCATACTCAGCCAACCATTACATTTCCATTGGTATTTTACTTGACATGCTTGGTGTAAGATTTGTTGCAACTACATAACAGTGGTAGCAACAATGATACGTTCCAAAAAGGCAGCTGTGTAAGTCTAATTCAATAAATCAAACAAGGAGTCCTGTGGCACTTAAAGACTAACAAATTTATTTATCACATGAGCTTTTGAGGGAGAAAATCCCACTTTGTCAGACGTTTTGAAGATGGGGGAACTTACAGAATAGGAGGGAATAAATGCAGGAAAGTGTAAGTCACAGGATCAGGTCATAATGTAACAGCAAATCAAAGCAGTTGTTAAAATTCAAACACTGGGAACAGCATATAGAGAAAGATGGGCTCAAATCACCTATTGTAATGAGAAAAAAAATCTAAAGTCCCTATTAAGCCCTCAAGCAATGCAGTCAAATTTGCAAATAAATTAAAACTCTTCAGCTCTCTTTGAAGCCTTGATCTGGCATACATACAATGATATGCTTGGCCATATTTTAATCACACAATGTCACATTTAAATCACACAATGTCACAGCATGGCAATGGCACAAAAGGGACAAATGGAGTGAAGATCTGCTATGCGGTATCCTCCACTACCATAAGGTCCACTACAGACCTTATTCTACCAGCAAAAGTCAGGGCAGCAGGGACCGGCAAAAACAACAAGAAGTTGTGTGGCACTTAAAGACTAACAGATTTATTTTTTGCATGAGCTTTCATGGGAGAAAATCCCACTTCATCAGATGCTTCGAAGATGGGTGAACTTACAGAACGGAAAGTTCACCCATCTTCGAAGCATCTGACGAAGTGGGATTTTCTCCCACGAAAGCTCATGCAAAAAATAAATCTGTTAGTCTTTAAGTGCCACACGACTCCTTGTTTTTTTTGCTGGACTAGACTAACACAGCTATCCCTCTGGAAACTGACAGCAGAGACCTGGTCTAACTTCCTCTGATATCAGGTGGCCAAGCAACAGGGACCTGTAAACTCTACCACTCTGAACTATATCAGACCTCATTTTGGCCACAGTGGAGAATCAAGGCCTTGGCAACAATCTATAGAGAGAAGTCAAAACTTACAGGATTTGATTTTTTTTTCTCTTTGACATCAGATCTGATTCTGCTCTATAACACTACTGTAAATGCAGAATAATCCCACTAGCAGTGGTGTTACTCTGGATTGATACAAGTGTATCTGAAATCAGAAATGGCCAGAGGACTACATGCTGCAAGAGGAAAAAGTATTTTAGGTGAATGAGAGAAAGAGAGAGTTTGCAAAGATCCGGGGGGCACATAATTATGTAATCTGTACTTTGCAGGTTACATTCATCTCTGTATTATCTGTCAGGCACAGTAAGTTTCAAAGTGTAAATTTGGATTTGAAATCATGATCTAGCACTTTACTAAACTGGATTTGCTCCCTTTCGACTGTTAATCTTATTTATGAAAACATTCCTGGCAGCTTGCTTTGTTGCCCTTTTGTGAGACTGTTTAGTCATCTGCCGTGGCTAGTCTGGCTTCTTACATCAGAAAAATTAATCTAGATATCCCTGAAAGAAAACATTATCTACAGTTTTGGTCTCAAAATATTCATTTAATATTCCTTAATAAGTCAGAGTAGCATCCTTCTGTCTAAAATCAATATCTCCTCAGCTAAGATTTCCTGTTGTCTGGAAAAGAATTAATAGATGTAAAGATTAAAACTACATTTTGACTAAAATTCTCAACTAATACATAATTGGGCCAGTTTTCAGATATGGGTGCAGTTAGGGAATCCACAAAGAAGAAGGTGCATTTGTTGTGTCTACAACATGTAGTTTTACGTCTACATAGAAACATGCATATTTACTGCCATTCATGGACACTTCTGGTAAAATCTGGACCTGTGAAATCACTGAGTGTTTTTTTATTAACTTTATCAGGACACACACACTTCATTCTCAGAGGGACAAACATTTCATTCTCTATTTGTATGTGCAAATGCATGACTAGAAGCTTAAATGCAGAATTTTGCAGTCACAACTTCTGGACATGTATTTGTATAGGCAAACACCCTGAGACCGTATTTAAATTCAATCTCTAATATTGTGACCTTTGGGGGTGGAAAAGGGGGTAGGTATACAGAAAGCTTCACACTTAGGATCCAAATATATTCTTTAAAATATAGACAGGCAAGTAATGTCAATGTCTGATTTCTGCCATTAACATCAAGAGCTACATTAAGGGAGCGTTTAGAGAACAGTCTCTTAAATTCCAAAATAGTAGGTGCCTAGAAAATCCCTACAAAGTAGCCGTTTGGATTCCACTTACAGAATACAGAGGCAGGGAAAATGCCTCCAGAAATGCTGGAAGAACATGTTCAGATTCATCTACAAAACCTTTACTAAAATGTCACTGTGATTCGGCGGTTGCACCGCAATGGCCCAAAAAGGGTCTAAAAGGCCCTGGGAGCAACAGCCAATGAGATGAGAGCAGCAGAAGGCGAATCAGGAGCCAGGAACCCTGTATAAAAGAGAGCTGCAGTGACAGGCTATTCAGTTGGTTCTGGATCTCAGGGAGGAAGGTTCTCTTCCGAGCTGGCTGGCTGAGGGAGTCAGCACCCCAGACAGCTCGCTGGCAGCTGTTAGGAACCAGTGGGTCCTGCAAGAGTGGGTGGCATTGGAGGCTCCAGAAGGGAGGTCCAGAGATGAGGGGCCAGCATGTAACAGACTCCTGCAGAGGTTCTGGGGAACTAAATGGGAGAAGACTGCCGAGGTGTGGCCCTGAGGTGAGGGTCTATGTCAGAATTGGGGTCTTTGAAGAAATTAGCCCAGGGAATACAGACTGGAAAGTGACTGAAGGGAAGCAGTGGCATTGGCACCAAAGTTATGGTACATAGGGTCCCTGAGAGAAGTGGGTGGGCCTGGGCCTGGGTCCTTCCCCATGGCCCCAGAGTGCCAGGAGTGGCATTTAACTCACTGGCCATTGAAGACTTAGGGAATGGTCAGGTAGAGTGAGTGGGACTTTCCCTTAGCAGTGAGTTTGCATGGACTGATGCTTAGCCAGAGGGCCGAGGAACTGGACATGAGCTGTGGACACAGGATTACTTGAGATTAATTCACCAGTAACATTGCCAGGAAGTGCCCATCCAACAGGGAATGTTTATCCCATCACAGCCACATACTTCTTCTCTTCTCAGTGTTCAAGAGAGCAGGAACAGGGCTTCCAATCCATTTAACCATTTAGCTTTTAGAGTGACTGAATACTACTGCTAGGGTTACCATGCATCCAGCTTTTTAGGGACATGTCCTCCTTTTCAGATCCAAGCAATGTTGAGGTGGCCAAGGTGGCCAAGCAGCTGCCGGAACATGAACAGCAACAGGAGGTCAGCTAACATGCTAGTGTCTGAAAAGGAGGGAATGTCCAGGAAAAAAACAGATGTACAGTAACCCTAGAGATGAGGCTGACTGATCTGCAATTCCATGGAGCCTCCATCTTTGCCTCTGCAAAGATGGGCACTGTATTTTGCTTTTTTCCAAGGCCTCTGTAGATCTTCCCTGATCGCTAAGAGATTTCAAAGATAATGGCCAATGACTCTGCAATAACATCAGCCAAATCCCTCAGCACCCTCAGAGGAACTGCATACAGCCTCATGAAATTGTGCACATCCAGGCTTTCTGAATATGTCTGTATCTGTTCTTTTTCCACTGAGAACTACGTACCTCCTCCTTATCTTGTGCCACCTAGTGCAGTAGTCTGGGAGTTGACTTCATCTGTAAAGACAGAGGCAAAAAAAAAAAGTATTTAAGCTTTTTCCACATCATCTGTTACTAGGTCACCTCTCCCATTCAGTAAGAGGCCCATACTTTCCCTGACCTTCTTGTTGCTAACTCCTGATTTCATCTGTGCTTGCTCAAACAATACTTTTGTATTCCTCCTAGTCATCTGTCCAAGATTATACTTCTTGCAAATTCCCTTTTTGTGCTTAAGCTCATCACAGATTTCTCTTTTAAGCTGGTTGCCTGCCACATTTGCTATTCTTTCCGAACACTGAGATGGTTTATTCTTACCCCCACAATAAGGTTACTCAAAAATACAGCCAGCCTTCCTGAACTCCTTTCCTGTGCATGTCAAAAACCCATCATCTCACCCTGGTAGTGTCAGACTTTTCCTTTATTCCTGGAGTCAGTGTAATCCTTCTAGGAATGATTTACTGTACTTGTCTTATGGTATTGGTCAGTATTAGCCATTCACTTAAGAGTTGCTGGTTATTTTGGTAAATGTAATCCTGGGGAAGAAGACTTCCACACATTTCAACGTGCCCATATTCATGATCATTCAAACTCACATTCAGATTTTCATACTCAGTCTGGATTTAATCATCCTAAAGGGCAATGGAAAGCACACACCAAGGAAAACTGCATTCCATGCTATGCACAAAAATTCCAAAGTAAACTGATCTGGATTTAAATTAGCAGCTTTGAACCTGATTAAGTTCTGCATCCTAATGCACCAAAGCATCTCAACCCCTGGATATATATTTCTAAGGTGAATCAATTTCCCATGCCTAATACCAGAACCATTCCTCAGATAAGGTGAATTGGCATGAATGGCCTGTACTGTGAGCTGTGGGGGGCCCCACACTCTGGGGTTAAAGTAAGGGGGAATGCACTGGAACACTGTTCTAGGGCCCGCAATTTTTAGGGGTCAGTGTTCCAGGGCCCCTAAATATAGAACGATGGGCGCAGAAAGCAGCATTGCTGTGCATTCCCCTTTACTTACACATGTTCTGCTGGCCGCCCTGCCCTGGAGCTGCAGCCAGGCTGGGGAAGGGAGTTTTCAATTCTCCCACCCGTAGCATGCTCAGATGTGTGCTCAGGGAGTGATCATCCTGGCTAGGAAGCGACTAGTAGGGATGCCCCTGCAGCTCTGGCAAGGTAGGGAAGGGACCCTCTGGGTCCCTGAGCTGGTGAGAGGTCGGGGAAGGGACAGGAAGGGGTAAGGGAGCCTGGAGCTGGTGGGAGATCAGGGAAGGGGCAGGAGGGGGTTGGGGAGCTGGCTGGGGGTCAAACCCCAGTTTTAGGTCCCTTGTAAGCCACAAAACACCCCATTTGGCTGCTACATAACACACGAACTACATAAACTCACTTGGCATTTATATTTCCATTCCAAGTTCTCTAGGTGCCTAACCTTCTGCCTGAAAGCAAGTGCACTGCTGTCACATTCTGGGCATCCAGAAAGCTAAGTTCCTGGACAATCCTCAAACTGGGGAAAAAGAGAAACAGAGGAATGCCAGATTCACCTGTGGGCCCTGATCCCCTATAGATGCCCATACAAAATACAGCAGAGGAAGTGGTACACATCTTAAACTTTTAGCACAGTTTTTACCTGGGATATGCAGCTGTCTTCATTTGTGAGGAAAGAGATGGTGGGGCTCTAAAATGCCCATCTGGGCTGGGGCCTGCACATGCATGAAGGGTGTCTGGACAATACAGGAAGGGGACCTGGAGATTAGGAAGGTTCCAGGGCCTGTCAAATTATATTTTAACCATTGCCCATGTTGGACCAGGCAAGAGACAGTTGGCTGCAGCCTGAATCCTGGCAGGAACCAGGTGGGAGGTGGGCAGTTGCTGCCAGGGTCCTGTTTTCTTGCTGGGACTAGATGGGCACAGCTACCTCCTGGCTTGAAATGAGAACCACGCAATAGGCAAAGGCTGCAGCCCATTTTCCAGTTACCCACTGGGACCAGACAGCAGGTCAGCAGCTGCTACTGAGACCAGATAGGAGGTGGACAGGGGACCCAAACTGTGGCTTTGCCTTAGGCTCCACATCCCACTAGAGATGGCCTTGCCTAATATTGACATTACACTGTTTAACTTCCTTGTGACAGCATTAGTAGCACCAATAGCAGAATTACTAATAAAGTCAGTCTTACACTCTGATTCATACCATCAAACTGCCAGAAGAAAGGACAGATGGTTTCTCATTGTTATTTTTTTTATCTTCTCTTATTAATTTTTTCCTCCCTGCTGAATACAGTTACTGTATTTTTAATTAATAATGTTATTTATTTTACAGTGAATTAATTTACCAGAATACTCAGCCTCAGGCCATAATCCTAGCACAAAATATATTGTAGAAGAACATATATAGCACCAGTAAAAATGAAAAGCAGCAACATAAAAAGCCCAGAACCTTTTCTATTTACTGGAAATGCTTCTACAAGATAATAAACTTTCATGCATGAACAATTTATCATTAAGTGAATTTGAAAGTAAAGATTTTGTGGACTCTGAGTGGACTTTGGAACCCCTATATAGGTACATAAGCAGATGGATGATTCTGTATTCCCTTCTGGGTATTATTTTTTTAATCCCAGAAGGATGATAATGTTTGTGTGTCCCTAAGGTAAAGACAGTGAGAAGATATTTTTTCTAAAAGCTCTTATACAGATGGCCTTGTTTTTAATGGGAAGGGAATATACATGATGCAATAAAACTGAGCCAACAAGCAACACCCATAAGTTGCATAGAGAGTAACATGGAAGAATTGTGTAGCTAAATAAACAACACAGTAATTAACAGAGAGCATCATTTTAAGTTTTTTTTCTTTTCCAAAATGGAAGTTTTACCAAATTAATATCTTAAGATGAGGCACAGGGCACCTATCAAAGATCCTATGCTTCCCACAAATGAACACTATCATCTCCCCAAAAGCAAAACTTTAAAATAGAAATGGAACGAGATTCACTTCTGATAATTCTTCTTTGAATTAATGCAAATATATGCAGTTATACAAATTTGCAATCTATTTTTTTCCATTTATATTTCTCAGAGGATATCATCATATCTGTAGGTCATAGGTGCAGAGGTGTTGCAGGCAGCATATGCCCATGGAGTCAAAGTCTAATTGCTCCTTTAGCTCGTACTTCAGATCCTCCTCCTCCCTGTCCCCTCCAGCTTTCTGTGAGGTTTCACAGGGCTCCGTCTTTAGTTCCCTGCTTTTCCTCCTCCGCACCTTATATCTGGGTAGTCTCAGAGGCAGATGCAATGCTGGTGACTCACAGATCTACCTCACTAGTGCAGACCTTTCTCCTTCTGTTGAAATTAAAATCTTTCCTTATGGGTGGCTAGCCACCAGTTCAAGGTCAACATGGCTAAAACAGAACTACTCATGTCCTGCTGCCCCAGCCCTTCCCATAATCTCTGTTCTTGATCGTTGTGGTCAACTCCACTTTGTCACTCAGGCCCATAACCTGGGTGTCATTTTCAATTCACATGTTTCCCTAGGCCTAGATTCTCACATCCAGGCTAAGTCTAAACCTTGCAGGTTCTTTCTGTATAATATTTCTAAGATAGCCTTGCCTGTTCATTCATACAGCTAAAATTCTCATCTTCTCACCTCTCAATAACTGCAACATCTTTTCCCCTAAACTTGACACATGCAATCTTGCCACGTTTATACACATTTAAAAGGCACTTGCAATATTCATTTTCATAGCCCCCACACTTTGACCATGTCACCTCCCCCCTTTGAATCCCTTCACTGGCAATCTCTATCTCAAACAAGAAGTCCTATGGCACTTAAAGACTAACAAATTTATTTATTGCATGAGCTTTTGTTGGAGAAAATCCTACTTTGTCAGATGCTTTTCTGCTGTTCTTATTCTCAAGGGCCCTCCACTATTTACCCACACCATACCTACTGATCTGCTTGATACTGAAAAGACAATTCACTCTCTGATTGGCCCATGCCACCAGTTTCCATCTCCTACTTTTTAAATTTTCAAGCCAGCAGCTTTGTGCTTTCTTGTGCTTTGCCCCCACACCTGAGAGGAGCTCCCCGTAAACATCTACAAAGCTGCCATATTATTCTCCTTCAAATCTGTTCTCAACACTCCTTTGCTCAGACCCCTACAAAAACTTGACACTGCCTAAGTCTCGGACATGCTGAGACTACAGCCTCTTGTGCTGACCAATAACATCTCATTGTTTCCTTGTTTTTTTCACATCTGTCGTCTCTTGTTTTATACATAGATTGAAAGCTGTCTGGGGCAGGGACCACCTTTTTGACCTGCAACTTCAAAGTGCTAGCACACTGGGATCCTGGTACATGATAGGCTCCTACATATTACAATAATACAACTAATAAATGGAAATAATAATGCCACCAACATAACACTGACCTACCTGCTTGTTTCCTGAAGTACAAACAATATAGCTTCATATGCTGAAGGGAAACAGATTCCTGGCGTATTGCAATCTTTCTTCTTAAGTAATGGGATGTGCTCAGATTTACCACCTAAAGAGAAAGATGGCTAAACTGAATGCCATTGGAACAAGGGAATGTGCAGCCTTTTATATGTGAATTGCTCTCCTGGCTGGCAGTGTTACAGAGTGCAATGGAAGCAAAGGAGACACCCCCACTGTAGATGGGGGCACATTTTCAAAGGGAAAGTGAAGCGTGTCCTGGGTCCTGCCATACTCCCTCATCCTTGGCTCTATAGTCCATAGACAAATCCAGTTCCCAAAGCCTGCTTCAGCCAGTCGAGACATACTGCCCTACTTCCTTAGATCCTCAGTCATGATAGCACCCACCAGAGCATTTCACAGTCAGCAATTCCTCCACTTCAGCAAGCAGGAAGCCACAGGAGGGTAGGATCATTGCTATCTACAGAAATAAATGCCTCTAAGATATTATTAAACAAGGAGTTTGGTGATACTTCTAAAGATTTACACATTTATTTATTGCATGTGCTTTCATGGGAGAAAATCCCACTTCATCAGACCTTTGAAGATGGAGCCATTTCAGATGACTGTCTTCAGTGCCTTTCATGATGAATTAAGATATTATTGTAAGGCTGAAAGATTTGTAGTGCAGCCTATTCAGTAGTGAAATAGTTCAGTTTTTCACTCAGTGGTGTCGCTGGTGTTGGGCACGCCAGGGCACATGCCCCGAGTCCCAACGCCAGTGCCCCAGATCTCTGGCCCAATCTGGGGCCCGATCCCGAGCTGGCTGCGGCCGCACTGGCCCCGTCCCCGGCTGGGGATCCAGGGCCTGGTTGGTCACCAGGCAGGCCCCGCCCCTGGCCACGGATAGGGCTAGGAAGAGGCCATGCCACTGCGGGCAGATCCTGCTGGGGATCCGGGGCTTCATACGCGGGCCCGGCCTCCAGTGGCCACTTCTGTCCAGGCCGGGCTGCGGCACAGCACGGCACAGCCTAGCTGCCCGCGGCGGCGGGCCTCCCCCTGGCCCTATCCCTGGCCAGGGGCGTGGCCTTCCGGCTGGGGGCAGGGGCTGGACCTGTGCCCCAGGTGCCTCCCCGCCCCAGCAACGCCCCTGCTTTCACTATCTTTTGTCTTACTGGAAATGAACAAAAACTCGATCCTCATGATACCCACAACAAAAATACTCGCTGCTTATAATGTCTAACTTGTTTAAGGGCAGATTTTTAAAAGGATGGAGGTGCCTAAAGGTGCAGATAGGCACCTAGTAGTATTTTCAAAAGGGCCTAGCTTTCCCAAAATGACATTGCAGGCCAGTAATGCCAGGGGATGGATAATGCTGAAACTCAGTGAGAGAAAGGAAATTATATTCAGAAGTGCTCAGAGTTAATGGGATTGATTTTGCATAGCTCTGAATAAAGAGGCTTAGAAGGTAGCTTCACACACCAGAGACTTACAATGGCTTTAGAGACACAAACAGATTGTTCCATTTGTTCAATTGCTTCAAGCATGTGAAGCAAAGTTAGAAGCAGCAACTTAAACTGCATGTCCTTTGCTTCAGGCACTAACTTTGCAAGGGAGGTGACTGAGGGCAAGAGCGGATGCTGTGTGATTGAGTTTAACAAACCAGAAATTTTCAGTCTAACTCGTGAGCCCAATTTACTACGTGCTTCTTTACTGTGGGCATGGATGTACAAGGTACATGAAGGAAACAAGAGATTTGTCTGCTAAAAAAAAGAACCATTTAAAAAAATAGCCCAGGGTGCAATCCTCAACTTGTAATACAGGTTACCTTAACTACAGTGCTTTTCTCAAGGGTTTGCCAATAACTGATGTGAAAGCAAGAAGTCTGTGGCTAAGAAGAATTTACACCTGCTGAAAGTTCACATAATTTACACTTGTAACTCAGTCCTATCTCAGTTCAGTTTGAAGGAACAAGGCTCAAAAAGTGACTTTAAACAATCAAGAACTATTAATGTGAAAAGAAGCAAGGAGTCCTTTGGCACTTAAAGACTAACAAATTTATTTATCTCATGAACTTTCATAGGAGAAAAATCCTACTTCGTCAGATGCTTCTCCCAAGAAAGCTCATGCGACAAATAAATTTGCTAGTCTTTAAGTGCCACAGGACTCCTTGCTTCTTTTGCTGGACTAGACTAACATGGCTGCCCCTTTGGAACTTGGCATAATGTATAAAGAACTTTGTTAAGATGGCAAAGTCAAGCACTCCCATGTTAGGAAATGTGGGAATTAAGGATTAATTGAGCAATCCAAGCCCACCTATAATATGAGTGGTGTTCAGACAAACTACTAAATGCTCTGTCCAACTAAGCAGCAATGATGAGGCCTTTGGAGAATCTGGAAGCAGGCCTTGTGCAAGCAGCAGAATGGCTCCTCTCTTGGAAATGTTCTGCCTTTGCACTTGCCCAAAATGTGGAGCAAAGAGATTGCCATGGATCTTTCTCTTCTTGGGTGCTGGGTAAACATCAGACCTCTCCCCTCCTTCCCAGGGGAGAGCACCTCATGAGCCAAATGACATTGTAAGGACAAACTGGACATTGATGACAGTGTCTCCCTGTCATTTTTTTCCCTCCACCTTGCCACCCCCTCTTGGAGGGACTGCTGCTCTACAAGGTACCAGGGAAAGGAAGACATGGCCTGTCCTTTCTTCATAGTGCCCAGGGATCCTGCCATATCAGGGAGAGGTGGGTTTTCTGCTCTGTGGTGCTCTAAGGGATGAGAACAAAAGCTATGTCTACATCTACTTTTTTTAGTTTGGACTTGCTAGTCCAAAATAAAAAAGTCTGAGGTTAGTCCAAACTAACGTCAGGCTAGTTCGAACTAACCATGGCTTTTTAATTTGAACTAGCTATGCATCCTAGTTTGAACTAATGGCTTAGTTCAGACTTTTTAAGTTTGAACTAACTATTATTTCGGGTTTTGCATGTGCTTAGTGCAAACTAAAGTTCGAACTAAGCCATCTAGTCCAGACTAAGCAAGGGATTTTACTAGTCCGGACTAAGCTTTGGCTAGTTTGAACTAAGAAATTTCTTAGTTTGGACTAGCAAAAGCCTAGTGTGGCCATGGGCCAAATTAGTCCAGACTAAGCTTCCTTAGTCCAGACTAATTTGGTAGTGTAGCCATAGCCAATGAGCCTTCATACTACTCTCTGTTCCAGAAAGTATGTGGGAGAGATGTGGCCAACATCCCTGTAAGAGTACCATCTGGTAGATAACAGTGAGGGAATGGCACAGCCTCCAACCTTATAATGCTATTTTGGAGAACCAGAAGGTCTTGTTCTGAAGACCATGTTTCAATAGCACATTTGTGGCAAGCTGGTTAAAATTCCTCCACCCTGACCAATGGCTCCATCTTCAACCTCAGATGCAATACCTTCTGCAGAACTTGCACCCTTGTTATAAATGGGAATAACTGTTGAAGTAATCATGGGTCCTTTCCCCCAGTCGTGTATTCAAAACCCCCCGTACACTAGGAGATAAGAGGACCCCACAGAGAAGAGCTCAATTGTACCCTGAGTATGTAGAAACCCTACTGAGGTCCTCCTACAGCTGAATTTGCACAGGACAACAGAGCTAAGTTGCTTCTGGACCCCTCTATTGCTGAAAAGTATGAGATATGATCTGCTGTTCAGTTTCTGCAAAGAATTGCTGGTCCTTTCCCTGTAGGCACTGTTCACAGGAAAGAGTTTTAAATATTTATCCATGCTGTGTAAACAATGGAACAGCAGCAGTTAGTCACAATGGGACATGTGATTTCAGTCCAGCATAAAACTAAATTATTTCCTAAATAATTCATCCGCTAAAGCTCTCTGCTACCAACTAAGGTATCTTTCTACCTGTATGTATTGAAGATATAAATCCCAGGTCATATAAATGTTTTTGAGTACTGTCAGCCAAAGGTGAGGACTAGACTAAAACTGTTTAGTGGCCATAGATATCCCTTAATCATCTCAATATGTTTTATTTCTGCTATTTCATGGCAGACACCTTTGTCCAGACCTAATAAACCAGGAGGGCTACAGTATTTCATAGCACTTCTGCCACAGTTTATGAGGACATACAACAGTCCACAGTAGAAGTGAGTCTTCCACCCAAGATAGAATGTTTTTCTACAAACCTGGCAGCATTTCATCCTTATGGAAAAAAGAAGAGGAGAGCAAAATGGTTAATATCCTTATACCACAATAGCAAAAAAAGCATGAGGGTCTCTGTACAGACAGTTTATTTACATTAGGTACAAGTCAAATGCAGATTTAGATTGAAGATGTTAAGTTGGTGATTTTAGATACAGACAACAGATGCACAGAGATGTAGTGCAGAATTGTAATACACATATTGGAGCAATATTCTTACACACTACTGAGTCTGCAAATATGGATAATTTGTGCAGTTAGGTAGAGTATGTGCATTTGATGATGAATTTAACATGTAAGTAAAATGCTGCTGGTATTTTTTCAGGGTCCCCCTCCAAATGACTCCTTGAATGCCTGAGACACATGTAAGAAATGAACCAGCCAATAGCAAGGCTGCAGGGTAAGTGGGAATAGTCTTTGGACCTGATCCAAAGTGCCCTGAAGTCAGTAGAAGCTTTTCCGTTCACAGTATTTTTCAGTGTGTACGTTGAAGGTTTTCTGTAGAATTTTATGTATGTGGCATTAACAAGTTGCATTTTAAGGAACTTTTACCTGAAACTTTACCAAAATTTCACTTCTCTCATTATTAACATGATAATTTCCTGTACTCAGATATAGTCAGATTTTAGACCTTCACTCCATGCTCTTGTATGTCTACACTGCACATACCTTTCAGCAGAACAGTACATATGCTTTACTGCCTACCATGGGTATAAATAGAAATGTAGACTGTGTGGTGCTGTTTATGGATGAAGAGTAAGGATATGTTTAAAACCTTTGGATATGCATCCTACACAGCACTCTCTACTAGTGGTTCTTAATCTTTTGCGGGTCACAACATGATTGGTAGCATGCACAACCCTAGAGGACACCAGTCCACCCCACCAAAGGCTGAATCCAGTCCCCCATCACCAAGAAACATTTACTGCTGTGTGATGAAATGCTAATCTATCCCGAGACAGTAGTTGAGAGCTGCTGCTGTACACAAGCAAGCAGTGCCTCTCTTTTCTATACTGCTATTTTTAGCAACATAGTTTCTCCATGCCCAAGCCTTTCCCTGCCCCGGGGAAAGACAGCTGAAATGTTTCCATGCAGTTTCCGTACTGCCAGAGCCTTTCACCAATGCATGCAGCCACACAAAAGCCTTCTTTTCATTGCAGACACACCAGCGCCAGTGATGTGCAGTATAGATATAACTTCTGAGTGGGTTCATTGGTTTCAGTAATAGAACTGGCCAGGAATTTTTCAGACAAATGTTTGACATTTTCAAAATGAAAATTCTGCTTTTGTAATCCAACCTGACTTTAAAAAAAATAAGCTACTTATAGTAAAAAAATATACAAATAAATAATGTTGGAAAACTAAAAGTTCTGATTGCTCAAAACTTTGTTTTCCCGCATTTTTCCCCTTCATTTTTGAGTATTTTCACAATTCTTTCTTTTAGTCCTGAAGCAGGTTGGAAAAAATTTCAAAACAATCTCAGAAATGTTTCATGGTATGGAAGAAACATTTCCCACCCATCTTTATTCAGTAGACTTCCTTATAGAATAAGGATGGTGGAATACAGCACATAGAAATCACATTAATATTGGATGAACAGGTGATGAAATACTACCCTCAACTGCACAGATAGTCATCTCTGCTGATTTCTAAGTCTATTGCAGAATACTAGATAAATCGCCAATAAAATCCTTGTTGGGTGAGGTGAATACATAAGCCTTGGGTTCTACAGTTCTAATTATCATTGCAATAATTCTTGTCTGGGTTTATTGAGATAAAAGAATAGTTATGCTCCCTTATAATATGCCCTAACTGATTACGCTAAGCTATGGTTGTCAAACTCATTTGCTATGGCAGGCCAAATTTGACTTAAATGTACTTTGACTGGGCCATACATACCATAAATAGAAATACTATGGCTCTCTCACAGAATTGCAGAGTGCTGTATATGCAACTCTTCTCCCCGATACAGCTCTTTCTCTATGTTAGGGAAAAAGTGTGGTCTCACAGAACTTAGTCTCGCATACCCAGCACTCCATAATGTCATGAGATCTGATACTCTTGCAGAGTGCTGGGTATATAAGACCACAGTCTCTTTCTTTCTCACTGCTAGGAAGAATGTGGTCCCATAAAGTGCAGTCATAAGCCAGACAGAAGAGGTTTTCAAGCCCCAATTGGGCCATGGACTGCACGTTTGATACCTCAGTACTAAACAATCTGTTCCACTTCAGATTTTGCTGTGAGGCTAGGATTTTCTTTCCCAGAAATGAAGAAAAGTTGTGTGTGACTTGAAAGCCTGTCTCTCTCACCCACATCAGTTGGCTTGATAAAAAATAAATTGGTTATTTTAAAAGTGCCATAAGACTCCTTGTTTGTTTTGTTGAACTCTACTAACACAGCTACCCCTTTGGAACTCACCCACCTTGTGTCACTAAGGAAAAAGAGAAAAGTTGGATTTAGCAGTTTTCCACAAACTTGCTATTAGTGATCCAGGAGCTGTATGTTTGAAGGACAGGGCATTGGTCAGTCTTACTGTAGTTTTCTTCTTTCACTCAGGTTAGTGATCCAAAGGAGTTTGCATCACTTGCGAGTGAAGAAAGATCCACAGAAAGTTGGTCATTGCCACAGCTCTTTTGTTTTATTTTTTAGGCTTCTCTTGTGGTCCTGGCTGTAGGACCAATGTATTATAAATTTAGCCTTATCCCACCTCCCATGTGTTCAGGAAATAACTTGCCCATTCTACATATTTATGTTAGGAGTTAGGGGCACCAACAGAGTAAGTGACTTGCCCTAAATAACACAAGAAATCGGTGGCAGCAACATCGGATTTAGGCAGAAGACAGGTAAGCCATGGGGCCTCACATTATGAGGGGCTGCTAAAGATGTCAGAAACAACTAAGATTTATCATAACTGAAATTGATAATGGAAATAAGGTATTTTGCAAGATGTATGTTTTACCTATTTTTTCATTTCATCTTTGCCTATGTACATACACAAATAAGTTTATCATTTTTTTTCTTTGCCTTTTCTGTTGTAATGTAATACACTTCTTCTCTTTTTTTTTTATGGTATGGAGCCTCTGAATCTTGACATAGCTTAGGGCCTCAGCACATCTTACCCTGGCCCTGGGTGGAAGAACCAGGAATGGAACCTAGAACTCTTGCTTGCCATTTCAGGACTTTAGGCAGAGGACCTTCCTTCCTCCCTTACAACTTCTCTTTTTCCACTCCATTTGACATTTGAGGAAGCACATTTTTTACAACTTCCTTTCTTAATCTTCTGAAGCTTTAGAGACTCACTCTGATGTCATATGTATCATATAAAGTAGCTGTACTGCATAAAGATAGCTATGCCCCATCAGAGCTCAGAGAAAAAAAAGAGGTGGGGGGGAACACATGGAGAACAACATCTGGTGCTCTGTACCCCTATGCTATTTGATGCATCATACAATCAAAACCTGATGGGGAAATCTAAACTAGGCCCCAACCCTCAGGCATAAAAAAGTAGTGTGTTGGTTTTTTTCTTTTTTCTCCTTTTTGTGGTTTTTCAGCAGACAATTAGCGCTTCCCAAAACAACATGAACCACCAATCATCAAGAAATTGGAAGAGCTCTTGACTACATAAAACACATGCAGAGATATTTATAGGTCTTTGCATTTCGATCATCTCATTCTAAGCTAACATAACAGCTGTTGTGTCATATTCTTATTGACACGGAAGTACTAACATGAAAGTGATGCCACATCTGTTACTCAGCAAAGTAATTAAATACCTTGCCGAATTGGGACCACTTTTGTACAGGGCTAGGAGTTAATGTCTTCTTTAAATGGTTAGTCCAAAGTACTCCATCTGTTGGCAGAGACTAGATGGGCCAAAAGAAGTAAAACCACCATTGTATACACAACTAGGTAAGGGCCTTTATGTTAACAAATCCAGCACTTGCTTATAATGTTCTGATTAATTCACCATTAAGGGTAAAATTCTTTGCCAGTGTAAATGGCCAGTATCCTCCATCCACTGACCACCCCTCTTTGCCCACTCTCCACTCACTTGCTCCATACAAGATTTAAACAGCCACACAACATCTGCTTGCTCCTGTGCATATGGTCCCTCCACTGTCCAGGTAGCCATGTAAGGATTTCTGGATCTGATCTAAAATGCCCTGAAAATCAATAGAAAGCCCTAATAGTATTCTTATTCCCTCTTATTGCCCTGTGTGCAGATGTAGGTCAATAGACTACCATGCCTGCATGGCCTTGCAAGATCTGGCCCACAGAAGTATTGGCCACATTAACAATGCTGTTGAAGTCATTTCTGTTTGCACATGACAGATTTTGATATACTCTGACAAGTTTTTGATTTGTTCACTAAAAATAAGGATTCAGTATATTGGCTAAAAGAACTCGCTTTACATGGTTCCTATTGAAACTGTATCTATTTAAAAATAACATAGCTGTTCATAAAATAAAGCCAGCTGCTCAGACCAAACAATTACAGTTGTTTCAACCTATCACATTTCCCCATGCCTTGGCTGATTTCACATAAGATAGAGATCAATTTCAGGTCTTGGTCTCCAGAGGGATATAGCTAACCCATCTGTTACTTGTGTATGAATGAAATCTGCTTACACTGGGTTATAATTAAAATCTAGAATTCTGCATTCCCATCAACTTTCTAGTTTTCAGTTTCTCAGACTCATCTGATATTAGCTGAATAAAACCAGATACAATTCTCTAATATTATTTGTATGAGTTTGGTTGATATAGAAAAAGTGTCTGCTTTATCATCAGATTTTCTCTGCTGTTACATGAATACAGGATTGTAGGCATGTTGGTCTCAGAGTATTAGAATGTTTGTCTTCCTCACCAACAGAAGCTGGTCCATTAAAATATATTATTTCACCCACCTTATTTCTCTTATAATATATAGCATATTTATTGGTAGGAATTTTTCTTTTTCTTTTCAAACTTGCATTAATTAAGTTTGTTTTGATGCAAACAGATCCCTTGTACTGTCTACCATGCCTTTTATCCCAGTGATCTCAAAGTACTTTATGAACCATAAGAGCTCAAGTTTGACCACCTTTTTATTATCTTAGTACCTTTTATTTCACTGCTGCTACTTGAATCTGTCCCCTCTGTTGATTTATATTCAAGTAATCCACTAGTCAATAATAATTCATTGCTAGCAATTTGCCTTTATCAGATACACAGTTAACATATAGAAAGAACATCTTAACTCATATTAATCTATCCATCAAACCTTAAACCCACATCCTCCTCCCACTGTCAGATGCCACACCCTGACGAGTCTATTGGTTCTTTTAAAGCCACAGTAACATCGTTAACTAATTAAGGCCCAATCCAGCAAGTTACTAAAACACACTGTGAGATTTAAGTGAGCGTAATCAATATGATCACTCACATTTAAGGGTAAGGAACTGTCAAAGTAATTTGTGGGCTCAAGACCTTAAATGAAACAACACATCTAAAGTGGATGAGAAAGGTAGTTCTACATTTCTTCATGCAAATTACAGTCAGGATCGACTGTCGCAAGTCTTAGCCACTTTCCAGCTCCAAAACTGAAAGGAGAACAGTTCTAGATTTGAACTTTAGTCCAGTATAAGCACATTGTGTAATATACCCATGTGATACTGTAGTTTGATTATTAGATTGTAGGATTCCAATAATATTTTAGTATATATCTGTAACCCTTCTGCCAGGGTGATGTTAGGATAAGGGCTGGGTTCTATATCTAGGGGTTTCCAAATAATGTAACACCACCAACCGGCTTGAGCCCCCACCCATATTTCTGGGAAATTATGCACTATTCTCTGGGCACCCCAAAGGGATAAGGCTTCCCCACTCACAAGCATGAGATGAGTGTAGTGTACAGAACTTTTAATAGTAATAAAACAGAATGTAAAAAGGCCAGATAACAGAAATCAGCACTGATTTAGCAAAATCAGTACAGAGCAAGATTCCCAACAACACACGCCACCTAACAGAGCATACAAGACTTAATGTCAAACCTGCACTGATCTGGGGAATCAGTGCTAATCAGGCTTCCAACATGATTCCACACATCATAACAGCAAATGTAAACTCACTAGCAAAATCAGCACTGATCTGGAGAATCAGTGGTAACTAGCCTCCCAAACAACCCTAGTGTATGTAAGGAGCATCTCTCACACCAGCTATCTGCCAATTCCTCCCACCAGTCACTTGAACCACCCAGCTTACCACAGCCATTCTCACCATCCACTAGCTACTCTATCTGCTGCTCCTCTTCAGTTATTTCAGCTGAGAGATAGAGAGAGGATTTCTTCTCTCTCTAGTAAGTCCAGTTGACACTTTGCCTCTCTCAGTGATTCTAGCTCTTAAACCTCAAGTAGCAGCAAACAGCTACTGCTATTAAACTAACAAAGAAAAGCCTAACCAAGCCTATCATTTAACAGTGAGGTTAGGAAGAAGAAGAAGAAGAAAAAAAAGTAAATATTTCAAACATAGTTCTAAAACTAGCTATGTAAACTCTTCCCTTGTTTTAACCTTGCAGGCTGAAACAAGCAGTGGCCTTTCTTGCAAGTCTCTTTTTAGCTAAGGGTAACTTTTCCCTTTAACTAATCCAAACAGATTTGGAACAATCAGAGAGTAGCATATCACCAAAGACAGTATTTCATATTTCCCTTCAGTAGAATTACAGATATTGACAGATTTGTGATCATATCAACCCCACATACCATTACCCATATTGCCCTGCACCCAAAGTGTATTTATGCTAATGTATTCTTTGTGCTCATGCAAATACTAAACCCATGCAGATTAATTGTCCCCCCTGAGAAGCTGTTAGGCACAGCTTCTAAGCCTGCCTTATATATCTTCAATTCCCCCCTCTGAAGAGCAGATGTGCTGGTGAGAATATATATGGACTAAACTGCTTTGTGCTGTTTAAGATCACATGACTGATTAGACTGGCAAAAAAAAATACTCTGTCCAAATCAAATGGCAGAAGGGTTAGGAAAACACTTTGGTTCAGATCCTCAAAGGGACTTAGGAGGTGGATCCTGAGTGATGTAGAGCTTAACTTCTAGGCACCTAGAAATCACAAAACGCCTACTGTAATCCACAAAGCCTGTGTTACACACCAAGGCTCCCTGTACAATGAATGGAGAGGCTTATAAACAACTCTCTAACACATAATTCTACAAACCACTTTTCTCTGACCCCACAGAGAAATACCAAAAGGAACTACACTACCTACTCAGGAAACTCCCTGAGGCAGCACAGAAACAAGTAAAGCCAGACATACCACCAGAACCCCAATCAAGGATATTGTATCTACTACCAAAATTCCATAAAAAAAGGAAACCCCAGATGCCCTGTCATGTCAGGTGTTGGCACTCTAACAGCAGGCTTATTTGGCTATGTGGACTCCCTCCTCAGACCCTATGCTGCCAACAATCCTACCTGTCTTAGAGACAACATTGATCTCCTGAGAAAAATCCAAGCCATTTGTGAGCTTCCAGAAAACACCATCCTGGCCACTATGGATGTAGAAGCTCTCTACACCAACATCCCACAGAAAGATAGATTACAAGCCATTAGAAGAACCATCCCAGATGATGCCATAGCACACCTCATGGCTGAACTTTGTGACTTTGTACTCACCTGCAACCATTTCAGATCTGAGGATAAATTATACCTTCAAGTCAGCAGCACTACTATGGGTACTTGCATGACCCCACAGTATGTTTTTATGGATGGCTCAGAATGTTTAATTTCCTCAAGTCTAATCCCAAAGCATCTCTCCTCTGCTTAGACTACATTGATGACATCTTCATCATTTGGACCCACAGAGGGATGCCCTTGCAGATTTCCACAGAGATTTCAACAATTTCCACTCCATAATTAATCTTAGCCTGGAACACGTCACACAGGATCCACTTTCTGGACACTACAGTGCAAATTAGGGATGGACATGTAAGCACCACCCTATGTGAAAGCTTCCTGACCACTAGAGTTCCTGTGTCCCCCCAAGCTTTCATCCAAAACATACCACACAATTCATTGTCTACAGCCAAGCCCTAAGATATAATCACATTTGCTCCAGTGTCTCACATAGAGACAGACACCTTCAGGATCTCTCTCAAGCATTCTTAAAATAACCCACCTGCTGATGTGAAGAAACAGATTGACAGAGTCAGGTGGGTAACCCAACGTCAAGTACTACAGGAGAAGCCTGATAAAGAAAAGAATGGATCACCACTAGTCCTCACCTACACCCCCCAAGTCAGACCTCTACAGCATATCATCAAGGAGTTATAGCCTATACTACAAAAAGATCCCTCACTCTCGCAAGCCTAGGGAGACAGACCTCTCCTTGCTTACAGACAGACTCCCAAACTTAAGCAGATACTCACTGGCAACTGCAGACCTAACAACAGAACCATCAAAGCAAGCACATATCCCTGCAACAAACCATGCTGCCAACTATGCCCACATATCTGCACAAAAGACTATTACAGGACCTAATAAAACCAGCTACTCCATTAAAGGCTCATTCACCTGCTCATCCAACAATGTGTTTTATACAATCATGTGCCAGAAATGCCCCTCTGCCTTATACATTGGACAAACAGGACAGTCTTTGTGCAAAAGAATAAGTGGGCACAAATCTGACATCAGAAATCACAACATTCAAAAACCAGTGGGTCAGCATTTCAATCTTCCTGATCACTCCATTGATGATTCACTAATTGTGCTGCTCAGACAGATGAATACCAGATCAAGGCTTCAAAGAGAAGCTGCAGAGCTTGAATTTATTTGCAAATTTGACTTTGTGGCTTCAAGGTCAAATAGGGCCTTTGGATTTTCTCACTACAACAGGTAATTTGACCTCATCTTTTTTCTGTATGCTGTTATCCAGCGTTTGAGTCTTAACAACTGCTTTGATTTGCTGTCGTAGTGTGACCTGATCCCATGACTTAAACTTCCCTGCGTTTATTTCCTCCTATTTTATAATTTCCTCCATCTTCAAAGTGCCTGACAAAGTGGGATGTTCTCCCATGAAAGCTCATGCAATAAATACATTTGTTAGTCTTGAAGTCCCACAGGACTCTTTATTTGCTTTGGGGCGAGAGAGGGACCTTAGACAGCAATCCACAAAAAAAACTGCATGCCAGGCACTGAGTGCCTGAAGCTAACCCAAGGGAGATGCTAATGAGTAGGTGTGTGTTAAGCCTCTCCCTTCTTATGGACATAGGCATCTAACTCTAGGCTGCTAGCTCTACACACCTCCTAGATGGGTGCCCTAACCACGAAGATACCGAGTCAGTCTTTCCTCTCTGTGACCTAATAACTATGTAAAGTGTATACACAGTGGAATAGTGTCTAAATGTAGAAGTTAGCAAGTACCCGCTTTCTTTCCTGGTGCCTAAAACTGGTCCTGTTTACGCTACTACATTAGCATGGTTTGCCAGGACACAAACATATTTCAAGTCACTGTATTCACATTCCCTTTAAATTCATCTTTCCCCAACAGTAAAAAAAAGACCCTCAAGAAGTCCAAGAAAATGTACAATTGAGCTGCTGCTCCAGCAAGAGAGTAAATATTTGCTGCTATACATGAAACATGCCAGACTGTTTCAGGGCCTGAAAGCCAAGCTTTGAATGGCATTTTTTCTGTGGCTGGCTCAATTGCTGCCTATGCTAGATATGACTCTGGAGCTATTTCAGAGGAAATTTTTAGGACTTGGCATAAATACTTGGTTTCTCCCTTGCTGGATGTTATGTTTGTGCAGAAAAATTCTGAGGAATATCATTGTAGTACAAAAATACCCAGGGATGAGATTTTGTTCTAAAATCTGTACAAGAGCCATTTACTGCATCCCCAGATGATTGGTATTTTCTTCATTTTCTGTAGGTTACAAATTAAAGTAAGTAAGTATCTGATATCAGTAAAAATCATCCTTTGGAACTCAATTACTTTATAGCAGTTCATGCTACTAAAAATATATTCCTCAAGGGTGCCAGCCACCAGTGTTTAAAGCATGGAATCCAGTGCACGTAGTTATCTTAAGAACATGACTATAGTGACCACCATTAAAACCCACACCATTACCCCATCATAGGGCCAGATGGAGCTATAACACAATATAGCAGTGGAGGTTCTGGCCCATTTTTTGATATATTGTCTGTCACTTGCACTTAGTGAGAATCTTGAACCCAATTATTTAATGCAACTCAGTGCATGATGAGATTCAATAATAAAGAGGAAGAAAATAAGAGCAATCACTTTGCTGCTTAAGAGGAGATACTGTTTTAAAGGTGAAAAGACACAATAATCAATAGAGCTGTATGTCAGATTGTGGTAGAAGGAGGAGCGTACTTTGAAACCTAATGACATATGCGAAGCTTCTGGCACTAGTTTACCATATAACCCCAATCCCCAGTGGGCACAGAATGACATATCTCTATTGAAATGAATGGAACTATGTAGATTTACGTCAGATGAGTATTGGGGCTTATCATGGTTCTACCCACAAAAAAGATCCAGGTTAGAGAGATATCCACTCAGGTTGTTTCGTTACACTCAGTTTTTTCACTAAGCGTTAAAACACTTTTGCCCAGTGTTTGTTATTTACATAACTAACTATTACACAGAGCAAGTATGACACTGGCCAAAAATGTTAAAGCAAACCTTAGATTCATAATATGGAATCTTGATAGGAGTAGAGAGATTATTTTACCTCAGTATTTGGCACTAGTTTGACCTCAGCTGGATTACTATGTCCCATTCTAGTGCCCACAGTTCAAAAAGAATATTTACAAACTAGGGGGGTCAGGAAAGCACCACAAGAACGATTAAAGGATTAGAAAACTTGTCTTTTAGTGATAGTCTCAAGAAGCTCAATCTGTTTTGCTTACTAAAGAGAAAGTTAATAGGTAATCTGCCATACATGAACTACTCACATGGGAATCAAATATCTGATAATGGGCTCATCAGTGTAGCAGAATAAAAGTATAACAAGATCCAATGGATAAAAGTTAAAGCTAATCAAACTCAGACATGGTATATATTTTAAGTGAGGGTAATTTGGAGAATCATCCACCCCTCTGACTACCACCCCATGCTACTCATCCATGTGGAAACCAATGATAGGTGACCCTCAGCAGCTCAAAAGTGATTGCACGGCTCTGGGAGCGTGGGTGAAGGAGTTTGGTGCACAGGTGGTGTTCTCTTCAATCCTTCTGGTCAAGCATAGGGGCCTGAGCAGAGACAGAGGCATCCTGGAGGTGAACGCCTGGCTGCGAAGATGGTGTCATCAGGAGGGCTTTGACTTTTTTGACCATGAGGTGCTGTTCCAGGAAGAAGAACTGCTAGGCAAAGATGGACTCCACCTATTGAGGAAGGGGAAAAACATTTTCACACATAGACTGGCTAACCTAGTGAGAAGGGCTTTAAACTAGATTTGAAGAGGGAAGGTGATCAGAGCCCACAGGTAAGTCACAGTGAGGGAGACTGGCGGGAAGGGATGGAACTTGCGGGGTGCCAAGACTGTAACAGCAGGGATAACAGAGAGGGTAGTCAGAACTGCAAGGGGAAAACAAGTCACTGTCTCAGGTGTCCTAATGATACTCTAATACCTGAGGTGAGTGGGGAAGGAGGACACCAGGAGAAATTGCAAGGAAGAAGATAAAACAGGAGAGACCATCAACAGGGGAAAGCAAGGCTGTTGGCGAGGTATTTTAGGTGCCTGTACACAAATGGAGAGAGCTTGGGAAACAAGCAGGAAGAATTGGTTGTACTGGCACAGACAAGGAACTATGATGTAATTGGAATCACAGAGAAGTGGTGGGTAGCTTGCATAACTGGAGCGCTGCCATGGATGGGTATAAATTGCTCAGGAAGCACAGGCAGAGAAGATGGGGGGAGGAGTAAGATGTATGTGAAAGAGCTGTATGACTGCTCAGAGCTCCACTATGAAAGTGAAAACAAGCTGGTTGAAAGTCTGTGGGTTAAGTCTAGAGGAGAGAGCAAAAAGGGGGATGTTGTGGTGGGTGTCTGCTATAGACCACCAAACCAGAAGGAGGAGGTGGATGCAGCTTTCTATGGACAACTAACAGAAGTTTCTAAATCACAGCCCCTGATTCTCATGGGAGACTTCAATTACCCTGAAGTCTGCTGGGAGGGCAATACAGCAGTGTACAGGCAATCCAGGAAGTTTTTGGGAGATCATTGAGGACAACTTCCTGATACAAATGCTGGAAGAAACAACTAGGGGCCTTGCACCTCCCAACTTGCTGCTAACAAACAGAGAAGAATTGATTGGGGAAGTAGAAGTAAATAGCAACCTGGGCAGCAGTGACCATGAGATGGTAGAGTTCAGGATTCTGACCAATGGAAAAAAGGAAGAAGCAGAACACAGACCCTGGACTTCAGAAAAGCAGAGTTTGGCTCCTTTAGGGAACTGATGAGCAGATTCCCTTGAGAGGCTGATCTGAAGGGGAAAGGCGTCCAAGAGAGCTGGCTAAGGGCACAGGAAAATATCATTCTGATGTGCAGAAAGAACAGCAAATGTGGAAGGCACCCATCATGGCTTAGCAGTGAACTCTGCAGTGAGCTAAAACAAAAAAGGGAAACTTATAAGAAGTGGAAACTTGGACAGATGACTAGAGAGGCATGTAAAGATATTGCTTGGGACTGCAGGGATAAAATCAGAAAGGCGAAAGGGCAATTGGAGTTGCAGCTAGTAAGGGATGTGAAGGATAACAGGAAGAGGCTCTACAAATATGTCAGTAACAAGAAAACGATCACGGATGGTGTAGGTCCCTTACTGAATGAGGCAGGTATCCTTGTGGTGGAGGATGCAGAAAAGACTGCGGTACTCAATACTTTTTTTTACTTCAGTCTTCACAGGGGGGGCCAACTGTCTGGCCACTATAGTGGGTAATGCAGAATGAAGAGAAGAAGAGCAGCTCTCGGTGATGGCAGGTCAGGTTAGGGACTACTTAAAGACATTGGATGTGCACAAGTCTATAGGGATGGATGAAGTGCATCTGAGGGAGTTGGCTGATCTGACTACAGAGCCGCTAGCCACTATCTTTGAAAACTTGTGGCAAATGGGGAGGTGCCGGAGGACTGGAAAAAGGCAAATATAGTACCTATCTTCAAGAAAGGGAAAAAGGAGGATCCAGGGAACTACAGACTGGTCAGTCTCACCTCAATCCCTGGAAAAATCATGGAGCAGGTCCTCAAAGAATCCGTCCTGAAACTCTTGGAGGAAAATAGAGTGATCAGGAGCAGTCAGCATGGATTCACCAAGGGCAAATCCTGCGTGACCAACCTCATTGCCTTCTACGAGGAGATGTCTGGAGTTGGCATGATATACCTTGACTTTAGCAAGGCTTTTGATATGGTTTCCCACAGCATTCTCATTGACAAGTTAAGGAAGTATGTGTTGGATGAGTGGACGGTAAGGTGGATAGAAAACTGGCTAGATCAACAGGCTCAGTGGGTAGGAATCAATGGCTCAATGTCTAGTTGGCAACCAGTAACGAGTGGAGTGCCCCAGGGGTCAGTTCTGGGGCTGGTTCTGTTCAGCATTTTCATTAATGATCTGAATGATGGGATAAATTACATGCTCTGTAACTTGGTGGATGACACCAAGCTGGGGGGAATTGTGGACATGCTGGAGGGCAAAGACAGGATCCAGGGAGACAGACAAATTGGAGCAGTGGGCTGAAAGAAATCTTATGAGGTTCAACAAGGACAAGTGCCAAGTCCTGCACTTAGGATGGGAAAACCCCATGCACTGCTACAGGCTGGGGAGCAATGAGCTAAGCAGCAGCACTGTAGAAAAGGACCTTGGGTTATGGTGGACAGGAAGCTGGATATGAGTCAACAGTGTGCTCTTGTTGCCAAAAAGGCTAATGGCATATTGCGCTGCATCAGTAGGAGTGTTGCCAGCAGATTGAGGGAAGTAATTATTCCCCTCTATTCAGTGCTGATGAGGCCGCATCTGGAATATTTGTCCAGTTTGGGCTCCCTTCTACAGGAAAAATGTGGACTAATTAGAAAGAGTCCAGCAGAGGGCAACAAAAATGTTTAAGGGGCTGGGGCACATGACTTATGAGGAAAAACTGAAGAAACGAGGCTTATTTAGCCTGCAGAAGAGAAGATTGAGGGGGGATTTGACAGCAACCTTCAACTACTTGAAGGGGTGCTCCAAGGAGGAGTGAGCTAAGCTGCTCTCAGTAGTAACAGAGGACAGAACGAGGAGCAATGGTTTCAAGTTACAGCTGGGGAAGTTGAGGTTGGATATTATGAAAAACTTTCTCACTAGGGCTGTATTCACACAGCACTTTTGTTTCGAAACAACCTCATTGTTTCGAAACAAAAAAAAACACATTCACACGACGCACAGTTGTTTCGGAACAAGGGGAAGCCCTTGTTTCAAAACAACTGCGTTGTTTCAAAACAACTTAAACCTGGTTTCTGGGCGAAACAACGTTGTTTCACTGAGCCCGGCACCCCCGACCTGCCTGCAGTGTCGGGGGTGCAGCCCGGGCTGCGGGCTCAGCCCCGCGCCCCCAACCCACCTGCAGTGTCGGGGGTGCAGCCCAGGCTGCGGGCTGAGCCGCCTGGCAGGGGTACACCGTCCCCAACCCTGCCGGAGGCTGCAACCCCCCTTTCTGGGCTGCAGGGTGAGCCACAGCAGCAGCTCACCCGCAGGGTGCTGCAGCCCCCTGCAGCAGGAAACAAAATAGCATGTTCGCAGTGTGAACATGCTATTTCGTTTCCCGCGTTTTTCCTTATTTCGAATTAACATTTTGTTAATTCAAAATAAGATATTTTGAAATAAGGGGTTATTTCGAAACAAGTTGTTTTGACACAACTTGTTTCGAAATAACTATGTGTGTGTGAATACAGCCTCGGAGGTTTGTGAAGCATTGGAATGTTTTATCTAGGGAGGTAGTGGAATCTCCATCTTTGGAGATATTTAAGGACCAGCTGGACAAACCCTGGCTGAGATGATGTAGTAGGAGTGGCCCTGCTTTTAGCAGGGGGTTGGACTAGATGACCTCAGGAGATCCCTTCTAACCCTATGATTCTACAACTAACCACTAGAAGAAATTCCCAAAGATTGTGGAGGATTCTCCATCACTTTTTAAAATCCAGACTCAATATTTTTTAAAAGGCAGCCTATAGTGCAGAAGGCATTATTTTGGGGAAGTCCTATGGTCTATATTATACAGTAGAAGAGATGAGATGATGACAACAGTCCTCTCTGGCCTTGGAGCCTATGAAATCTATGAATAAAAAATGTCTCATGAAAGACTGAGCATCATCCATCACTTAAACTTCTTCATGCCAGGATGTGAAACAGCTGAAACAAATTTTGGTCAGAATTTGCTGATCTGTCAATATTGAAATGTTTCATGAAGATGGTTCAATTTTGACAAAATTCTCACAGAGCATAGGCAGGGTTCAAAATCTGCCTAGCTTCCTTAGTAGGCTGCTTGGTGAGTTCATGGGGAGTGTTGAATTTGGAAGCTCCAGCCTGTAGGCTTGTGTCTCTACAGGTCTGGCCATCTGGGACTTCATGGCACTCCACCAGGGGGATTGCCTTGCATTAGGGCTCTGTTCCCTTTCATGAAGAATTTCAAAATGATTTAGTTTTGTTCCAATTTCAAAATGCTTTGGTTTTGTTCCACATTTCTAAATAGCTAAATTTTCTGCAATTCTTTTTTGTGTTTAGCTCTACTGCTCATGTTCTTCAAGACAGGCATTCCACGTATGTTAATGACATTATTCGGCTGAGTCAGACACGCAAAATTAGGTCTCAGTTCCCAAAGCATTTTGATGGAAAGACTGTAGAGATGTGCTGAAAGCCTTTTCCTGGATACTGAACTGGAGGTTTCACTTCTTCTCCCAACTTTCTTTTGGAGAGTTGGAATCTGAAAAGATCCAATAACTCAAAGTGAAGCTTAGAACTAAAACAGAATTCCCAACGCTCCTGAACTATTGCAAGGCCTATGATATTTGGTGTTTGTGCAAGCTCAGCTGTGATGAGGACAGAATCTCAGTTTTCATTCAGGGAACAAAAAGAAAAAAAAAACCATCTTCTAGTCCTCATGCTATCAGGCAAAACTTAAAATCATGGACTTTAAAAGGTAAACAGGAAGAACCCTAATTTTAAACAGAAGTCTATGAATTTGAAACCATCCGTTTGCATGATAATTTTGACACTTGGGGGTTCACAAATCTGTGCAAAATGCTGGGTGTATCACATCAAGACCATGTGAGACAGCAATTTTTGCATCTCCTTGAGAAGATCAGCCCTTGTTTATGGAAGGAGTGGCATTTCTTAGAAAACTCTTTCTAAGAAATTGCATGGAGTTTAAAATTAGTAATAATTGCAAAAGCAATATACTTTGTGTTTTCAAGTTTCATTGACTGCAGTATGAGTGGCTCTATTTTGAAGCAGAAAAGCATAAAGATTGTTCATAATATTTTTTATGTATCCAGAGATGGTTTTTGGTGTAGGCAAAGAAGGTGGCTGCCTAGGCCCCCAAGCAGCAAGGGGCCCCTTCGCTTACCCCAGAAGTGGTGTCTGTCTCCCACCCTGCAGAATAAGTGGCAGGGGGCCAGGGACAGGGCCAGGGCCAGGGCTGGCAGCAGGTGTGGGGCTCTGTGGGGAGGCAAGACCCAGGCCAATCAGTCTGCAGGAGCCGTGGTGCTGGGGGAGGAGGGTGTGGGGCAGAGTGCTCTGTCTCAGAGGCAGAGCTCCCGCTCTGGCCCCAGGGGCAGGGTGCTCTGATCCCATGGATAGGCTGGGCTAGTCCAGAGGCCCAGGTCCATGTTTCTACCCTGCCCCTTGCCTTTGGCTGTGGAGGTGTTGGGGCTCCAGCAGGGGACTGGGGCCATTTTTGGGGCCCCTGGAAGGGCACTGTGACTGTGGAGGGAGAAGGAGCCATGAGGGGTTGGGGCCCCTGGTGGGGACAGGGGCTGCAGGTGGAACCAGGATGCCAGGGCTGCAGGGGGTTTTGGGGCCCCTGGCAAGGAGAGGAGACTGGTTTGGAAAGCCAGAGCCATGGGGGGGGCAGATAGACGGTGGGCTGGGGATGAGCACTGGGGAGCTGGACCATGGGGAAAGTGCACGGGTGGGGGGGGTCAGGGCAAGTCGGGGTAGCTGGGGCTGCAGAGGGGGGAGCCGGGACTGTTGGGGGGCTGGCAATGTGGAGCAGGAGCCACCGAGAGGGGACTGTGGGAACCAATGGGGGGCCCCACAGTGGGCCTTGACCTTGGGCCCCCAGTTGCCTAGGGCCAACTCTGTACATATTGCTCAGTGCATTTTTGCTTCCTTTTAGTTGGCACTGTCCAGCACAACATGTAGAAAAACAAACATATCAGCAAGTTGATTAATAAATTACACGTACTAACAATTACAATTTTTAAAATAAATGCTTTTGAAAGACGTAAATCATAAAATACATAAAGCCTACTTTTACTCTTAAATAAACTGAGTAGAATTAGTATAACTCCTTGACTTATTAGAAGCTGCTGGGTGCTTACTTTTTAAAGTCAAATGACATATGTATGTGCCTAAATATGAATTTAGGAAGTAAGCTTTATGAAAGGATTCCTAAAGTCTAAAGTAATTCACAGTAAGCTTTATGAAAGGATTCCTAAAGTCCTAAAGTAATTCACAGACCAAAAATATTTCTCTGAAACTATTTGGCCTAGAAACTTAAGTTGAGAATAAGGAACATTGCTATTTGTTCACAGACAATTTACAAACTGAAGAAATGACATTCACTGAATAAGTCTTTTGATACAGGTTTTTGGTGTCGTCCCCCCAAGTTCTTGACTTGTCTGAACTCAGCCCCTGTTACACCTAGGCATTTATACCATGTTCATCACCGTGCTATAAGAATCCACCAGGAAAAAAAGTCAGGACCACCACAATTATGATAAACTTTGAACTGTGCTAGGATTCTTTCAGTCTCTCCAAAGAATAAACATTGTGAGTTAAATTTTTGAGCATACAGTGCTTGGGTATTTCCCAGAAGAGCTCCCATTATTGTTCTCTATCTTAATGCATATAACTCCTACATAAACCAAAATGTGCTCTATATGTCCAATAAAAACCCATAGGAACATTTTAATTTAATCCATTTAATTTAATCCACAGTTGAAATTCAGTATGACGTCTGTAGTTTTTGTAAAGAAAGGACTCTTCAGAAGTTGATTTTTTTTTTTTGGTTGGTTGGTTGATTAGTTTATCAACCTATGATTACATTTACTAAATTTATTCTCTCACATTCTGCAGCATATTTTTTTTTCTTTTATTTGTGAACAGAGTGGCAAATAGGAGTGGACCGCATAACTAGCTCTGAAGACTAGAATCATGATATTTCAAGTACTGTATTTTTAAAATTCTGGAAAACATCTTTCATTCAAAGGTCTTTGGAAGTGAAATATACTCCAGCTGATTCTATCACAGTTAGCAAACTGCTATTCTACTAAGCAAATCAAGGTTTAACTAGTTTGCAATGAATAAGAAAGTTGACAGGCTCTAACCATCTATTCAGGCCAAATCATGTCATAGTGAAAAGGTCAAATAAACCTCCCAGGTGGGGACTTTGGTTTGTTGCTCAATTTTTTAAATGTGCACTTTCAGTTCTATCAATGGAGAGGGAAGATGGTGGTGGGGAAGGGTTTCTATTAGACTTACTGAGAGTAATGGAATTTTGCTGACCTCCTACAAGGTGAATTTGGTCCATTTCATTAACATTTAGAAGTTAGAGCAGAAGATTAGGATCCAGGACAAGCATTCTATTCATGTCTCTGCCATTGATTTGTTGGGTGACTGTCGGAATTTGATAGTCTGGATTGGAGAAGAAGGGAAAATGAGACCAGAAAAAAGGTTACTGTGAACAAGGACATGACTGAGGTAAGAGGGGGAGGATGATAAAGTTTTGTGATATAACACCACAGTTATGAGTTCATAGAACATATCCCTCCTGACTGGAAGTTACCTAGGATTCCTCAACCCAGTAACGTTTAGTCTCCAGCAGTTGGTGTCAGGAAATTAAAAAAAAAAAAAGAAAGAAAGTACATCTGCCTGCTATATGGCTGGTCCAGACATATCAAAACCAAGTGCCCCTAACTTAAAACTTCAGTAGTCTCCAGCAATTTCCATTGGAATTACCTTTACCGAAAGTCTTAGCTTATTAGTCTTAAGCACACACAAATATAAAAGGTGTTTAGAAGACCCCAAAACTTAACAGTTATCCCACAAGCCTAAGACAGTCTTTGGGTGAATCAGTCACAGATCTCTAGATGGCCAGTCTTTCTATTTACTCCTGGAGATCTTCTCAACAGCCACGTCTATACCAGAGGACTCAGTTAAGTTGACTCAACAAGGTTGACTTAAAGTTGACTTTATTAAGTCGACTTAGAGAGCCCCTATTTTTCTAAGTCAACTTAAGTGGCTAACCTGGCTTAAGTCAACTTAATACAGTCAACTTAGGTGGGCACATTATGTTAAGTCAAGCTGACTTAAGCAAGTGCTTAAGTCAACTTAATAAACTCCAAATGTGGCCATGGAGTTGTTTTAGTCAACTTAAGCCTCCAGTGTAGACATAGCCAATGGGTCCAGAAATGATCCACCTGACTCAGATACACTACCTCCTTTGTATATTCCAAATGTTATGAAGACATGTCAATTAGAAGAATGTTACATAGCTGGCTGCACAAATCACTCACTGGTAAAAGCAGGCATTATGGAGACATGTCACTAAATATATATATATATTGTTAATCATGCAGTTGTAAACTTTAGGTCTGATAGTTAAATTTCTCTGTACCAACAATTAAAAAATATATCCAGACCTCCTGTTTTTCAAAGATATTTGCCCCAGCATATTTGTGGGGAGAGAGAAGGCATACAGTCAGGCTTACTTGACATGTTTATGGTTTTGTCTCTTCACCCACTCCCAGGTTTGCTAAGTTCCTGCAAAGGCTGGAAAATGGCTAAAAGCAGCAAGCAGAATAATTGATAGTCCAACCCACTAATTGGCAGTGGCTTGGATGCCTGGCTGGTTGTTAAAATGCCCCCGTACAGGAGCACAAGTTAAACAAGAGTGGTTTTCAGGCCAATATGGTTTTTTTAGAGGATGTGTTTACAATTTTCTCCAGTACGGACATCAGAATGAGTAACTACAGATGCAATATGAATCAGCAGAGATTTGTGATAACTAAAATGAGACAGGGAACAGAATGAACGCACGCACGGAGCTCAGTGAGCCCATGTGACATTCCCCCACCTGCAATCTGGACAGGTGAGCAGCTGGACCACCCCAGTTATCCATTCCTGGGTTCCAATTTACCCTCAGTTCCTCGGTGAAACCTCTACTCCTGGGTCAGCTCACGCCCAACCTCCTGCATCTAATTGCTCCGTCACCCAGTGAAGGAGCCCTCCAGTTTATCAATCATGGGATGGACCTCCAGGAAACAACATCAGTGCAAGATGCAACGTTGCAAACTACCATCTTGCAGGATTCAGTGCTACCAGCTGCACCCTGCTCATTTACCCTTGTCCGTCAATTTATCACAGAAAATGATATGCACCAGCTCTAGCACTCTCAAGCCATTGCTTCAGATAAAACAAACAAATACTTTTATTGGCTACAGTAAGATTTTCAATGATTATAAGCTAGAAAAATATAGATTCAAAAATCAACAATATGTCCAGGCATTATCACAAGCAAATAAAAAAAAAACCCTCATATTCTAAACTAATAGCCTTGTTTCAGTTTGTGTTTCAGCTTACTCCACAGATTGGCTGTGATGATATGCAGCCAGATTCCTCCATCCCTGCAGGTAGCTGCCAGTACTTGATGCTGGTTGGGAGCAAGATTCTAGGGCAGAACCATTAAGCAGGTGTGCCTCTTTCTTTTAACAAGTTTCCTCAACATCCCTCGAGTCAGGTAATCACCCACGTCTAGCAATGGGCATGATTTCTGCCACTTGAACCAAAATGCTCACAGGTGAGTAGATCAGTCTATTGTTCCTGTGTGTGTGTGTGTACCTCCACTGGGTGTGAAAACACAGTTCTGTGTTTGTCTGCATCCATTCAAGTCATGTGAGAAACACATTTGGCATGGCCAGTTCTTGTATCTGTACATATGTATATTGAAGAAAACATGCTACCATAATAGTGATGTTCTGTATGTCTTGAATATTCCAAAACCACCATTTAAGACATACTTTGTACCAGACCATACACAGTTACACCATGACTGATACACAGATCATACTACAATGGTATATATGGGATGCAGCATGTCACAATCCAGTTTTAAGGTTCATTCAACTACAGTAAAAGAAAAATCAGAGGTTTCATCTGAAGTTTCTCAAGACGGCCTCATGAAAGCATTGCATCTGGTGAAGAGATACATTTGGCTATGCTGTATGCTACATTGCTAACAGAAAAATATGCTTGAACTGAGAAAAAGATGCCTAAACTTGATCTTCTGTATAATTCCAGATAGCATCTATATGCATATTCTCTCTCTAATGTTAGTATCCTAGTCTCTGTAGCTCTGCCCACCCCAGAAGTGCGTGATCCCTATAAGAGGCCTCATTGAGCCGAAAGCAACCTGGCATGTACATCTAACAAGACTTTGTCACCTCAAGAAAGCTCTCTCAGCTGGAAGCTAATCAGCCATAGGTGAGCACACCATAAGGGTCAATGCATGAAAGGATAGAGTTACTGCAATGGGACTGAATGGAACAGAAGAGAAGAATGAATGATCTGGAGGATGGGAAGGCATTTTATTCATTAGAGCCATGGCTACGAATGCTGGAGAGACATAAGAGCTGTACTGTTGCTAGGTTAAATATTTGTTTTGTCTTCCAAACATTACCAACTGTAAAGCTGCATTGAAAGAATACACTCAATTCCGGGAGGAAATTTTGAACAACCCTGAACTTTAGAGGCGTTTGGGTCCAGGACCTTTGTGGGGCTTCTCTATTGTAACAGCATGATGAAAAAGAAACCCAAATGGCAGGATCAGGGCTCTTTGGTCATGGAGGGAAATCAAGTAACCTGATTCTGGAACTTTCCTTGACATATTTTTCATTAGAAGTCTTCCTGTACAGGGGTGGAGAGAAACTCACAGTTCTAGAAGCCCTAGGAGACATCTGGGAAGAAGTGGTGGGAAAGGGGGAGGACATATGAATCAATTCACAAGCTTTCCAGAACCTCTGGGAGTAGTTTGGTTAGAGCCATAGCCACGTACAGGAGAGGTACCATTAAGAAGTGCTGCTTTTCATAATGTCACTGCTAAGTCCAACACATGGTTTCAGCAAAACTTGCTGTGATTATTTGGCGTGTTTTTGCCTGATAAAGTCAATCCCATTCTTGATGAAACTGTAGAGACATGATAACCATTGGAAATACAAGCTGGGAAATACAGTGGTTCAGAGACACATCAACATTTTCTCATGGAAATCTGGGCCCTATGGAAGGAAGAAGTTGAATTTAGTCCCATATTTAGTGTTGTGTTGTGTGAGTGGTTTCAGTTATTCTTTTTTCAAGGTTTAAAGGCCTCATGAATTAAGAGACAAAGGATAGAAAAGACTGGTATGTTCATGCAAAGTGAGCTCTTGCATAACACAAGCCATAGGATTTCTCCCAATAATTCAGAATGAGGTACAATAACTTTTAGTTGAAAGAGATGGTGAAGGAAACAAAAGGGACATGGTAGTGCATATAAAGAACATGAAAGACCTTCCCTCCCTTTTGTATGAACCATTACAACAATGCTCCAAAACATTGATTACAACTTGGGTGTAAGAATTGTAAATTTTAGGATCATTTTTAAAGAACATTTTACAATGTTTATCTATTGTAATGGGGTTGATATACCAATGGACAGGGTCATTCACAGTTCCAGTACATATGCAAAAGAAAATGCTATAATTAATCATGGACATCTGAATCACAGCCTCATGAAAGACAAACTGACTGAGATTTAAATAGACAACAGGACATTGTATTGCCTATCTTAAATGTTGCTGCAGTCAAGGAGCCTGTGTACCCAGAGATCCATGACAAAGGCAGGCTCAGACTCATTTCTTGAGGACAAAAAGAGCTATTTTTATTATGTTCCAGCTTCAGAGAGATTGTCTTGTATATAAATAGAGCATCAATTGCTTTAATAATGCACAGGAAATCCATGTTCACTGGGAAATAAATGCTGAAGCTGTCAAACAGTAGCCCACACTAAGTACTCCAGCAATGAGTCTGAAAAAACTGCAGCAAGCATTAAGGCACAAGAAGATGATTTTGTGTGTCAGAAAATTGCTTTTAAAAAAGTATCAGCTTATAACTCAGCTTCATGCATTTGGTTTTATTGGCCTATAATGCTGGTTCATTAAAATGGGGGCTGTTTACCGAAGAGCTAGTAGTGGGACATAAATTGTGTAAAATACTTCTTCACAAAAATAAAGGCAGCCCATCAATGAATTCCTGCATAAAAATAGACAGACTGAACAAATGTAGCAAAAGTAGTACTTTGGCAAAACCAAATCTCCTGTACAATTGATGATAACGAATACCAAGGAATGCCAGTAAAACTTGTTATTCTCTAGTCAATTGGGCAGGAGCTAATGGTGATGGAACTTCCACCAGGAGATAAGTATCAGTCTCTGCAGTTTGGAAATTTAGAACTTGATTTGTCCTGCACTTTGCGTAGTCATTTGTACTAGTGCATCACGAATGTAACATGCTACCAAATCAGAATAGCAGCACTTCATACTTACGGTATTGTGCTGCTGTAAATAACTACAGGATAAGAGCCTCCAAAAAAATGATGGATAACAATGATCTGGTGTGACCTGTCCAAGGTAGCCATATGAAAATACCAAGATCAGGATAGGATATCAAAGGAGATCAGATTCCCCCAAATTGGTGTGTTAACACTGCAGTAAATTCACCAACCAGTCACAAATAGTGCTTCTGATCTCCCACGTGGCCTATCAAGAAGCAAGTACACAGCTTCCTTGTTGCATTTCAGACTCAGGTTCTGAATCAGTTATGAGGTCCAGTAAAGGGATAAATTATTAAAACTCTATTCCCTTAACCAAAAAGGTTTTCTTGGTACCCAGAAAAACAAACAAGGAGTTTGATGGCACTTTTAAAGACTGTCAGATTTATTTATTGTATGCACATGAACAGATCAATGTAACTTTGGATCTCACCTAAAAGAGCACACTGTCAACCAATCCTTTAGTCACTAAAACTTAAAGTTTATTATAATAGGAATGAAACAGATGGTGGGAGACACATTAAATTATCAAAGCAATCAGACACATACAAATGATTTGAAAGTCCATTAGATAGATAGATAGATAGATAGATAGATAGATAGATAGATAGGATTCTCAGTAGATTATGGAGTTTTCAGGCTTGTACAGTTCTTCTCCTGTAGTTTCAATACCTGGGTGAGACTCAGTGCTTTGTTTTGCTGCTTTAGTTGTAAATGAGTTGCCCCAGAGGAACAAAGCAGGAATGAAGACTAGACTAGGATGGTGCAGCGGCTTTTTATGTTCCTTTGCCATGTGGCATATTTCCCCAGAGGAACAAAGCAGAAATGAAGACTAGACTAGGATGGTGCAGCAGCTTTTTATGTCCCTTTGCCATGTGGCATATTTCCAACACAGACACACTGTACATGGCATAAAAAAGTCTCTGAGTTCCTTGTCCATAAGTCATGATCGTACATGCCCTGGCTTCCCGCCTAGGGCTCATTGTACCTGTTGTAGAGTTTTAAGGGGAATTATAATCCAATAAGGAGGACAACATATTCACAGCTGTATCAGAAGTCTTTATAGAAGAGAACTGAGAGAGAAGGAGAAGACAGACAGGTTTTCCTAGCACCTAAACGACTCTCCCATTTATCACTATGACAACCCCAATGATCCTAGATAGTCCAAAACACCACACCTGTGAGTTCTCTTAATTTTCCATTAGGCAAGTTTAGTTTGCTGCCATGCTGTCTGCAGTGTCACCCAGTAACACAGCACAAACAGAAGTACAGATGTGCCATACAAAATTATGATTTACAGAACCAAGATGATATACTCACATCAACAATATTACCATATTAGCATATTTAGCAAATTCTAATATTTTCAATGGCATTGGCTGTGGTTCATCCCCTGCGAATTAGTGTAATTTCCCAATATTGATATTAAATAATATTGTAAAAGGTCACATTTAATCCAGACAGCATCACAATAGGATTAGTAACTCTTGCAAAGAATCTTCATAAGTGATGTGTCCAATATAGCAGCAGTAGACTAAAATCTTCTCTAATCTGGCTCAGTGTCTTCATTCTTTGGGGCTTTAAATATCCCAAGCACATCACTGCATAGTTCCACTGAAACATCTTTATTTGTAAATAATTTAGCATGATTATTGGGTGCCAGTACCACCTCCTTAGTTAAGGCTATAACTCCTGTCTGATCTCATACTATAACCTATTTAAAACACATACACATGTAACCCTTCTGCCAGGGCAGGCTGGCAGAACAAGGGCCAGGTTCTATATCTATGGTTTTCCAAATAATGTAACACCACCAACTGGCTCGAGCCCCCACCCAGCTTCCTGGGAAATTGTGCACTATCTCCTGGGGTCCCCAAAGGGGTAAGGCTTCCCCACTTGCAAGCACAAGTCTAAGTGTAGCATACAGAACTTTTAATAGTAATAAAAACAGAATGTAAAAGGCTCAATAACAAAAATCAGCAGTGATCTGGAGAATCAGAGCAAGACAGGTTTTCAACTTGATCCCAACACAGCATAACAGCACATGTGAACTCACAAGCAAAATCAGCACTGATCTTGGGAATCAGTGCTAACTAGACTCCCAACCCACCCTGGGGTACGTAGGGGGTGTCTTTCATGCCAGCTGTCTGCCAGCACCAACCACAGATCACTCACTCCATCCACTAGCACCATTCCTTGGCTCCGCCCACTGTCTGCCAGCTCTACCCACCAGTCACTTGCACTGCCCAGCTCACTGCTGGTCACTCTCACCATCCACTGGCTCCACCTGCTGGTCACTCACACAGCTGCTCCTCTTCAGTGATTTCAGCTCAGAGAGCAGGTTTCCCCTCTCTAGTGATTTTAGCTTAGAGAAAGTTTGCTTCTCTCAGTGATTTCAGCTCTTGAACCTCAAGTAGCTGCAAACAACTACTTCCATAACAAAGAAGAGCTCTCAAAGAAGCCCAGCCAGACCTATCATTTGATAGGGCCATGGGGTAAGACAAAATGCCTCCAGCATCTTGTTCCAAAAGAAGCTATACAAAACCCCACCCCTATCTTCAACTTTTTTAGGCTGAAACATGCAGTGGCTTTTCTTACAGGTCTCTTTTTAACTAAGCGTAGCTTTTACCCTTTAAGTAATCCAGACAGATTTGGAACAAACAGCATATCACAAAAAGACAGTATTTCATATTTCCCCTCAGTAGAATTACAGATATAGACAGATTTGTGATCAGATTAACCACAAATACCATTACCTACCATTCTCTGCACCCAGTACACTAATACCTAATTGTGCTCTTTGTGTTCATGCTAATATGGGACCCATGCGGACTAGCTGCCCCCCCTTCAGAAGCTGTTAGGCACAGCTTCTAAGCCTGCCTTACACACACACACACACACACACACACACACACACACACACACACACACACACAAACCCTGAAACTTTTGCAGAAGAATAGCTTCTTTTGGACAGGAATTTTTCCTGCTTGATCTCAGGCCAGAGAACAGGTGTTTGGGGGAACTAAGACTATCTAAAGACAATCTATGCCTTAGGTTTCACCATTTATTTTAAAACATGCATGGTCCTGTTTATGCACCAACAGCAGAAAAGCTAATACAGGTTGACTGACTAGATAGCAGTGTCACAGCTACAGCAGAATGGCTCAGTAGTTAGAACACAGATGTGGGAGTTTTGGTATCTGTGTGCTGTGCCTGACTCATCCTTAGGCTCAGCATATGATTTCTCTAATGGATTATAGACAGACCTTAACAGAGAAAGATAACCGTAGCTATAGAATTAAAGGAAATAGTTTTCTCTCTCTCTAAAAAAACAGAATCCTGTTTTAATTTTATAGGAATATTGGTTTCATTCTTATTGAATTCTACGTGTCAGTTCCATAAAAGTCTGTTACCCCTGCTGTAAACTACAGAGCATATTTACCGATCTCATAAAGGAGTTGCGTGTAAACTAAGTAATGTTTGTAAAGATACTAGATTAAAGAGTTATGGAGAAGCAAAACTAATATGTTGCCAGGATTAACATTATAGATATGGCATATTGGGGAACATAGCTATGTTTCCATGGCATAGTATTTTACTGGAAGAGATTATGACCTTCTGGGTTTTGGGTTTTTTGTGTGTGTGTGTGTGTGTGTGTGTGTGTGGTGGTTTTCGAGCAAGGATACATGAGAAACTTATTTTTTAGTTTTACTTTCATAACAGTAAAACCCAAAAGACACAACTGACACACTGTGCTAGGCAGTGCACAGACACAATGGTTATGACTACGCTTACACTTTAAATTGAATTAATGATTAATTCAATTTAAAGTATTGCATGGCTACACTAGTTTTCCTTAGTTCAAAATAAGGACCTCCCTCAATTTGAAATAAGGAAAGATCATTTCAAAATTATAAAACCTTGCTTAAATTCAAAATGATGGTTAAATCGAACTTATTAGTTCGATTTAACCCGCTGTAGCTGTGTTAATTCGAACTAACCATTAGTTTGAATTAATACTTTTTGCCCTTCTTCCTTCCTGGGTGCCTTCCTCTTTGTATATATTGGAGTGGGGCATGGTCCTTCTTGGGGGTCGTGTTGCCACAACTCCCATGGTACCCCTCTCCCAAATCAAACTAGTAAGTCTTGTCTATGGACATGCTAGTTCGATTTGGGTTTCTAGGGGAGACATGTTAATTTGATTTAACTTAATTTGATTTAATGATTAGTTTAATTAGTTTGATTTAAATTAATTCAATTTAACTGCCTAAGTGTAGATATAGCCAATAAGGTACAGATCCTGTTCCTTTGATCTTAGCCAAGTAAACAAATATTTCCTTAATGTATAAAAGGGGGAAAGAGGCATAGCAAGATTAAATGACTTGCCCAAGTCACACAAGAAGTTTAAGCAGAGCTGGAATTTTCACTCAGATCTCGCAAATGCTTTACCAAAAGACTGCACAGGGTGCAGATAAACCCTGGCCCCATAGGATGAATATATATTGTGAGCTGTCCACTCCCAGTCTTCAGTGCATAAGGTAATGGAGAAATTCTCAACAAAAATTACATACTTACAGTGCACTTTATTTTCCCCCATGTGTTCTCTTAATCATTCTTATTACGGATGATTTCAAGAAAATTTGATTTCCCTGGGAACATTATACCCTGAGTTTCCGTGTATACTTGGTGCCTGTTATTCAATTATATCGAAGGTTTGGGCTCTCTTCCTTGCCTTCCTGCCACTCATGCTATCATGTCCACAATGCATACAGGATGCATTTAACTGGAGCTGAACATTGCATTTCATTTCTAATGCACACCATGCTCAAAGCTGATAAAGTATCCAGCTGGCATTTCAGAGTGATTCAGCTCAGCCTCCTTGACAACACAAAGTCCAATGTGCAATTTTATGATTGTCATGGATGGTGAGCAGCTAGACTAACACACTTAGACTATTTCTATTCCAGAGAAAGTAAAGAAATTTGAGGCAGAAAAAGGGCCACTATAGATAATGAGCCTGTTCCATCTATGTTTATCCAACCAGCTAGTTTTGCTTGCACCCTTTTCATTCTCCTTCTAAAATGAGCTTTGCTGACCAGTCAGCAGGCTTAGCTGCTTTATTTCCTTCAGGTGGTAGCTCATTCCTACAGATTTTCCAGGATGAATATAGTTCTGACTGGCAGCTCTCAAAATGTAGATCGTTCAGGACTCCATGGGTCCCGGAATGACAGTTCCATAGCCAGCTGTGAAATGAATTTTAAAAGATATTCCAACCGTATACATTGCAGAATTATATAGGGAGAGGAGCTGCTCAAAAGTGGCCTTTTAAGGACATTGAAAACATTCAGAAGCTGTTCATTTTCCAAAATTTCTCTTTTCTGGGAAAAAGAAAGAGAGAGAGGGAGAGAGAGATTTTCAAATTTTGAAGTTTTCCCATCTGTACCACTGACTGCAACAGAACGAATGATGGCTGGAGCTAAGCAGTCGCTTTGTGATGTTACACAAGTCACTTGATTTTTCTGTATCTTGTTTCTCATCTGTAAAATTGGGATAATAATTAGAACTGACTTTCAAAGCTATGTCAGTGTAGGAAAGTTACAGTATAGCAAAAGGAAACAGAAACTATCTCCACCACTCACTCTGTAGCTTTTCTAAAGATAATGTTTTGAGAAATCAAACTGGAAAAAGAAAAACAATGAAAGTAAAGAGTGGGGGGAAAGCACCAAATCATTCATTTTATTTCATTGAGAGGCAGAAAGGGGAAAGGTCATAAACGAACCTTGGAAGTTTCAAAATATCTCAAGTATTTTATAAGAAATTTTAGAGAGTGAAGATTCTCCTATCAAAACCCTACAAAGAGCAAACACCTTCAAAAGAGCTACTGTTATTCAGCCACCTTTTGTACAGCTCTAACTCCTGATTCTCAAGTCGTCTCCTCACAGAAACCAGCCACACTGGTAGCTCTGGCCTTTGTGCTGCCAGTAGAGTATTTCTAGCTCTTTTGCCTGACTGGTTTTAACCTGGTCTCCAGTTGCATGAATTTTCACTTAGGGCAGGGCTGGCACAAGGGTTTGTGGTGCCCTAATCCGGCTTTTGCTTTTGTGCTCCCCAGGGGAGTGGTGCAGGGCACGGAGTGTGGAACCCGGCCTCTGCTCTGAGCCAGCTCACCAGAGCCATAAGGTGGCGATCCGGCGCCCCTTGCTGTTAGTGGCGCTTGGGGCCGACACCATGAAATGTGCCTTTTAATAGAGTGACTCCATTGAGCCGCTCCGACGCGCCCAGTGAAAAGCCCTATTTGCCCCTTCATAATTACAGCCTTGCAGCTCACCCTTCCCCCTGGACGGGGTACAGCCAGCCTAGGGGTGGAGTGGGCCAGCCCAGAGGCCAGACTCTGCTCTCCCTCCCCTCCCCTGGGCTGGCTGTTCCTCCATAGGGGCAGGAAGGCCGGCCCAGAGGCAAGGCAAGAGAGCACAGCTCAGCCTATGGGCTGGCCTGCCCCACTTCCCAGTGCCCCTTAGGTGCTCCAAGCCAGGGCATCATTGGCTCATGATGATTGTGCCAGCCCTGACTTAGGGTTAACATTGTTGGAGACAAAAAATCATTTTTTAATTTTTTCCACTATGAGGAGAACAAACAATTCTCCCATCCCAGTCCTGCTTCCTGCTCTCATCCCAAGAATCCTGGATTTAAGACATTTGTTTAATAAAACTGAACCATTACAGACCCTGAACAATATGATGGCACAAGCTGCAGTATCCACACAGTGGTACAGAGCCCCTTGAAAGAGTGATGCATGTCCACTTTAGGGAGCTGCTCAAGGCAATGAGAACTCTCTAACTGCTGGGTCACAAGCAGCTAGCCCATTTCCCATGGAGGCCATGCACTCTTGTCTCTCTTGAGCACAGTTATCAGGGCTCTGTCTGGACAAATATAACTAGTACCTGTTCCAGCCTCAGATAAGGGCCAGATTCTGATCTGATACACTGCTGTAAACTCAGAGTAACTCCACTGGCCTTAAAGATGCTTTTATTTCACCTTAAATGAAGTCATACTCTCTAGCCTTTGTATATGCCAAACAATTCTCCTTGTCAGATACACAGTAATGGTGGCTATAGGCCATCGAAGGCAAGAGGATAAACCTGTAGCAATACTCAGATTTGGACAGTCTCCTGTTACATGTTGTCCATGAGGAGTAGCCTAGTCTTAGTAGAAAGTCACTGTAGGGAAAGCAAACCTATGGACCTTCTCCAAATGCTACATATGCTAACTTTTCTGTATCCTGAACAAATATGAGAATTCAATCCAAAGATCTCAAGGGGGTAACAGAAGGTTTAACCCCCCCAACCCCAAATAAATGTATAAGAGTATGTCAAATAAGATATTTTATAAAAAGGTTGTAATTCACTAAATTTAATGATCATCATGAGATATGTGTACAGATTACGGTTATAAATTTGTGTGTGTGTGTTTTGTACAGAACATTTTGATGGTAACTGACTTCGGTGTCACCTGATAACAGAGTAAAGAAACAATGCGGCAGGAAGAGACTACCTCTCCAGCCAAACACGACTGGTTTCACATAACTGTCTATAACCTAGTCAAAGTACACACGGTGGCGGACCATCAGAGCTAATGGAAAGATGTTGAAACAACTCCAGGTTAAAAAGAACAGCCCAGTTCTGCAATATTCATTCAGGAGGGGAGTTTCCCCATTTTTATTAACCCTGAGTTAATGTAGTCTAAAATAGTGGGGGAGAGGGACAGAAAAGTTTTCAAATCATGTTTGGATCTGAGTCGTTTTTAGGCAGAACTCTGGGAACAGCCCGAAGTCAAGGGGTTGTCCATGAAATCCGGATTCCTCCCAAGGCAAGGAATACACTGGAAAACTGTTGAAGGCATAAGGATTTTTATCTAATATGGAAGCATGACGTCTGAGGTTGCATTTTCCTGTTTATTTTCTGTGTAGCTTGTATGTGTTTGGTGTTCCTTACTATTTTCTCCTTGAATATGTGGTTTTTCTATTAAATAAACTTTATTTTCATCCCAGGAAGGTCTTTGTGTGGAACGCATATCTCAAAGTGAACTGATAACTAGAGGGATGATTTCATGGCTACAGGGGTGACAAATCAGATGGGAAAAGTTCAAGTGTCTGATAATTAAGGACACAGCTTGGAAGACCTTGGGCTGGAAGTGCTGTTGTGATATATTGGGGTCTGCTCAGACTATTTAAAGGTTCTGCCTTGTAATTCTGGGGGCCTTCATACTGTGTAATTATGCTTCATTTTCCTGATACCAGTAGACTGTCCACAAACAGTCTCACCTTGGCTGTTACCAGCTGAGTTACTCTTTGCAGGGTGACAACTCAATCAACATCAGTACTTCTTCAGCTTTTTGAAGATGGGGAAATACAGATGAATGGGAGGAAAATAAATGCAGGGAAGTGTAAGTCATGGGATCAGGTCAGACCATTACAGCAAATCAACACAGTTGTTTAGATTCAAACAGTGGAGAACAGCATATAGACTAGAGGGAGGTGAGGGAAAAAGGAAAGCAAAATTACTTGTTGTAATGGTGGGGAGGACCATAATCTCTATTTAAGCATAAGCTGACAGTGTCAAATCTGCATATGAATTCTAATTATGCAGTTTCTTTTGAACTCAGTATTATGTCAGTTTACTTCAACTCTTCTTTCAGGCCTTAGGAAAATGAGTTTTTCATAACAATTGTATAGTCTACTAGTTCTAAAAATGACAACAGACTTGGAATTTTACAGCTCAGGCAAGAATGTTTACATCTGAATGTGGCCTCCTGTTGATAACAAGGTTGCCGTCTTAGTCTAGTTCAGTAAAACAAATAAGGAGTCCTGTGGCACTTAAAATCTAACAAATTTATTTATTACATAAGCTTTTGTGAGAAAAAAATCCCACTTTGTCAGATGGATTTTCTCCCACAAAAGCTCATGCAATAAACATATCTATTCATCTTTAAGTACTGCAGGACTCCTTGTTTGTTTTAATGTTCAGCTCCCCATTCTAAACATATGAAGAGCCTCAACCACATCAAAACTCATTTCCCTCCACTTCTCCAGATTCCATCGCTCCATGCAAGTGGATACTTTAACCAGTACTTGGGTACTGGGAGTTAAACGTATCTAAATCCAGCCTCTTGCTTCCAAATCACACAGAGATTATGAAGTGAGCAAGTTTGGGGCTTGAAGTTGAAGTATGAAGGTGTGGAGATTTAGATTTTTATTTACAAGAGTGACACCCATATCCAGCTGTAGGTGCCTTGACAGAGGTTTAGAAAAACTATCCACATTGGAATAGCCACCCAGCAGTAAAACAAAATCCAGAACTGTAAGTAGTATGATATAATCCAGCCCATCTCCCACAGCTTTCACACCCTGTCACCTCATCTGTGCAAATTAGTGTTTTGTGGAGCACCTTGAAATTCAACAAACATGAGCTGTTTTGATGTAATGAGGAGAGTAATTTTCAGGGCTAAGAATCCTTCACAGAAGATGCCCTGCCAGCATCCCTTCTCTTTTATACTCCAATTCAAGTGTCTTTGCTGACTGCTGCTATGGAAGTATAGCCTAGAAAGAAGGGCAGTATCTAAGGCAGGTCCTTTGCTTTTAGCCAGGTTCAAACACAGTATTTCATACTCTGTCTGGAACCAATGAAAGCTAATGGTTGTGTTTGCTCCCTTTAAGAGATTTTTTTTTATTAAGTGGTGCATGCCACAGTCTATGCCAAATTCAAGTTCTGGATTATTTTAATATATAAACCCAGGGAGACTACACTGCAGTAGTCTGATCTTGATGCAACAGATGCTGCTAAGAGTATTGAGGGCTGCATCTAAACTAAAAGGTTACAACTTCCTAGTCACATGTAAATGAACAAATGTCATCTTGGACACTACTGAAATACAAATGTCCAAAAGTAATGATAGATCCAACATCTCTAGCCTGCACATTTTGGTAACCAATGGCGAATGAACACCATCAAACAAAGGGATTGATAGTCTCTTCATTGTCCTCCAGCTGTTCCCCCAAACTACCATTATTAATTCAGTATTGTCTGGACTGAAGCTTAGCTGTTACCCATGCCCCAGTCTCACTCACACAATGTCAAAGTCATTTGAGCCATTCCGACTCTGAGAAATGCAAGCTATGCTGAAAGGCAAGGATATGTATTCTGGGACCTCAGTCACAATTTTAATAAGGAACATAATCTGATTTGCTTTTTTTTAATGGACTGGTTTTCCACAGCAACAAAAAGAACCTATAAAATTAAAGCACTGTGAAAACCTTGAAGCCACTGCTCTCTGTCCACAGCTGGGTGGCCTTACGAGACAGCATCCAAGAAGACATTATATAACGGAATTATTCTATGCTCCAATCATCTTCAGTAAAATTGCTTGTAGCATGTGTATGGATGACAGAGGTGAGCCAATGTTCAGTGACCTGAAGGAACATTTTAGACACTTAAACCAGGGGGTCTAAAACACGTGGCCCACGGGCTGAATATGGCTCCTAAAACTATTTCCTAGAGCCCACAATGACACTATCATTGCTGATATTTACAATATTGTTGTATAAAAGGTTTCAGTGGTGTGGCCCTTGAATTAACATACTAGTCCTCACACAGCCATTGTGGCAATTTGAGTTTGAGCCCCCTGACTTAAACAGATTGGCAAACAAACCATGACTATGACGACATAGATAGCTAAGATGTAAACACAGGGCCAGCATCTGCCACCAGTTCGTTTGTACCGTGCCCACTCATACTGTGAAATGGTTTGGAAATTTTTTCATACTAAAGCATTTTCTCCCATAGCTAATGGGGTTGCACAGAAATTGTACAAATCAGGACAAAAGCTGATCTGAGGCCAAATTCATACATGCTGTAAGCAAGTGTCATTTGACTGCCGCACTGAAAAACAATGAGTGCTTATACCAGAAAATAGAGAGCTGTGACAGTACATGGTTCACATTTCCTTCAGCCAGCAGGGAGAATGAGAAATCTCTCTTATTATTCCAATACTTTAGGATAAAATAGAACGAGTTTGCTTTGACAGACAGGATTCAGCTCACCTCTCCACAATGAGGTACATTATCTGCATCAGTGTCCCTCCAGTGACTCAGTTTCCTTTCTCTGCATGTAATCTGCCCCAATTTGGAAGGGAGACTTGGACACCAAGAAAATCACAAATCCTCCCCTACAGGAGTAACCAAACATCAAAGCAAAAGACACAAATTAAACATCCTATCCTTCCCTGTTGTGTTGCCCACATCCTTCTCACTATGGGCTGTCCTTCACACCTTGAACCAAAGTCACTAATTCACTACCTCCAGAAGGCACAGCTGCAATGCATGGAGCCCAAGTACCTCCCTGTTATAGGCTCCAGTCCCAAAACTTTGAAGAAGCCATCTACTCTAGCCTCAACCACCCACTGCACTAGTCCTACAGAGCTATGTCTGAATCTAGTTAGCTAATACACTTTCGCTATGGCCCTTCCATAGACCTCTTCGACGTCCCCCTCCTAGGCCTTCCTCAGGCGTGATATCTCTTGGGCTGTTCACAGCTGTCTCTGCAAACAAGGATGACAGATGCAACTGAGCCCCTGGAAAGCCACCCCTACCTTTCATCAGGAATCTGATCCTGGCTCTTTCCAGGTACTTCTCTCAGGCCTCTTCCCTGCCTTTCCGCTCAAGAAAGTCATGCAGACCCCGCTTGCCTCCTCTGTGAGCAGAAGGGAGTCTCATATGTTTCTGCTATCACACAATCCCCCTTGTCATTGGATCACACAAGCACAGCTGGGGGCTGGGAAGGAGCTTCCCCTAAAGACTTAACTCATCGTTTGACAGACCGAGGTTCAGTCCTGTTGTTAAATAGGTTCAGCTCCATTGATTTTGCTCATGGGCATTAGAACGTAGTAGAGCTGCACCTGGTGACAGGAGTGCTGCCTCCTCTGAGTTACGAAAATCAATGGGACCATTACGATGCAGAATCAGAGCCAGCAACGTGTTTTATTGTGCAACAGTGGGGGATGAGCTGAGGACTAACCACAGAGCTAGCGCCTTTCATGAATGGTATCCCCTTGATAAATCAGGCTCCTTCACTCCTATTGGACTGACCAAGCCCCATTCTCTGGTTGGAGGCACTGTGTACATGTGCTTGGAGTGGGAAGGACAGGGCCATCCAGGCAGCTATTGCTAGGAAAAAGGGGAATGAGGTGGTGCAGCTGGGACAAAGCACCAAAGCGAGGAGAAGCAGATGTATTACCGGGCTAGCAGGGGCACAAACTGGCAAAGTTGGGAACAGTGTGACTCCTCCTGAACCCCTCCTCACTCAGAGCTTTGATCAAATGTGTGTTGGCTGCTGTATTATTATGAAACACAAAACTAAAATTTTTGAGGCTGTCAGCCTCACACTTGAGGAGACACAGATTTTCCAGCACAGCTACCTCAAAAAAGGGGATGATGCTAAGAAAAGCTGTACGAGTGCCAAACTAGCTGACCCCCAAGGCTGACTTTGACTCATTGTGATTTGACATGTTTCAAAATAAGTGGAACGCATGTCCAGGGGCGGATTCACACGCAGACCAACTAGGTCCATGCCCAGGGGCCCACCACAACATGGCGGCTCCTCCGCCCTGCCAGCACTGGCTGGGGGAGTGAGGTGGGCTGACACAGAGTCCAGACACCGCACCACTGCCCTGCTCCTGGGCTGGCTGGTTCGCCCCCAGGGCAGGCTGGGACAGCCACGGACCGGCCAGTTGATCCCCAGGATAGTGGGGTCAACTGTCGTGTGCAGTAAGACCTCCAGCATGGGCCAAGGCCAGGGCTAGGCTGAGGGGGGCACTGGTGAGGGCAGCTCAGGGTCCCCGCAACCCTGATCTGCCACTGCTTGTGTCTGAAATCAAGCATGTTCTAGCTAGAATATTCACACATTATGCTTTAAGGACCCGGTCAAGCTCTAAATAAAGCGATAGCAATTGAATGACCAGTTGTCTCTAATTCTACCTTTCCAATTTCTGAACCATCTGAAGTTTCATGCAGTGGAATGAGAGACCTGGTTTTTAGAGCAAAAAGTAGGTTGAGTCATGGGAATAAAATTGTGTATCAAAATATCCAAAACCATTTACAAGAGTTCTGGGTTAGAGCTGCTTTGCACTAAAATCCTGTTTTCTAAATGCTCTGTTTCTTTCCTTCTCCATTTAAAATTGATCTTTTTTTCTAAATCAAAGTGTTTTGCATTTTTCAGTGATTTCTGGGAATGCTGACAACTTCACTATGTACAGACACTGCAAACATAAAGACTTTCAGGATGCTAGGCTGAAATCTTTTACCTCTCTCACAAGGAAAATGCTGCTGCTTGCTTCATGGAGGAAAGAGTGATCGGATTAGGTGTTGTGGGCTTCTTTGAAGTGGTAATGTAACCTATTATCAAAGTAAGAACAAGTAGTTAACAAAGGGAAGACACATTTTGTTCCTCATTTTTACTAACAAATGTGTTTATTTTCTTCTTCCATGAGAAGCTGTTGATTGTTTTGAAAGACCATGCTCCCACTTTTACCTTTATGTCAATGTCAGCTTTTAAGATTATGGAAGCACACCTCCAGCTGTTTTCTGTGACTCAAAAAGTCTGTTTATGCTATATAAATTAAATAGGAACATGATTGTGACTTCATTGAAAGCAGGATCAGATTCCAAGAGCTACGGCCTCATCTGGTATGAGTGTAGCACCATTAAAGTCAACAGAGTGAGACCATTTTACACCAGTTTGGCCCCATGTTTCAGAAATAACAAATCTGTAGCACTTCAGCCCCTCACCTCAATCAATTTAACACCACATGCACCTAGGAATTTTGTGCGAGATGCTGGCTAACAGTCAAGGTTTAAGCCATGGAGCTCCACAGTCATTTAGGTGATCACTGTTTGCTTAATTTACTCAACAGGCTATCTATCTAGATTCTGTTGGCTTTCATATTCAATGAGTCAAAATTCCCAGTGCTACCCATAGGTAAAAACTCAGGGCCAGAGTTGCTATCTTGAAATCAGTAGGACAGTACTCATGGAACAAAGTGCTACTCCACGTAAGAGTGACAAGAACTGACCCTCAAAAAAATTCTGCATATATCCAAATGTGCAAAATCACTTTCCAATGAGATAAAGGAGATGACTTGGCAGTAATCTAATTACATAGAATCATAAAATCATAGGACTTGGAAGGGACCATGAGAGTCATAGAATCATAGAATCCTAGGGTTGGAAGGGACCTCATAGGTCATCTAGTCCATCCCCCTGCCAGAGGCAGGACCACTCCCACTAAACCATCCCAGTCATGGTTTTGTCCAGCTGGGCCTTAAACACCTCCAAAGATGGAGATTCCACCACCTCCTTCGGCAGCTCATTCCAAGGCTTCACCACTCGCCTAGTAAAAAAGTTTTTTCTAATATCCAGCCTCGACCTCCCTAACTGCAACTTGAGACCATTGCTCCTTGTTCTGTCCTCTGTTACCACCGAGAACAGTCGAGCTCCATCTTCCTTAGAGCATCTCTTCAAGTAGTTGAAGGTTGCTATCAAATCCCCCCTCAATCTTCTCTTCTGCAGACTAAATAAGCCTAATGCTTTCAGTCTTTCCTCATAGGGCTTGTGCTGCAGCCCTTTAATCATTTTGGTTGCCCTCCTCTGAACTCTCTCTAGCACGTCCCTGTCCTTTTTGTAGTGGGGAGCCCAAAACTGAACACAGTATTCTAGATGTGGCCTCACCAGTGCAGAATAGAGGGGAATGATCACATCCCTCGATCTGCTGGTAATACTTCCTTTGATGCAGCCCAGTCTGCCATTGGCCTTTTTGGCCACAAGAGCACACTGCTGACTCATATCTAGCTTCCCATCCACCATGACCCCCAGGTCCTTTTCTACACTGCTGCTACTTAGCTGAATGTTTCCCAGCCTGTAGCAGCGCATGGGGTTTTTCCATCCCACATGCAGGATTTTACACTTCTCCTTATTGAACTTCATAAGATTTTTATTGGCCCACTGTTCCAATTTATCTAGGTCTCCCTGAATCCTGTCCTTCCCCTCCAACGTGTCTACTGGTCCCCCCAGCTTGGCATCATCCGCAAACTTACTGAGTCTATTCCATCATCCAGATCATTGATGAAAACGTTGAACAGAACTGGCCCCAGGACCGACCCCTGGGGCACACCACTCGTGACTGGCTGCCAGCTAGACATGGAACCATTGATTCCTACATGCTGAAACCGTTGATCTAGCCAGTTTTCTATCCATCTTATAGTCCACCTATCCAACCCATACTTCCTTAATTTGCCAGTGAGAATGCTGTGGGAAACTGTATTAAAAGCCTTGCTAAAATCAAGGTATATCACATCAACGGTTCTTCCTGAATCCAGAAAACCAGTCATCTGCTCATAGAAGGAAATGAGATTGGTCAGGCATGATTTACCCTTGGTAAATCCATGCTGACTGTTCCTGATCACTTTATTTTCTTCTAAGTGTTTGAGGATGGATTCTTTGAGAATCTGCTCCATAATTTTGCCAGGGATTGAGGTGAGGCTGACTGGTCTATAATTCCCCTGATCCTCCTTTATCCCTTTCTTGAAAATAGGCACTACATTTGCTTTTTTCCAGTCCTCTGGCACCTCCCCTGTTCTCCATGAGTTTTGAAAGATAACGGCCAGCGGTGCTGCTATCTCATCGGCCAATTCCTTCAGCACCCTTGGATGCAGTTCGTCCGGCCCCATGGACTTGTGCACATCCAGCTTCTTTAAATAGCCCCTAACCTGACCTTCCGTCACCAAGGGCCTCTCTTCTTCTCTCCAATCTACCATACCCATGGTAGTGGGCTGGAAACTGACCCTGCCTGTGAAAACTGAAGCAAAAAAAGCATTGAGTACTTCAGCTTTTTCTTCATCCTCTGTCACGAGGATGCCTGCCCCATTCAACAACGGACCTACACCATCCCTGATCCTCTTCTTGTTATTAACATACTTGTAGAACCCCTTCTTGTTATCCTTTACATCCCTCACTAGCCGCAGCTCCATTTGTCCTTTGGCCTTTCTGATTTTATCCCTGCAGTCCCTAGCAATATCTTTATATGCCTCCTTGGTCATCTGACCAAGCTTCCACTTCCTATAAGCTTCCTTTTTATGTTTAAGCTCAGAGCAGAGTTCTCTGCTAAGCCATTCTGGCTGCCTCACATGTTTATTCTTTCTCATAATTGGAATAGCAACTTCCTGTGCCCTTAGCAGGGTTTCTTTAAAATATAACCAGCTTTCTTGGACTCCTTTCCCCTTCAGATTAGCTTCCCAAGGGATCCTGCCCATCTGTTCCCTGAGGGAGCCAAAATCTGCTCTTTTGAAGTCCAGGGTTTTTGTTTTGCTTCTTTCCTTCCTTCCTTTAATGAGCATCCTGAACTCAACCATGTCATGGTCACTACTGCCTAGCTTGCCATTTACCCCTACCTCCCTGATCAATTCTTCCCTGTTTGTGAGCAGCAGGTCGAGAGGTGCAAGGCCCCTAGTTGGTTCCTCCAGCATTTGTACTAGAAAGTTGTCCCCAACACACTCTAAAAACTTCCTGGATTGCCCATGCACTGCTGTATTGGCCTCCCAGCAGATGCCAGGGTAATTGAAGTCCCCCATGAGCACCAGGGCCTGTGATCTACAAGCTTCCGCTAGTTGTTCATAGAACACCTCATCCACCTCCTGCTTCTGGTCTGGTGGTCTATAGCAGACCCCCACCGCAACATCCCCCTTGTTGCTTTCCCCTCTCAATGTAACCCACAGACTTTCTACAGGCATGCTTCCACTTCCATAATGGAGCTCTGAGCAGTCCTAGAGCTCTTTTACATATAGTGCTACTCTTCCCCCTCTTCTTCCCTGCCTGTCTTTCCTGAACAGTTTATACCCATCCATGGCAGAGCTCCAGTCATGCAGACTATCCCACCATGTCTCCGTTATTGCTATGATATCATAGTTCCTTGTCTGCACTAGTACTTCCAATTCTTCCTGTTTATTTCCCAGGCTCCTCGCATTAGTGTATAGGCACCTAAGATACCCGGTCACTTGCCCTACTTTGTCAGTTTGGTTTTCAATTCTATTACATATACCTCCTTGCATTTTTTCTTGGCGTCCTCCTCCCCCACTCTCCTCATGTGTTGGTGCTTCAGTGGAACATTTAAGACAATTATTTGATTCCCCCCTCATGTTCCAACTACCTTCTCCTTTATTTCTCGTACTAGAGTCCCAGCACCTCCCAAGCTCCATCCCTTTCCCCAGATCTCCCACATTGCCACTTACCTATGGGCTTTGGTCCCCCTCCCCCCTCGAACCTAGTTTAAAGCCCTCCTCACTAGGTCAGCCAGTCTGTGCCCAAATATGCTCTTCCCCTTCCTGGACAGGTGAAGGCCATCTCTGCCTATCAATCCTCTGTCCTGAAACAGAACTCCATGGTCAAGGAAGCCGAATCCCTCCTGACCACACCATCTTCTCAGCCAGGCATTCACCTCTAGGATGCATCTGTCTCTCCTCAGGCCTCTAGCCTTGACTGGAAGGATTGATGAGAACACCACCTGTGCTCCAAACTCCTTCACCCTCGCTCCCAGAGCCCTGAAGTCACCTTTGATCTGCTGAGGATCACCTCTCGCAGTATCATTGGTACCCACATGGATAAGAAGCATGGGGTAGTAGTCTGAGGGGCAGATGATTTTTGACAGTCCCTCCATAACGTCTCTGATACAGGCACCTGGCAGGCAGCATACCTCCCTAGAGGCCTTGTCAGGGTGACAGATGGGTGCCTCCGTTCCTCTCAGGAGGGAGTCCCCAATCACCACAACCCTACGTTTCCTCTTAGGTGAGGTGGCTGTGATCTCCCCAGCCTCTGGGGTGGATGGTCTCTCCTCTACCTCCTTCATCGTGTCCAGCACCGCATAACGGTTCCTCACCACAATGGATGGTGGGATGTGAGCAGGTGTGGAGCACTATCTGCTGCCAGAGGTGACCAGCTGCCAGTGTCCTCCCTCTGCCATAGGCATCCCATCTATTTCCAGAGCTGTGGCAGTAGCCCTTGGCACCGGGATAGGGACCTCCACCTTGCAGGTCTCATCGTGGACACTGTCAAGGAACTTTTCCAGGGTATAGATACCCCTGAGTCATGACACCTCCTCCTGTAACTCTCCTACCTGTTTCCGGAGAGATGCCACCAGAAGGCACCTATCACATAGGCTCATCTCCATAGCCTGATCATCAGTGGCAGGAAAATGAAGGCCACAGTCCTTGCAAATCCACATCAGGATCTGGGTGGAGATAACCATCGTCAGACACTCTGTCTGGCTACAAACAGTGGCAAAGGAAACAGCAGGGGCGCTGGGACCAGCAGTGCGGCTTCTTTTCACCATTTTGGCCTCGCCAAACTCCTCCTCAAACTCCCTCGCAAACTTCCCTGTTTGCTGTCCCCTGTTTGCAAGCTCCCTCTGGTCGCTCTAGCAGTGGCTTTTAAAGGCCTTCTCTGTCTAGGTCAGCCCTTGCCCCTTGCTAGTCACACAGGGGGCAGGGCCAATCACAAGGCTGCTAGAGGCTGCTAGAGGCTGGTGATTAAAGGGGATCAGGGAACAATGGTGCAAACAGCCCCCACCCAATCACACAAGCACAGTCCCACAACTAACAGCAATCACCTGTAGGGAAAAAGACACAAGCAAATCACCTGGAGGGAAAAAGGCACAAACACACAGTCAGGAAATCATCTGTAGGGAAAAAGACACAGTCCAATCACTTACCTAGGACGCACCTGGCACCAACTCCGTCCCTCGCAAACTCCCCTGTTTGATGTCCTCTGTTCAAGTCCAGTCCCCTGCACTCATGGCAGGACCAAGTATCCTCTTAAACTATCCCTGACAGGTATTTCTCTAATCTGCTCGTAAAAACTTCTGATGAAGAAGATTCCACAACCTGCCTAGGCAACTTATTCCAGTGGTTAATCACCCTGGCAGTTAGGAATTTTTTCCTAATGTCCAACCTAAACCTCCCTTGCTGTAATGTAAACCAATAGCTTATTGTCCTACCTTCAGCAGTTAAGGAGAAGACTTTTTCACCTTCCTCCTCATGACACTGTTTTATGTCCTTGAAAATTGTTATCATGTCCCCCCTCAGTCTCCTCTCCTCCAGACTAAACAATCCCAGCTCTTTCCATCTTCCCTCATAAGTGAAGTGTTCCAGAGCTCTAATAATTCATGTTGCTCTTCTCTGGACCTTCTCCAATTTACCCACATCTTTCATGAAATGAGGAACGCAGAGCTGGACAAAATACTCCAGTTGAAGCCTAATGAGGGCGGAGTAGAGTAACCCAATATTTATTTTAACTAACACATTATTGGTGGTATTTTTTCCCTTTACCTTCTGCTCCTTCAAAGGACATTTTTAAGCCAATGATTTTCTAAACTGGTTTATTGCTTTAACACATTGCTAAAAGCAGGTGGCAGCTTTTTGCAGCAGTTGTGCTGCTTTAAACTACTAGCACTGTCATCCTGACATTGCCATCTCCAGGATTAACACCTGTTAGTGCTATGTAAACAGTGACAAGAAATGCAAACAATGTAGTCTGGATGAATTTACATACACTATTAGAAGGTGGCTTGGTTTCTCTATCCAGGAGGAAACACAAGTGAAGTGAAGCATTGTTAGACTTTTGCTAAAGAAATTAAAGATATGCTTGATGCAACCCTGGGAACTGCCATCTTACAATGTTCAGTGATGCTCACTAAACCATGTAAGCTCATATAAATTCATTAATTTAACAAAGAGATTTTGATGCACCAGCCTTGTTGTTCCCAGTGAAGGGAGGTCTGATTTTGAAGTGCTTTTACTGAAGTATGGCAACTTCCGAGTCTGCTATTGTGTGTCCCGGGAGACTGAAGTGTTACCTCACTGGTTTATGCATGTTATCATTTCTGATGTCCGGTTTGCATCCATTTATTCTTTTGCATAAAGACTGTCCAGTTTAGCCAGAGGAGCACTGCTGGCAAGTGATAGCATATATCAATTTTTCCCAACCAGTGTGCCATGATAGTGCTGAGTATGTCATGAGCTCTCCTAAAACATCTGATAATGACATGCTTTGTGTTGAATAATACACAATTACACTCTCAGGGTGAAAATAATACCTAATTGTCAGATAACGCTTTACATCAGCAGGCCTCAAAGCACTTCACAATCATTAAGGTATGTAGCCCTGTAGCAAATATGTGAGATAAGCAAGTTCTAGTACCATCATTTTACAGGTGGCAAACTGAGGCACAGTAGAGTAAATGATATGGCCAAGATCACACAGGAAGCTTATGGCAAAATAAGCAACAGAACCCAGGTTACCCAAGTCCTAGTCAAGTGCTCTATCCATTGGGCACCTTCCTGTTTAGTGAAGTCAAGAGCAACAGTATCATTAACTCTGGGGGAGGAGGATTAAGTAAGCAGAGAATCTGATGCAATGATTTACATTATTTTCAGTTTTATGCTAAATTATGATAGCATCAAGACTGGTATTAAAGACAGATACAAATGAATCCTTGGAATAAGAAGTCATAACTCTCACTGATTTCACTGGGAACTACATCTGCTTTTGGTAGTTCTCTATTTGGTCCAAACCATGAACATATTTCCGGTTATCTCATTGCAGATCTACTGTCTACGTAAATCATACCAATGTACACAATATTGCCACAATTTTCATTGAAAGGTATTTTGTTTGATGCAGATCATTGTTCATTGGACTGAGAAACTGATCTGAGGAAGAGTGTTTAGAGAGACAATGGGTCCATTAAGAGAAAGGATCAAGGAAGTAGGAGGTTCCTCTGTAACTGCAAAAAATGCAAGTTATAAGGGTGGTGGAGCTGCTGTGTACTAATTTAGGAATAAGTGGTTATTGGAATAATTACTGTGTGATTAGTCTGGATTAAATATTGGGGTCATTTCTGTATGACTATTCTGACTTAAATCAACAGGGCTTAAAGAGACATAAGCAGCGAGATGAAACAAGACTCTGTACAGGACAGCCCCATCAATAAATACTTCAGGGTTATTACAGAACAATGAGACAGCTATTGACCTTACCAAGTGGCATGGCCTCCCAATGAACCCATCAGACTGGTTTTAGACGGCACATCCAAAAAGCCTGTGGAACTCAGAAGATGAAGGAAGTCAGACTACGAAAAAGTAACTTTCTCAATATCAGAGTTTCTTCTGAGAAGCTTTTCAGACACACAGGCACCCACTAGAGTGTCTCAATAAGTTCAGTTCCAAAGGGGCAGCCATGTTAGTCTAGTCCAACACAAAAAAAAAGGAGTCCTATGGTGCTTAAAGACTAACAGATTTATTTTTCACATGAGCTTTCATGGGAAAAATCCCACTTCATCAGATGCTTTGAAGATGGGGGAACTTAGGCTATGTTCACACAGGGAGGGCTTGTTTCAAAACAAGCTATTTGGAAATAACTTGTTTCCAAATAACAAAACTGTGTCCTCGAAATAAGCAAAAAGCGGGAATTGAAATAGCACGTCCACACTGTGGGCATGCTATTTTGGTTCCGGGGCAGGGCACCATGGGATGTGTGGCAACATGGCCCCCCTGCGGGCCATGTTGCCACTGAATCCCCTGCCTGGCTCTCACCCGCAGAGCCAGGCAAGGGAAAAAGCCCCGAAGGGCAGGGATCACCCAGCTCTGGGCGGCAGCTGCTAGACCCCTGCGTGCTAGAGGTACCCCTAACCCAGGCGGGCTGGCAGGAGCACCTGCAGCAGCTCCAGCCAGCCCCCGGGGGCTAGGGGCTTCCCCAGCTGGCAGGGGTCTAGCGCGGCTTTCCCTGCCGGGGGGCTTGTCCGCAGCCCCGCGGCTGGGAAGAAGGGGGCGCGGGGATCCTCCTCATCACCCTGGCCAGGGTGCTGAGGGCTCCCTGGCCAGGGTGCTGAGGGAGGGTGGCCCTTCGTCCCAGGGTGCTAAGCACCCTGGGAGGAAGGTCCATAGTTATTTCGAAACAACAATTGTTTCGAAATAACATGTCCACACAGGGTTGTTTCGAAATCATTGGTTTCGAAACACCCTCGTTTCGACATGAAATGAGGTTTAACCTATTTTGAAAGTACGGCTCCCATTTCGAAACAAGGGGTTTCCTTGTTTCAAAATGGCCGTAAGGCATGTGGCCATGGCAGTTCTTATTTCGAAACAACCCCTGTTGTTTCAAAATAAGAACTGTGTGTGAACGTACCCTTACAGAATGGACTGAAAATAAATGTAAGGGAGTATAAAACATGGGATCAGGTTATATAGTAACAGCAAATCAGAGCAGTTGTTAAGGTTCAAAGCTTGGGAAGGCTGAAGTCAATTTACCTGTTGTAAAAAAAAACTTCATGAAATAAATAAATCTGTTAGTTTTTAAGTGCAACAGGACTCCTTGGGTTTTGTTTTTTTTTTGTTTTTTTTTTTTGCTGAATAAGTTCAGCCTTCCTAGGCTTCTGTCAGGTGACGGGAAGCCTATCGAAAAGACAAACATGCATACAGGCTATTCACTACAGTAAACACCTTTTTCTTCTGCATTTTACTTTGTTCCAGCTGTGAAAATTAAACAATATGTTGGTTTTATGATAGGTGTCTGGTCACTCTGTTCACCCCTAGTCATAAACTTACTGCAGGCGTCAAAGCTTGTCAGTCATGCTGAGGTAACCACAGTTGGCTCACAATGTACAGCAACCCAGAGCCTGGTCTAAGTGGGGAGACCCTTATGAGATCTGAAAGCATGAGGTCTGCCACCTCAATGAGAGGACTCAGAGACCAGAAAGGGGAGAGATGTAGCTAGCCCTGTAACTCTAACACAGCCTGATTTATTTTCATAGACTTGAAATCAAGTCTGAATAGATTTAAGGCCTAATCCCAAGCCCACTGAAACTCTGTATCTTACATCAGGCCTTTATGTATGGTTAATGTCAGCATACTGATCAGATTTCCTTTGCTTCCAAATGAGAAGGAGGCATCCTGAATAAATAGGGCCATCTAAGAATTAGTTGGAGCTCAGTCTCATTTTAAAATCCATTCCTATGGGAAATGCACTTTTCATTTCACAGCCAGTACATTTTTGCTCTGTGATACAATACATATTTTGCACAACAGAGACTAACACCAAGAGCTTAGTAACTCATAGGCATAGCAAGAACATAACATTTTGTTCTTGGCAGGATTTGCCCATGTCCCAGTGTTCAGTGATACCCTATGGATGCTTGCTTTTAGAAAGAGAAAAATGCAGACTCCAACAGGGAAAGAGATTATTGCCAGCTAGATTGCTTGTCCTTCACTTGGATAGCAACATTAGTCAGGGAGTCTGATATGCACTGTTGCTCTAGTGAAGCCAAACTGCTAGGACTCTGCCCCTCAACAGTGGCCCTGAAAGTCGGACGGAAAAACCCCATGCTCTGCTACAGGCTGGGGAACATTCAGTTAAGTAGCAGCAGTGTAGAAAAGGACCTGGGGAATCATGGTGGATGGGAAGCTAGATATGGGTCAGCAGTGTGCTCTTGCGGCCAAAAAGGCCAATGGCATACTGGGCTGCATCAAAAGAAGTATTACCAGCAGATCAAGGGATGTGATCATTCCCCTCTCTTCTGCACTGGTAAGGCCACATCTAGAATACTGTGTTCAGTTTTGGGCTCCCCACTACAAACATGCTAGAAAGAGTTCAGCGGAGGGCAACCAAAATGATCAAAGGGACAGGGACATGCTAGAGAGAGTTCAGTGGAGGGCAACCAAAATGATCAAAGGGCTGGAGCACAAGCCCTATGAGGAAAGACTGAAAGCATTAGGCTTATTTAGTCTGCAGAAGAGAAGATTGAGGGGGGATTTGATAGCAACCTTCAACTACTTAAAGGGATGCTCCAAGGAAGATGGAGCTTGACTGTTCTCGGTAATAACAGAGGACAGAACGAGGAGCAATGGTCTCAAGTTGCGGTTAGGGAGGTCGAGGCTGGATATTAGAAAAAAACTTTTTTACTAGGTGAGTGGTGAAGCATTGGAATGAGCTGCCTAGGGAGGTGGTGGAATCTCCATCTTTGGAGGTGTTTAAGGCCCGGCTGGACAAAACCATGACTGGGATGGTTTAGTGGGAGTTGTCCTGCCTCTGGCAGGGGGTTGGACTAGATGACCTATGAGGTCCCTTCCAACCCTAGGATTCTATGATTCTACGAAAGTCACTTTGATGTGTACATCCTCCCTGTGGTGGGACCACTCCATGAACACTGTAATACAGCCTCACGTGGTATTTGTTGCTTTCCCAAGGAGAACTTTATGGTGCACATTTTCAACTTCCAGCAGCCCACACTCACCCTATCCTATCCCTCCCGCCACCCCGCCTCCATCTTTGTCGAGATAGCTGGACCTGGAGAGAGGACTCCATAGCATGCTGGAGAAAGGCTGTTTAATTCCCATTCAGAAAACTTTGATCCATACTTAAGGGAGGCATCAAAGGGCTGTGCATATATAGCTCAGAATTTCCTATATGTCCACATTACTTTACATAATAAGCAAGCATGTTCAACATATAAAAAGCTGATATGATTCCTTAAAGACCTCTGAATAGCATCAGACACTATTTTAGTGCTACTATAATAGGTAAAGTGGAGTCTGCTACACACCTGGGGGAAAACGTGGTATATGGAAAACTGTATTAAAATTGTAAGCTCCCACGTTAAATGCTATGGGGATTTACCTGGCCCTGATGCAAGCTAGAGCACTCTATAGGGTAAGGTGCAATCTGGACCTACCTGAGTTGGTTCTGCAGGGGTTCAGCCTAGAGCAAAGTGGGAAGAGTTGTGTCTCTCACTTTTCAGGGAACAGCTTGTTTTGTCTTGCTCTCTTTTGGGTTTTGTGAGCTAATGTTCTCAATTTTACAAAATGAAGTACTATTATGTTGCATCTTTTCAACAAGAATGTTTTTATCTAAACTCTCAGAATATCACTGTGTGCTGTGACCCTAACAAAAAACAGCACAAAACCTGTAAAACCTAGTAAAATACTTATTTCTAAAAGTTAAGAATTTATTATTCTTTTTTCAGTATCTAATTGGTTTGGAAATTTTTCTTGTTGGAGTAAGTAAATCTCTTCCCCATCCATGTTTCCTTTACACAGGGGACAAAAAAAGGAAATTGTTTTTGTTTGTTTTTTAATTTTCTTCCAGAGATCACTTTGCTTGGTGGGGCATCACATGTCCTTCCCAGTCCTGAATCAAACTCCACAAAGAAATAGGACCTTTTGCTGTATGTAATTCAGCTTCATGTACAAAATCTGAACAAATTTATGACTTGCACACACACACAAATCAGTGAGACAGAAATATTAAGGTATAGAGCCTCCACAGCCAGAGAGGGGTATACGGGATTAGACAGTCAAGAAAAATATACTGTTTTTAGAAACAGAATAGAGAGGAACGAAGTTAGTTACATGCTGAACTAGAATCATTGCAGCACAAAATGAAGGATATATATGGATGACTGATTCTTTTCAAAGCCAAAGCAACCAATTTGCCATTGATTTCAGTTGGTTCAGGGTTGGGCCATGAGCATGACAACAATAAAAACAACATGGGCTGGATATTTCAGGGAACAGCCCATCTAATAAACATCAAGAGTCAAGATATGAAATCCAGAACTGGCTCTTTTTTAAAATTGTAGAGTTTTGGGTCCTTTTTTTTTTTTTTTGCTAAATATTGATTGGAGGGTTACTTTTCATAGACATCTTCCAATAACTAGAGAAGGGTTATTAGGAGTAAAATTCCAGCTAGGCTGCAACTGGAGATTGTTAACCTAGATGATTACTCCAGCTCCAGTGTCACGAATATCTGAACAGATCTTACTGATCTGATTATATACGTAAAAAAAAAAAAAAAAATTAGCTGAAAATGTGCCCTGCAAACAGGGAAGCCCAATATTAGCCTTTTGTAATAGTTAAAAAAAAAAAAAAAAAAAAAGATGCATTTTAAAACCTCCTTTTATTTTTTTAACTAGAAAAGAATTGTATTTTTATTTTTCTTCAGCATCCATCCATGGTGAAGGTAATGATCCACAGAGCCTTAGGGCCAGATTTATTCTACAATAAATGCTAAGGGAAGGCATATGTCATTCTTCAGTGAGAGCGGCCAGGAGAAGATACCTGAGGAAGTGCATGGCATGGATGGTATGCACGCCCTGGGACCCTGATTCCTGATCTTCTGATCTGTGCAAAGCAAGGGCATAGGCACATTCATGCACTCTCCCTATCCCATTCTGGAGTAGGGGATAACTGAAACAATTTTGCCAGGAACAATAATGGTGTTCTCAGCAGAACTCTATCCTACCAAGGGCACTAGAAAACTCAGGAGAGAAAGATTTTGTTTTTAAATTTATGGCATTTTCTGCTTCTGGTTCATCTAGAAATACCACAAAACCCTGTCTTAGTGGATTTCAGAGTTTCTGATACTAGACCATTCCCAAAAAATGCAATGGCTTCTGCAAACAGCTAGGGCAGCGTGAATCAGAATCACCCCACTGAAATCAGTAACATTGTTCTGCATTTATGGTAGGGTAATGAAACTCCGGGCTTAGCCCATTACTTTGCAGTATCTTGTATCATATGTTACAATCCCTTAGCTAAACGTGATCTCAGCCTCCCTTCGAGAAACATAAACTATCAGCAGCGACAAAACTTACCAGCCAGTCTTATTTTTCCAAAGAATTTTTTTCATTGCTTTTCTAATAATCAAATTGGGTTGCAGTTTGTGTGTGTCATCTTGTCAGAAAAATCTCAACAGCGTGAATTATTTCAATCTAGTGTATTATGGGTGCCGCCTCACCTTGTGGCTAGCTGCAAATCAGACACAACCCCACGCCCCAAAAAGTTATTTATTAAAGGATATGAAACAGAAAATAAAATTAATAGAAATATTTCAGATGCTGAAAAAAGCAAATAGCACATCTGAATTTTAAGCTTTAATCAGTACCGTGAACACTGCCAAGGCATATGATTAAATGCAAGGAACCTTGATCAGCAAAGATTTTCTATACCTTTCTTTAACATATATGACAGCTTCAGGTGACTGGACTTCATGTGAACACATTGCCACATGCTTTGGTTAATCTAGTCATACATTACACTTCAAATACCTCTGAAGACAAATGCTGGAGTCATGAACAAGTTATTTTTAAGGTCCTTATGCATCAATAGATTACATCTTGTGCTGCATGTCTGTTAAATAGATGCAACTTTATTTATTTATTTAGATTTATACTACATTAAACGAATGATCACTACCCAACTATAGGCACCTTTGACAAACTTTAAAAATCTCTCTTTTAAATTAAACAGACTCCAGCACTTTCCTGCTGATAACACTACCAATAGCAACAGAGAGAGATACAGGTTTAGTTATAAAACTCTTTACCACCACTACCACCAGATTTCCCTGCCACCCATTCTCCAACTTTCTAATGAGTTGAGCAAAAGAGACCGATCTCAAGTGTTACCAAACCCAGGCTGTTACAGAACCTGTAAGCCGCAAAGGAACAGAAGAAGTCTCACAGAGTTAGCCACTCCCTCTCTTTTATACTCACAGACCTGCAGCTCAAGCATCTCTGCAGATTGCAGCTATGCCTTTATGGTCATTGGAAAGAGGTGGTCACTGAGACAGGTAGACCCTTGTTTAGGGTTTTATAGATTAAAGCGCTATACCTGGTAGTCAGTGACAATAGCAGAGCACAGTTTCATTTTCTCACGTTGAGAAAAGTCATTTAACAGGCTGCTCAGTTCTGCACTAGCTGTGATTTCCACATGAATCTTTTATCAAATGATGCTTACTCATCATGGGGCTACATCATCTCCAGCCCTTATACTGCTGTACACACATCAATACAAGGTGCAGCTGCCTGCAGGAACCATCACCAATGGGGTATTGTCAAGGAGCCCGGCGGAGCCTTTTCATTGGTTCAGCTGACTTTAGTTTAGGCCTATTCTGTATGTGGTCAGAAAAAGTGATAGTCCCTGTGGTCAAGTGCACTCCTCCTATCCATCACTTCACAAGAAGCAAGAAAGAGGTGAGTTCATGTCCTTTGCAGAAGCTTTTCTTCTTCCACACTTCTACCTCCAATACACTTAGCAAGTGCAGGACAGTAGCAAATTTTTAGAGCCCTGCAAATATGAGGATATCCGCCAATCATTTTTTGCAGATGCAGATTGGATAAAAGGTCCACATAGTTTTATCTTCACAGAGCTAGAACCCTGCAAATATGCGGATATCCACGGACACAACACAGATATCCGTGGACCATTTCTTGTGGATGCAGATCAGATATGGATCCATGTATTTGTGTCTGTGCAGGGCTCTACAAATTTTTGCCTTTGGAGCTTTGAGACCTGCTGGAATTTTGTTGCTATCCTACAGCTGTTTCAATGGGTCCTCAACGAACTAGGATGAAATCCTGGTTCAATCAAAATCAATGGTAAAACTCCCATTGACTTGAATGGGCCATGATTTCACCTGATAATGATAAAGGTGATAGGAAAAACAAAAAAAGTGATGAGTAAAGAGGAGTCAGAAATGCAGCAGAAATCCAGGGAGAAAATTGTCCCATGATCAGAAATCACCTTTTACCTGTAGTTTCCCCCATCCCTTCATTTTCCATGCATCACTTGCAAAAATGACTCTTATAAAAGAAATCATGATTCTAGCCTCAGTGTAGACCCAGAAAAACAAGGTCATAAGCCTTTTGTGAATGCCTCCATCCCTCTTGATAGAGGCTGATAAGAGACCAGTTCCCACCTACATAGCATAAGAATTAGTAACTAAGAAAAGCTCATCCCCATGAGGTGAATATTTATGGAAAGAAGACAAGATACTATTTTAAAAGAAAAGATGAGTAAATTACAGTAGCCTCAGGGCAGCAAAAACCAGAATGTTGAATGTCTCTGCCTGTTTTATGCACATTCGGTATTAATGCAGTTTCCAGGGCAACTATGACATCCCATGAAATTAGAAACTACCATTGAATTGTGAAGCACCTTCTTAAAGCAAAATACACCTGCAACTAACAGAGAAACTTTGTTGTAATTTTTAAAATGTGTTTCCTGCTTTTGTGAACCTTCAAATTATTCCTGAAAACATATTTTTTCCTTAAGAAGCAGCCCAGCAAGGTAGATTAAGCAAAATCTACTGCTAGGAAATTGATGTCTCAAACTTCTGCTGTCCAGTGTCTGACCCTTGTTTTTGTGATGATTAAGGTCTTCCATAGTAAATGGCAACCATGTACCTGGCATCTACATGATTTTTATCTTAGGTTAAGAGTAAATACCAAAATGAGCAAGAACAGAAGGAATTTGCCATAAGGAAAAAAACAGTGGCTATGTCTACACCTACAAGTTATTTTGAATTAAGGAAGCTTAATTCGAAATAACTTACTCCCTGGCCAAGGAAGCATTTTATTACATTGAATTAAGTGGTTCCTTTTCCTCCATTACCTTGCTTTTTTTCAAAAAAGAAAGTCCGGTGTAGACTTTCTTTTTCAAAATAAAAAAAAGCTGCAGTATTTCGGGACAACGAGCAGTCCCCGGATTGTTGTCCCAAAATAGCATTTTTTGAAAAAAAGTATTTTCAGGATAATTATTTTGAAATACTTATCCTGAAAAAAGTTTTTTCGAAAATGCTGGGCAATGTAGATGTGCCTTTTAAGGCAGGAATGGTCTGCCTTTATGTTTTAATAATTCTAGTACAGTCATTCTCATGTATAAAATAATGCCTTTTTTTGCATCAAACATCCAGAAGACTTTTCACAATCTTCTGTGTAAGGTATTAGTGTTCTTAGTAGTTCCTGAGTAAAATAAAATAAAATAAAAGACCACCTGAAATAATATAAAATAATAAACCACCAGAAAAATGCCAAGGTCAGAGCAGTCTGCAAGAGAAGAGCAGATTCTCCTAGCATTGGTAGGTGACAGTGAAATCAGATTTCCCACCCAGCCACAAACAGTGCTTCCAGGGTCAGATTAAGGCAGCGGCTTTAGGGGCTGCAGACCAGGCCCCAACTTAAAGGGGTTGCCCACAGCCCCACCAAAATTCAGACCCAGCCAAGTCACCATGGGCCTGCTTGCCCTGCCCCACCCACAAGCGTGGCAGGAGTACCAGGGTCTCTGACCCAAGGGTACCTCCAGTAGCTGGTTGGGCCCCAGATGCATTCCCACAACATCAATGGGCCATGAGCCCCAGATCCCAGCACCCCATGGCACCACCAGGCTGCAGGCACTGGACCCTACTCCCTACAGCACTACCAGCCTGCTCCTCTCTCTACCCCCAAAGCATCACCAGCCCATGGCCCTGGACATCTCTGCTCCACGGCACCACTGGGCCTTGGGCCCATCTGCAGCACCAGCCTGGGGGGGAAACCCTCAGCACCAGAACACCACTCCCACAACGGCAGCCAGGCCACCCCATCCCCATGCCGACCACCACATTAATGGAGTGGGGCTGGGGGAGGGAGGTCATGAAAGTGAGCAGCCTAGGGTCCCTGCGCCTCTCATTCTGGTCCTCAGTGCTTCTGAGTCCCAACAATGGTTACCAAGAAGCTAAACCAAAATATACATTGAACCTTTTACTGCATTTCAGTCTCCAGTTTCCACTTAGCCACTACACCTAGTAAAGAGATAAGTTATTTAAAATAGTATGCTCTTTACCAGAAAGATTCTCCAGGCTCCCTAAAGGGTCAGTCACATTACCAAATTATAAATTTGGTTCTTGCCAAAATACCATGCTGCAGCCAATCTTTTAGTAACTAAAATTAAAGGTTTATTAATAAAGGAGAGAAACACACAACAAGAGAAATATTAAATGATTAAAGCAATCAGATACATACAAAAGATTTGAAAGTCCAGATATATCGGTTTTCCAGTAGGACTGTGGAGTTGCGGACTTGCATAGTCCTTCTGGTGTACATCCAGTACCGGGATGGGCCTCAAGCCTTTGTTTCACAGCTTCGGTTTTAGATAAATTGATCTGGAGGTAGATGAAGGCTGAAGACTAAAGACTGAGTGAAGCCTGATGACTGAAGACAAAATGAATGTGGTGCAACTGCATTTTATGTCCCTTGGCCTTTATCATGCTACTTTTGGAAATTTACTGAAATAAAAGAGTCACATGAGTTAGTTCTGGTCAGTCATAAATTACACTGGAAGTCCCTGGATTTTTTTTCCTTGGGCTTGTTGTATCTTTGAATTCCCTTAATGTTCCAACAAGCAGCTAGAGTTGCAGTCCTCCTGTCTGGGGTGTCACCCAGGAAGCCAGCACAAGTTGAAATACAGATACATCAAATGTATGCATAACTTCCAACACAAATATGCCACATGCATATAAACAATGTCAACATACTTAGTGAATTATAATCTCACTAATGGTACTTGACATGGCACATTACTGTAATTTTGAAATAGTGATGTTAAATAATATGATAACTTGTCCCACTATATTTCCAGCCAGTGTCACAGAGGTACCATTTGAAAACTAATAACTTCTTGGTCGATAATATCACCATGAAATGTATGTAGCAGCATTATATATAAAGTTATGAAATCCCCCGTGTGATATTGGTAACACTTCTTTAAACTCACATAGCTCTGATTTGGCAGGAGCGGTTAAGTGGGTATATTAGGAACAAAGGAATGTGTGTTTATTCCAATATACATATAATAGTAGAGAGGTTCCTTGATGCAGTAAGGGGGAGACTGTGCAAATCTGCCCTTCAGCATACACAGGGGAAAAGAAATCATTTACCTTCAATCTGCACACAACCTTCATTACCATTTGAATAACAGTTTTCTTTGAGGGGCAATCCTAATTTTCTTCTTGAGGTCAGAGTAATCACAATCTCTTTGCCACCAGGATAGGTTCTCAGTTTGCCCATTTCTCATTACCGTCCTTGAGACTGATCTTGTTTCCCTTTGCCCCAGTGGGCACAGGTACACATCCCACATCATGAGAACGCTGCTCAGGGTCGGCATTTTAATTCCAATATATTTTTTGGAATGCTTTTGACCTTTCAGTGTTCTCTGGCTGCTTAAACTTTCTATCCCAAGAGCACTACAAATGTCAGAGCTGCACAGGACTACGCTGTCCAGAATCCAGAAGCGCTGCAATTCTCCCATTGCATCCTTAGAATGCAGACGATGAACAAACAAGCTCACAGAACAGACAGGACCCTTTCCTTGCAAAAATGAATGTGACAAAGCACTCAGCATTACTGAGGAAGGGTGGAGGGCACTGTCTTTGCTGCTCAGTTTGTTGCAGGGGTCTTAACGCTAATTCACAGGCAAATTCATGAAAGTATAGCTGGAATCTAAGCTACTGTAATTTGCACCCTCTTCTGGCCGTGTTCGTGAGCATATTGTATCAATTTAGATTCCCTTACGTGTCAGAATACGGCTCTAAGTGAAGGAACATTGGAATTGATATATCAGAATGAGCAGTATCATATGCTTCAGAGGAAGACAAGAGAGCTCAAAATGGCACTTGTAGCATAACCAAGCAGAGGAGACTTCTTGAATCCTAACACTTGTCAACTATTAGTTGGTGTGTGTCCAGAAGCATAAGGGTTTATATCTATTTTTATTTTAAATACCTCTCCAGAAGAAGAGAGTCCAGCTGAGTGCAAACGAGCTGAAGTTAGTGGGAAAGGGTTTAATAATGAAGATGTTATACATCACTCTGAGTTTGGTCCATCTTCTCTCCAGTATTCTCCTCAATGGTTTACTGTATTTTCTATGTTTCTGCTTTGTCTTGCTAGAACTGATTTGTAATATGGCAAAAGACTATTTCAGACATAAAATGACAAATTTCAGGAAGCTGAAAATAATTCATAGGGAGTGATTATAGACGACAATTTCATAACTCAAAAAGTGTTGAAGGGGGGGTTCTATATTAGGCCGTGTCCTACTAGATAAACACAAACTGACCACAGAACTAAAAGTTAATGATGTCTTAGGTGCAAGTGATCATGTCTTGATCAATCTATGATAAGCAATCAGAATAAAAGAGAGCAGAAATAAATACTTATTTCTTTAATACGGCAGTTTCAAAAAACATGAATGCAGTTATGAATCAAATCAGCTGAGAGGAAATATTTAATTAGAAAAATGTTAAAGGTAATTGGGAATTATTTAAAAATATCTTAACAGGTAAAAAGAAAGCTACAACTCCCCAGCTAAGGAGTTACAGTTCCACAGCTGAAAAAGAAGGCTGTGCTGGTTATAAATTAACCAGCTTTAGAGTTGAAGTGAAGGCACAAGTATAAAACAAACGGAAGAAATAGGAAACTCATAATAATGAATTTAACTCAGACATAGAAATTATATTAAGAAGATTAATAAGGAAAAATTAGGAAAATTAACAGGGGAAGACAAAAGACACAAGAAGAGCTCTATGGCCAGCAGAGGTAAGTACAATAATGAGGTTTTTTTAATTTATTAGGAAGAAAAACAATTCTGACAATGGTACTGGTTCATTGGTAGACAGAAATGGTAAAGTTATCCATATTAATGCAGAAAAAGCAGAAGTATTCAAAAAATATTTTTATTCTGCCTGGGTAGGGGGAACAAATGATGCAATTTGATCATATTGTGGTAATGCTCTTTTGATTCCACTAGTATCTCTGGAAGATGTTAAATGGAAGCTATTAAAATCAGACATTTTAAATTAAGCAAGCCCAGATAATTTGCATCCAAGAGTTTTAAAACAGCTGACTGAGGAGCATGCTGGGCAAATAATTATGATTTTCAGTAATTCTAGAGTACTGGGGAAGCTCCAGAAGACTAGGAGAAAGCTAATGTTGTGCCAGTCTTTTTTAAAAAAGATTAAACAGGATGATCTGAGCAATTATAGACTGGTCAGTCTAATGTAGATCCCAGGCATGGTAATGGAACATCTGATATGGGAATCAATCAATAATTAACTAAAGCAAGATAATATAATTAAGGCAAATCAACATAGATCTGTCAAACAAACCTGATTTTTTTTTATGAGAACAGAAAGTTTGATTTATAAAGATAATAGCCTTGACTTAATAGACTTAGACTTCTGTAAGGCATTTATGTTCATGTTAATACATCAGTGAATATAATGAAAGGTGCTATTGTCACTTTTCATAGGAATGATGCATCCTACAATGCAAATAACCCGGAAGGGTACATCTCTGGATTTGCATTTCAATCCCATTTGCTTAATTGGACATAAAGTATTCCAGTCCAGCAAACAGAAGGTAAAATCCCCCACTGAGGCATTTATAAAGAGGCTTAGTCAGAGAAAAAACATGTGTAATGAATTAATGACAAAGAACAATATGTTTGGGAATCTGTTTCCTGTAGGTAGATTTCTAGGCATTATTACATGAACAGAAGCAAGGAAACACTGACAAGGAGAAGCAAGAAAAGGAAAAGCTTATATTTATTTCTAGGTATGCTGGTCCTACCCTGCAAACTGGTAACTTCCTAATTGCTATTATCTCTTGTTGGAACTGATTTATCTGACTAAAAACCTAGAATAATATATAATTAACTTGGTATGCATTAAATGGATTATAAACTGACTAACTGATAGATCTCAAAATGTAACTGTCAATGTGGAATCATTGTTGAGTGGGTCCCTTTCTAATGGTGGCCCACAGGAGTTAGTTCTTGACCCAACTTTATTTAACATAATTATCAATGACTAGAAAGAAAACAAAATCATCCCTGATAAAGTTTGCAGATGACCCAAAAAATGGGGAGTGGTACATAATGAAGAGGACATAAAGAGCAATGTAGTTCACTTAGTAAGATGAGTGCAAGCAAATAATATGCATTTTAATACAGCTAGATATAAGTGTATATATCTGGGAACAAATGATGCAGGCCTTGCTCATAGACAGGAGATTCTATTCTGGGAAACATTGACTCTGAAAAAGATTTGAGGGTACAGATGGATAAATCAGCTGAGCATGACTTCCTGATGAGAAATTGCAGTCAAAAGAGTTAATGTGATCCTGTGATGCATAAACAGGGGAGTCTCAAGTAGGAGCAAAGAAGCTGTTTTACCTTTGAATATGGCACGACTGCAACAGTTGCTGGAATATTATCTAATTCTGGTGCTCACAGTTGAGAAAGGACCTTGATGAATTGGAGAGGATTCAGAGAAGATCCACAAGAATGATTAAAGAATTAGAAAACATGACTTATAGAGAGAGACTCAAGGCACTCGATCTACTTAGCTAAATGAAGAGATGGTGAAGGGGTAAACTGATTATAGTTCATAAGAACCCACACAAGGAAAAAATATTTATTAACGAACTCTTCAATGTAGCAGAGCTCCAAAGACTAGAAGTTGAAAGTACGCAAACTCATACTGGAAATAGGATATATATTTTTAATTATGAGATTAATCTATCACCTGGACTATTTACCAAGGGCTGTGGCAGATTCTCCACCACTGACAATTCTTAAATCAAGATTGGATGTCTTTCTGTGCTTTAGGAATTCGTATGGGAACATTCTATGGCCTCTGTTACAAAGGAGGTCAGACTACATGATCACAATAGCCCATTCTGGCCTTCGAATCTGTGAATACACAGAATCCTCTAAAGTCCAATTCTGCATGAAACTGTGCATAATGATTTTACATAAAAGCTCTTAGAAGTTATAGTGCCCCACAAAATTTTAAAATTTGGAACAAAGGAAAAAGTATTGATATACTTTTCACAATCTTTTCATACCCACAATTTTCAACTGATGATGGAGCTCATATATTTTTTCAATTTTAATTTTTTAAATACAAAGTTAGTGATTTTTTTCAAGTTCCAAAGGGGCAGCCATGTTAGTCTAGTTCAGTAGAACAAACAAGGAGTCCTGTGGCACTTAAAGACTACCAAATTTATTTATTGCATGAGCTTTCATGGGAGAAAATCCCACCTTGTCAGACACTTTGAAGATGTTGAAACTTGCAGAATTTTTCAGAGTTTCTTGTTTTATTTTATTTTGGGCATGGGTAGCAAGAGGAGAGAGACCAGGTGAAGCTACATAAGCTAGCATATCAAGCACAGGAGTAAGAGCCAAGAAGGCCTATCTTCTGTTCTCCCATTCTACCTCTGCTAAAAGCTAGTCTTACTAATATTTTACAAGGTTAATTAGTTTTGCCTGATGATAGCCCTGTGAAATAAAGTAAACATCTTTACTCCTACTGTATAGCTAATGGAAATGTAGCTAAATTGAGTTATATCTCAAGTCACATAGAAAATTAATATTAGAACTAAAGTTAGTGTCCAGAACTCAGATTTTTTGTCTCATCCACTTATTCACAGTCCCTCTAGACAAGTTTTTTGAATTTCTTAGTCTTCCCATCTGCTAAAAGGAAAGAGTGTGATATGTACCAGAGAAGAAACCTGTTGACACGCAGCACTGGAGATATCCACAGCCACATGTAGGTCTTAGAGTCTGAAGTAATAATGGCTACAGCCGAAATGTAGATTCTCTCCTCTTGGAAACGAGCTGACTATGCACACTGCAATTATATTACAAAGTGTGTGTTTAAATGGGCTGTATTTAAATATGTCCGTGCCAGTAGGTTACTGAACTCTATTGCAAAACCAAGGGAAGCATCATTTGCAAAGCAAGATTTATAGCAGGAAAGAAACCAAGAATCATTGAGTTGTGACATGTTGTTTTATATTTGACCATTCATTCATCACTTAGTGACAGTGCCAGCTTTTAATGTTATCCTAAGGCATACACATTTTTTTCTACTTTGTTGTACTTTTAATGGTGACATACAGGCAATACTGTATATGAATACCCACTGTCATACGATAAAGAATTCTGGTCCACACCCTTAGCTGGTGTAAATTGCCATAGAACCAATTACTTCCATTGACCTACTCCAGTTTACATCCATTGACCCTTAACATATTTAAAAACCTCAAATGACCATTGTGGAGTTTCAGTTCTGTAATTTTAAGGTAAATTCCCTGCCATATATTATCAGTCGTTGTATATAATTATGTGCAACTCACTAGGAAACTAGCAGCCAATGACATGATCATATTTAAATAGCTCAGCTATATCTTAGACAAATAAAATATAGGAACCATGACGTGAAGTAGAGAGATCACAAGAGCTAAAAATAACACAGTGTTCCTCACAGCTTACCTCTAGTCTCTGTTTGGCCCTAGGCTGGACAAAGTTTAGAGGAACCTGAGGCTACTCTGACCTTTCCCAGGTAGCAGCATTTCTTAAAGTATTATCACATGATCCAGACATGCCTCCTTACTAACCTGCCAGACCCCCTGCCATTATTCCCTCAGTGCGTCAAAGCTGCAAGGGAAGGCATTGGCTAAATTTATTCTCAGTGGAGATTTCTGATGCTAGGGAAGATCTCAAAAGGAAGATAAGGACAGATTCCATTCCCTTTGGCCACTAGAGCAGCCCAAAGAGGAAGAAATAGAGCAGAGAAGATTGATTTAGGTTTGCCTTCAGAATATTTTACATCATAGGGAAACGTGTCCATTGTAACATCCGTTGCTATCTCAATGAGGTCCCTTTCCAAAGGGTCAAAAACAGATCAATGGTTTTCAGCCATTTTAGGGAACTCTTATAAGTTTACAACGTTCATACAAGCCACTGCTCATTGCCCTAAACAGCAAGAGCGACCAAGCAGCTTCAGACCCCACTCTAATGTTTACAAGACAAATATTTGGAGCACCCTTTTCATAGAGCACACACAACTGAAAAGGTAGGGAACAAAGAACTTCGATTTTCTCTTTCTCATCATCACCCCAATCTCATTTGCACCTTCATTTGTTTGTTTTGCTGAAATATGCTAACACGGCTACCCCTCTATTATTCATTGTATGAGAAGCTCTTTGCTGTTGGGTCAGAATTTGCCTGTTTCTATTGTCCATTTGTGGCTCTCTGAAATAATAAATAAATAATAAAATAATAATAGGGAGAAGTAAACTAGAGAAGGATCTAATACTCTGTTTCTTTATACCCCTCCAGTAATGCAAAATTATATAAATTAATCTTCACAGACTGATTAAACTTTCTTTGTATTGCCAGAATGACACAGGGCAGCCAAAACATATCAATGACCATTGGCTATAAAATTCATCTACAGTGACAACAGGCAATATGACCAATAACAAATCATCTTCTGCTCTGGAAGCATGAAGATTTAATGGGAACATGTAATTTTCACTATCAAAACAATGTCCATCTTCACTGCAACATTCCAATTAGCCTTAAAATTGCATAATAGGTAGAAGAAGTAGGTTGAAGCCCATGAAAGCTGATACCTGAAAAAATCTGTCAGTCTTTAAAGTTTCACAGGACTTTTTTTGTTTTTGCTGTACATAGGCTAACAGGGCTACCCCTTTGGAAATAGTCTGGTATAAATATGTATTTTTCAAGGGCCACTTATGTCTCACTCTCCATTTTGTTAAAAAAAAAGCTTAAACACTATGGTAGTGATTCTTGTAATAAGTTTGCCTATTCAGTCTCTCTCTCTTCCTTCCCCCCCCCCCCCCCCCCTTCTGCAGTCAATCAGAGCATCAGGGAAGTCTTACTCTTTGGATTTGTTTATGATTTTTTTGCACCAGACTTGTATATTTATTCTTCCTAAATGGAAAAGGAATCCACCACCTCTGGATCACATTTCTCATTCATGGCCGGATCCAAAACTCACTGAACTCAATATGAGTCTTTCCATTGACTTTGGTAAGTTTGAGATCCTAGTAGAAAGTAAGGGTATGTCTACACTTGCAATTTAGGTTTAGGATGCTTATGTCAATCTATATTACTCAACATCCACACCAGGCTTTCATTAAGTCAACTTAAGGGTGTCCTTAAGGATGTCAATTTATTAAGTCAACCTAAAACCCATGTAGATGCCCTAGATCGACTTAATATCCTAAATTGATGTAGGGAGAGGACAAGGGAGCTGCATCTCCCTTCTCCCAGGACTGCGACTTCCTGGCAGGGGAACCTTGGCTCCCTTCTGCCGGGGACCCGCAGCTTCCTGGCAAGAAGAGAGCTGCAGCTCCCTTCTTGCCAGGAAGCCACAGTTTCCTGGGGAAAAGGGAGCCACGTGGGGTTCCCCAGCCAGGACTCCAGTGGGGAGGGAATCCCTCACTGAGGCTCCAGCAGTGAGAGAATCCCCCCACCACCAAAGCCAAGGCTCCAGCAGCACGGAATCCCCTGACGCCCCAACTGAGGCTTCAGTCATGTGGCTCCCTTGTACTGGGGAGCTCTGGTAGCTCCCTTGCAAGAAGGAAGCCACAGCTTCCCAGGGAGAAGGGACCACAGGCTTCTTTCTCCCCAGGACCCACAGGGGTCCCAGCAAGAAGGAAGCCTGCACTCCCTTCTCACTGGAGCCCTCAGGGGTCCTGGCAGAAGGGACCTGTGGCTCCCTTCTCATCAGGACCTGTGGCTTTCCAGCAGAAGGGACCCACAGCTCCCTGTCAGGTCTTTTCTGCCAGGAAACCATGGGTCCCAGAGAGAAAGGAGCCATGGCGGGGGAGTCCCTTCTCCACAGGGAGCCATTGCTTTCCACCATGTCTACACTTGAAAATCTAGGTTGATTTCTTAATTTGACTTAACAGAGTCAACTTAACTTTTCAATGTAGACATACCCATAAAGCCTAGAATAAAAGGACTGGTAGGAAAGGCCAGGCCTGAGGCCTGGTGAAACAGACCAAGACAGAAGGCCAAAGTTGAAAGAATGGTCAAGACAACAGGAGTCTGGTTATATAACATCACAGAAACTGGCAATAAGTAAGCTGATACTTTAGTAATAGGTTTAAAAGTAGAAAAGTAGTCTTTAAAGGCAAGAGATGCCAGTTTTGCTGAGCACCAGAGAAATAAAGGCCCAAACTAATTAATGCCAGCGTAAAAGCAATATTGGACAAACCGCAGAATGACACCTTTATGGGTGGAGTCCTGTGGCACTTAACAAATTTATTTATTGCATGAGCTTTCATGGGAGAAAATCCCACTTCATCAGACTCTTGGAAGATGGGGGAACTTTCAGAATGGGAGCAAAATAAATGCAGAAAAGTGTAAGTCATGGGATCAGATCATACTGTAACAGCAAATCAAAGCAATTGTTAAGATTCAAACACTGGGAAGCAGAATATAAAGGAAGGTTAGGTCAAATCACCTGCTGCAATGGGAAAAGAATCCATAGTCATCATTTAATCTTGCTTTCACACAATCAAGCCTGCATATCAGTTCCAATTCTGCTGTTTCTCTTGGATGTCTTGACGTGTTGCCCATCTGTTTGAGCACAGCTATTAACAAACAATCAAAAGAGTGATTAGGAAGATTGAAGTGCTCAGCCACTGGTTTTTGAATGTTGTGATTTCTAATGTCAGTTTTAAGTGTCAGTTTTCTAGAACTTGATTAACACTGTCAAGGCTTTTTCCCCACTCTGGCACTCTGAGTGCAGAAGGTGGG
>ML682008.1:7285388-7318824 GCA_007922195.1 Podocnemis expansa
ACTCACTGACCAGAGTGTTAACCCCTTCCTCCCCAAGGGTTATTACAAACACGACTACTCCTTTTGAACTTTATGGATGGAAATGTCTTGGAAGAACAATAAATGAAGAAACTTGACCCAAACGTGTAAATGGGTGGTACCAAAAGGATGAATTTGATGCCAAAGAGGAGAAAAAACTGGTCCAAGCAGTGTATAAAAGAGGGAATCTGAGAGACCAGCTTTGTGCAGCCATGGGGGTGAAGGAAAGTTCTGTCATCAATTAAGCTGTTCCGGTGCATTGACACTAAAAATTCTGCAAGTATACCTGTTGATATAGGTTGCTTACCATTATGCTATGTTGCAATAAATGGAGGTTACTCAGCTTCGTGCAGTAGCCGAAGTTCTTCGAGATGCGTGTTCCTGACATGCTCCACTTTAGGTCTTCATGCACCACCGCACGTGGAGTCGGAGATTTTCTTCAGCAGTGGCTCTGGTAGCGGGGAGAGAAAGGCGGTGATGACAGTCGCTGCTGCTTCCCACCTTGCTGACGTCAGTGCCCTGCTTGCCCCGCACTACCACGCTCTCCACTTCCCTCGTACCACGGAGACCGTATGTATGATATGGAATATTCTGAAGTAGAGGGGAGGAGGGCGGGTGGTGGAGCATGTCAGGAACACGCATCTTGAAGAACTTCGGCTACTGCATGAAGGTGAGTAACCTCCATTTCTTCAGCGAGCAGTGTTCCTGACTGCTTCACTTTAGATGAATATGTAGCAGTTACTGTTGCGTGGAGGTGGGCACTTTGAATTTTATATCGCGTACTGAGCTAAGTACTACATGCCCCAATGCAGTGTCCATAGAGGAAATGCGGTCCAAGGCATAATGTTTAGCAAATGTCTTAGTTGAAGCCCATGTAGCAGCCTGGTATATGTCATGCAAAGGTACTCTCGTGAGAAAGGCAATTGAAGACGCCATAGATCTAGTAGAATGAGAGCGTATATTGTGTGGTGGGACCGACTGTGAGATGGTATACACAGTTTGAATACATGACAAAAATCCAACGGGAGATTCGCTGCTTAGAAATGGGTTGGCCTTGAGAGCATTCTGCTGTCAAGACAAAGAGCCTAGATGTTTTTCTGAATGGTTTGGTTCGTTCGAGGTAGTATGCAAAGGCCTGCTGTACATCAAGGGTGTGAAGTATCTTATCTTGTGCTGTGGTGTGTGGTTTTGGGCAAAAGACTGGAAGATGAATAGTTTGATTGAGGTGAAAGGAAGACAAGACTTTGGGAACAAATTTGGGATGTGGTCGCAGGGAGACCTTATCTTTGTAGAAAATGGTGTACGGGGGGTAGGCTATGAGAGCAGTGATCTCTCCCACTCGTCGGGTGGAAGTGATTGCCACCAGAAAGGCTACTTTCACTGATAAATGTAAGAGGGAGACAGTGGCACGTGGTTCAAAGGGAGGTCTCGTCAGAGTTTTGAGTACTCTTGTGGGGTCCTATGGAGTCGTAGGTGGATGTACTTGTGGATAGAGGTTCTGTAGGCCCACCATGAATCTTTTAACTGTGCGATGAGCAAATACCGAGACATAGTCCACTGGATCATGAAAGGTGGAGATAGTTGCCACGTGCACTCTAATCGAGTTTACTGAAATGTTGGTATTTTTCAGGTACGTAAGGTATTCCAGGATATGTGGAACTGGGGCTGTAAATGGATTAATGGATTGCTGGGAGCAGCAAGAGGAGAAACGGCGCCATTTATGAAGGTAAGTGATCCTGGTTGCAGGTTTCCTACTATTTAGTAAAATGTGTTGAACGGTGTATGAGCACTGTAGTTCTAAGTCAGTGAACCATCTAGGTTCCAAGCTGTCAAATGGAGTCTGTTCAGATAAGTATGTAGTTGTGTGCCGTGTTTCTGTGAAAGGAGATCTGGTACAAGAGGTAACGCAATTGGTGGTGCCCTGGACATGGTCTTGAGCAGTGTATACCACGTCTGCCGAGGCCATGCCGATGCTATTAGCAGCATGGTTGCTTCATCTTCCTGAATTTTCCAGAGGGTTTTGGGGATCATTGGAATCGGGGGAAAAGCATACAAAAGATCTCTTCCCCAATGTAGGAGAAATGCGTCTCCACTGGATCCCTGACCGCTTACTGCGTGAGAGTAATACTGTTCGCACTTCTTGTTCTGTCTGGTGGCGAACAAGTCCATGGTGGGAAAACCCCAGAGAATGAAAATGCTGTGCAGGATGTTGTTGCAGATTTCCCATTTGTGCTGAGCTGGGAAGGAATAACTCAGTGAGGTGGCTACAAGGTTGTCTTTGCTGGGTAAGTATTCCACAGAGACGTGGATACCGTGGTCTATGCACCAGTCCCAAAGAGTCATTGCCTCTAGGCAGAGTGATTGTGACCTGGTTCCTCCTTGGTGATTGATGTAAAACATACATGTTTTGTTGTCTGTGTGGATTCTGACGTGTTTGCCAGAGATTGTGGTGAGGAAGTGCTGACATGCCCTTAGAACCACCCTGAGTTCGAGCAGATTTATGTGTAAGAGTGTCTCTAAGGGAGACTATTTGCCTTGTGCTGTTTGTTGCTGAAGGAATGCCCCCCACCCCAGCCGATCAGAGAGGTGTTGGTGGTGATGGTGAGATCTGGTTGTGGTAAAAGAAAGGGAACCCCCTGTAACAGATTGTTCTGATCCATCCACCAGGACAGGGTGTGTCTGATAGTGGCTGGAATGGGTAAGAGTCTGTTGGTGAACCAGCTGGATCGTTTGAATCATGTGAGGAACTGAAGTTGAAATGGATGCATACAGAGTTGGGCACATCTAACCAGGTAGGTAGTGGCTGACATGTGCCCAAGTATTTGCATGCAAGTATGCATAGAGACTATGGTGGATTTCTGAATTGAAGTGGCTAACTGTTATTTTGTGATATCTGTCGAGGGGGAGAAATGCCCTTGCGAAAGGTGAGTATATGCGGGCTCCGATAAATTGGATCTCCTGCGTAGGCCATAGTGATGACTTCTTGTAATTTATATTTCAGCCTAATGATAGAAATAGGGTCTGTGTTGATTGCACTGCATGGTGCGCCTGCATACGTGGGGGGGGGGACCCTTAGGAGGAAATCGTCGAGGTAAGGAAATATAGTGATGTGCTGCTTTCAGAGGAATGCGGCTACTGGGGCCATAAGTTTCGAAAATACTCTGGGCGCCGTGCAAAGTCCAAAGGGGAGTACAGCATGCTGATAGTGATTGGAGAGGAATGTGAAGCATAGGAATCTCCTGTGGGCTGGGAGTTTAGGGACATGAAAGTAAGCATCCCTCACATCGAGAGAGGCCAACCAGTCTCCCTGTCGAAGAGATGGGAGGATCGTGTTTAAAGTCACCATCTTGAACTTTTTGACCTGAATGTATCGATCGAGTTGCCTGAAATCTATGATTGGTCTCCAGCCTCCCATTTTTTTCTCGGTCAGGAAGTACGGAGGGTAACACCCTTTCCCCCAGTGGTGTCTTCAGACCTCTTCGATTGCACCGATATAGAGGAGGTGCTGAATTTCCTCCTGGAGGTGTTGTACATGGTTGGGGTCCCTGAAAAGGGATGGGTAAGGGTGTTGGGATTTGGGGTGTGATATGAAAGGTATGGAATAGCCCCTTTGAATGATCTCCAAGAGCATTTGTCGGATGTTATTTTCTGCCATTGATGGAGGAAAGGCTGTAATCTGTTTTTGAAGATCAGAGGTTGTAATGGTGACTGTGGCTGGTCCATTATTGGATGGTTGGCGAGTCTCGTGGCCTGAGTGTCAAAACTGTTGCCTGGAATTGTCTGGTTGTGAAGTGTGCAGAGTCTGATTTGTTTGTTTTCTGAGGGGTTGATGAGATTTTATTCTGTAATTATCAGCCTGTCGATTGGGTTGAGTTTGTGGGAACCTGAAACTGTAAGTTTGGTTTTTGTGAAATCTCTTCTTTGATGATGGGGGGGTATAAATAGCCAAAATTCATAAAGTGGTGTGTGAATCTTTTAAGTTGTGCATTACATCGTTTGTTTTCTGTCCAAATAGGTTCTCTCTATCCAATGGGAGATCCTTGATTGTGTGCTGCGTCTGTCTGGGCAAGTCAGCAGAGTGAAGCCAGGAAGTGCGTCTCATGACGATTGCTGTCCCTAGTGTTCTAGTGGCCACATCTGCTGCATCTAAAGATGCCTGAAGAGCTGTTCTTGCCACCAGGTGACCCTCCGTAATTCAAGAATTGAACCGTTCTTATTTGTCCTATAAAATAAAGTTGGAGAAGTCCATGAGTTTTGTATATAATTGATGATCATAGTTTGATAGTAATGCTGTGTAGTTAGCTATTCTGAGTTGGAGAGCTGCAGATGTGTAAACTTTCTTGCCGAGTGTATCAAGTTTTTTATCATCTTTGTTTGCAGGGTTGGATCTTGAATAAAATTGCTTAGATCGTTGATTGGCTGCCTCAACTACAAGGGAGTTCGGTTGAGGATGGGTTAACAAAAACTCGTGGGGGCAATGAAGTACTTTTTGTCCGCTTTCTTATTAGAAAGAGGGGCAGATGCTGGTGTCTGCCATAATGCGGGTGCAGGCTTCATAATTCCAATGTCCACTGGGAGAGCTAATTTATTGGACCCTGCTGTTTGCAGTATCCTACAGAGCTTGTGTTGGGTAGTAAGGTTGTCATCTAATGAGATATTCATACTATCAGCTGCTCTTTTGAAGAGCTCTTGAAATTGTTTCAGGTCATCTGCTTTGGTTTTCTGTATGTTTGGTGATTCATCGAGCTGTTCAGGTAGGGTTGATGCTCTCATGGTGTCCATAGCCAGCTGCAGATGGTACTGTTGCAGAGGGTTTGGTAAAACCTGCCCTGGTAGATAAATGTTTGGTGCAGGCTGCATAGTGTTGTAATTTGGCCAGTTAGGATAAGTCACCCCTGGTATGGGGTGGAGGGGTAGAAAAAACACAGAGGGTATGACCATGGGTAGGCAGCGCTAGGATTTGGTGCTGCTGACTGTTGCACTTGTTGATTTACTGGTTCCAGTAAATTGGGACTGGAAGATGCAGAAGAAGGTAAGTGCTGAGAAGAATGTGATGTTGAGAACAGGCTTGAATGAGAAGAGTCCATCTGGAACAAAGGAGATATAGGAGAGGAGTGGATAACAAGGTCCTCTCTCGAATCAATGTGTTTTGTCTTATTCTTGTGCTTGCTATGTTGTGGCTGGAGTGTAGAAGCCTCCGGGTTGTGCTGCTGTGGAAGGGGAGCGACCGTCAGCGCTGTGTCCGGCTGGTGGAGGGGCAGCTGTGCCGTGCATGGAAAGGCAGTTGGTGCCAGGGACAAGAATTGCTGCGCCAGATGAGGTGCTGGGGTCGGCGCTGTGTAAGGCAGCCGGTTGGTGCCGAGTGTTGGCAGTGCAGTGATGAGCGGCACCACTATTGGCCGTGCAGAGCTTGAGGCCATGGATACTGCCGGCACTTCTGTCAGAGCCAAGGCTTTAGTAGCGCGAGCGCAGTCTGATTTTGAAGATTTTGGCAGAGTTGATTTTGCAGGGTTTACCATACCCGAAGGAGGTTCCCGCTGCAAGTCTTTAATATTATCAGTGTTTTTAGATTTGTTTACTGGCTCTGATGATGAAAGCACTGACCAGCGCTTGTGCGCTCCCTCAGAGAGTTGAGGAGAGGCACCTGGGTCTGAAGCAGGGCAGAGAGCACCTTCTATGAGTAGAAGTTTTAGCTTCTGTTCCCTGTTCTTTCTAGTTCTGGAAGTCAGACTGCGGCAATGCTGACACTTCTGAGAGAGATGTGCCTCACCAAGGCACTTGATACAGGACTGGTGACCGTCCGATGCTGGCATAGCTTCCCTATGGGAAGTGCAGTGTTTAATCCTGATGAGTTTGGCATCTTAGCCACTTGAATTAAAGTTTGTCCTGTCATAGTAATGTTTCAGTTGTTGGTTTCAGATATGAAGACCATTGCCTGAGGGATGTTTGAGAGCCACCACGAACTCCGTCTGTAGTCGGAGGCAGTAAGAGGGAACTGGAGAGCGCGGTAGTGTGGGGCGAGCAGAGTGCTGACGTCAGCAAAGTGGGAAGCAGCAGCGACTATCGTCACCACCTTTCTCTCCCCGCTATCAGAGCCACTGCTGAAGAAAATCTCCGACTCCGCTTGTGGCAGCATACAAAGACCTAAAGTGGAGCAGTCAGGAACACTGATTGCTGAAGAAAGCCTAGCCTGATACCTTCATTGCTACAAAGATTGTGTTAATTTTTTGATCTTGTTACCACAAACTACCTGAGCAAAGCTGGAAAGAGTGGGAGCAGCAAAAACATTACTAACATTAAGGGTACCCGTTGGCCTTGGCAAGTGGGATAACTGAGTTCCCACCATAGGTCTGAGCCAAAGGTAACCCTAAGTGATGACCAAAGAAGCACCTCAGCTTAGGGCAACCTAGTTATTGTATCCCCACCTTACATCTGATCCAGACTTCAGACAGTTGGGTCTATGTCAGCAGTAATCCTAAGAAAACACACACACAGGGACACCTACACAAAGCCAAACATGCAGTGTTGGACTACATATGACAATAACAACACCCTTCAGGGATCAGCCACTGTGTCGCTGGGAAACCAGCCTCAAGCAGTTCTTATTTTCATGAGTACTCTCACTGAAGTTTACATGTATGAATGAAGCCTGGTTGTGTGTATAGCGGTATCTGGATACAGCCAAAGTATTGTTCATGATAAATAACATTCATAAATGTTATTGGAAGACTAAATTTACCTTTGTTCAATGTCTTTAATTTTACTCTAAAGTCCAGATCTTTGTGTAATAATGATTTTATGACGTCTCACCTTCCTTTTTTCCATACTTTCTTTGAACTCCCTATTGGGGGTTGACATTGCTACACATTGTAGCTAGTAAAGACTGTCGAATAAGATACGGAAGCTCTGCTGCTTGCAAGTACATGCACAATTTGCTATTTCTTTTATTGCTTGTCACGTCTTGCACAGGGAACTAGCTCTGCGGTAGTTTGCCTATATCAGAAAGGACAAATTAATGCCAGGGCTTTTGTGTCTGCTATTTGTCTTTCACTGCCTACAAGGCTTTCCCCTTTCCTTCAGAGATCCTTGAAAAATATGGGTGAAGATGTGTGCAAATTACCTGCTTGTGACAACCATGGCCCAATATGAGAAGATGCATGTAACTACATACCTTGAGTAGAAAAGACAGGACAGTATATTATTGTAATGCCTCTATAGAGAGAGGCATTACATGTGACTATGCTGATGCTGCGTTAACTCTGCACAAAGATAGTCATAGCTTCTCTACTTTTATTATGAAGGAAGGAAAAATTATATATGCTGTGGCTTTGGAGTTATTGGCTTCTCTGAAAACATTTCCTTACACAGAACCTAATGGGAATCTTTCCAGGGATTTCAGTGGACATTGGAGCCAGCCTGTGAGTCAGGGATTGACAGGACTAATGTCATTATTTGCAGCTCTTAAACACAGCTTTAAAAACCTTTGCTGTTCAAATGATATGATCCAGAACTTGAGTTTACATGGAAAATGGATCCTTCTTCAAATAAACTTATATTTTGCAGGGTGTAATACGTCTATGCATAATTGATGGGAGTTCTGAAACTTCTACTTTTCACCAGGCGCTGTTTGACTTTCACAGCTCCTCTTTAAGTGTTACAGTCATCAAATTAACACCTTCTTTATTATCTAGAAATTATTTTTCAAGTGACCAACAACTTCTAACAGAGCAATCAGGGCAAGTTTGTATATACCATATATAGGGATCATGTCACTTGTGGCTGAAATACCCCATGCAATAACTGCATATGTAACCCACCTGCTTTTATAGAGCCCCTACCCCCTTTTTAGTTTATTTTAGTCCAAAGAAAAAGAGAGCAGTATTGGAAAGGAAGGTTTTTTCTTGGAATGATTTGTGTTTCTCTACACATGCAGAGAGAAGAGTAGGGAAAGGCCAGAAGTGCCCAGAAATATCCAGAAGAGGATGTGATACTCACCAAGCATCCTCAAAAACTTCTTTGAAATCAGTGTTTGAAGCCACCCTTAGGTACAAGCATTTTTGCATTTCTTTCACATCCTCAGGAGTAGAAGTGAGCCAGTTGTCGCATGCATTTGACCCAGTGATAATGCTGAAAGGCTATTTTTAGATACTGAACCCTCAAAGACAGGATGGTTTCTTGCTCTATGTTTCTACCATTTTAAGCACAATGGAACTCCAGTCCTTAGAGACTTTATGCCTTACAAAATATAAATAAGTCATGCCAGAAGAGATGGACACTTTCATGTCTGCATATCAAAACTTGAGAATTTGGATGCAGTTGAATGTCATGTCTTTACCCTTAATCAAAATAATGTGCATAAATAAACTATTATACATTTTATGGAAGAAGAGGGAGAGCTCAGAGAGGAGCTTCGGTCATCCTTACATCATGTCTTCACTAGGAAAAGGGTGTGGTCTTAATTCAATTAACATGAGCTAAAATCCTAGAGGAGATGAGTTGTCTTCACATAAACTAGCAGATCAAGTTAAAGAGCTTAGACTTTATTTACTTTTAGGCCACACGATAGACTGAGAAATGGCCTTTTAAGAAAGTCAGTACAAAAAAGCATGCACATACATGGATGAAGCTACACATTCCGATGTAACAACTCATTCTTACAAGCCACACACCCAAAAAGGGAGTTTGTGAACATCTACCAAGGAAAACAGACTGGCAGACTTACTACCTAATAGATTTTGTTTTCAAAGGCATGCAGAGTTTTGCAAATATTTGTATCAAATGTAAACTTTCAGCTACTAATAAGCAAGTGTGTGGTGCTGTGCTTGTGACGGGAACTGAGAGTTGGTTACAAACATCTAAGCTCAGGGTTTTGAAGACAGTAACCCTGTGCAATGCTTTCTGAAAAGACAGAACTCGGACACCAGTTTCAGCCAAAATTGATAGTGATATGCAAGAGAGAGAGCACAACAGTTGTTGCGCGTAATTTGCCTGAAAATCCCAGTTACGTACACACACACAAATACACACACTCCCACACTCCCTCTATTTTACTCTCTTCTACTAACTACTTGCTTCACCACACTATGGTTCTAGACTGATTTGAATGAGATGATGGTCTGAAGTACTGTCCTCTGGTCTTGGCCTCATGTGATTTACTGCTCAGCAAGCAAGAGTGCGAATCTGCAGTGCAATAGCTTGCTCCCAGTATTAAAAATTCCATAGTGCTCTTCGGCCCATTGAAGCACCTGTTATACTCCCTTCCTCTCTTTCCACTTAAACAGAAGTATGTCAAAGAACGTTACTGAACTTTTAGCACTCAGTAGCAGGGTCCACACAGAGACTCAAAGTGAAGCATGCTAATGACTAGCACTCTGGCTTGTCATGCACAAAGTCACTATGTAGCTACGTCCTAACTCAGACGTACTTTGAGAACTCAAAGAACTGTAGTTTTCACATCCAATACCTTGCCTGCTACTAACAGAAGATGTAGTAAAGCAGAAAGGAATGAACTGTGGGAAAACTGGAGAAATTGCTTCCAGATTGGACAGTTCATCTTGATAATCCAATATTAACTATTCTGTGTCCTGGCAGTGCTCATCTGAGTCTTGCCAAATGAGTGGTAACCTGTTTTGCTTCACCAGCATATGGAGCAACCTCTTGGAAAGATCATCAAAGCAGATTCTTTATCTAGATTGAATTAACTGGTTTATTATGCTCAGCCCCATATGGAAGATGAAAGAAGTAATCATATCCTGACATATACATGTGCAGCTTGCCAAAGAAGGAAGGAAATATAGCATGTTCTCTGTAAAATGGGCCTAGCAATAATCCCCTACTTACCTCGCAGGAGTGTTGTGTTACAATGTTTAGTAAGCATTTCAAAGAGGTAAAGCACTAAGAAGTAATAATATTTGGAACTAAATTGTTTCTTTATTACTGCTTATGGTACAGGGATGCCCCAACCAAAACTGGGTTTATACCACATATGCACATAGTAAAAGTAGTAAAAGAGAGTCCCTACTACGAAGAGTTTGAATTGTAAATTATTGTGTGGTGGAAGCAGCATGAAACTTAAGGCAACTGACTTCTTTGCAACTTTTCTAATTATTCTAAAATCAACACACTTGCTTGGATTGTCTTGAAAGTTTCTGTGCCTCACACAGGGGTGTGCACAAGGGGGACCAGCAGGGGCATAGGCCTCCCCTATTGATGGTCAGGGCATAGAACTCCTCTGGACCCAGGGCTGCGAGGCAGGTGAGAGTGAGCTTTTGCTAGGATTGGGAGGGAAGAGCAAGCTGCTCCTGGGGCCAGGGCAGAGAACTGGAAGGGAAAGAGCTAGCTTCTTCCAGGCTGTGAGAGGGAGGGGAATAGTAAGCTCTATTGCGGCTGGTGGGGGAGGACAGAAAGTATCCCTCCAAAAGAGTTCAAATTTAGATTCCTACACACACTTCTGCTTCACAGGGACTTATCAGTCAAATTCTGAGGTTGTTTGAGCAGAAGGTTCCTGAAGCACAGGTCTCCTAAACAAGTCAAGTAACACCAACATTTTACAATTCTTATGATCTTTTTGTGCCTACCCAGGACTTCTTTCATCTATTTGGTATTAATATTGGTAGAGTCCAGTACCTACTGCCCCACTGGAGAAGCAATATTTTAAAAATCGTTAATGGGTATGTCTACACTGGAACCTGTGTTAAGTCAACTTAACAAGGCTGACTTTAATTTGACTTTGTTAAGTTGACTTAGAGCATCCACAATGAAAACGCCTGTTGATTGCCTGCATCCACAGTGGCAGATGTTAGGTCAACCCTTCCTGGTTGCCAGGAACTCTGGGAGAGGACCTGGAGGTCAGTTAAGTTGACTTAAGGGCTATTCTCTATTTACAGTGGCTTGAGTTGACTTAATAAGGTCAATTTAAAAATTAAGTTGACCTTAAGAGATGATGTTATTAAGCTGATTTAGAAGAAGTTGTTAAGTCGACTTAACAAAAAGCCCAGGGGGTCTGTAGGTCAACTTAAAGCTTAAGGAAGCTTAAGCTGACCTAAGGTTCCAGTGTAGGCGTACCCATTCAGAGTATAAATTAGATCTACACTGCCTCAAGCTAACTTGAAGTGCCAGAGAAAATCATGTGTCATGTGCAGCGGGACTGGCACTCTGCTACAGAACAGAATGTTCACAGGCAGGCTTATGTCAACGGGACAGGGTTGCCAGAGGTGACATTTCTTGTTCCCTGTCTGTATTTTGTAGGGAATTCTTCTGGAGGTTTTACCCTTACAACAGTTTCCTGTTTACAAGATGATATTTCAGAGTGATCTGAAATCCAAGTGCATACTCCTTTGTTACAATAGTGTAAAATAGAACACTGATAAATAAAGGGAAGACAAACGATTCTATCTAGAAGCAGCATGTTAGATTAATAAATTCATAGATTTTAAGGGTCAGAAGGGACCAACATGATCACCTAATGACCTCCCACCAAAATGCAAGCCACAGAATTACCTACCCACTCCTGCAATAGACACCTAACCTATGACTGAATCACTGAAGTCCTCAAATCATGGTTTAAAGACTTCCTGGGTACCAAGAAACCACTAGCAAGTGACCCATATCCCCATTCTGCAGGGGAAGATGAAAAACCCCAAGAGTTCTGCCTATCTGCCCTGGGGGGAAATCCCCTCCTGACCCCAAATATGCTGATCAGCTAATCCCTGAGCATGTTGGCATGACTCAACAGCTAGACACCCAAAAAAGAGTTCTTTACATCAACTCAGAACCATCACCCCACCTAAGATTCCATCGCAGGCCATTGGCATATTTATCATGAGTATTCAAAGATCACTTAGGCTAGGTCTACATTAAGAACTTATCACTATAGCAATATCAGTTGAGTGTGTGATTCTTTATGACATTTTCATATTGGTGAAACCCCTAGTGTAGATGCAATTATATCAGAGAAAGTGTACTTTTCCCAATACAAGTTATTTAATTTGGGTAACTGGTAAAAAATATAGCTCTGGTTTCCAAAAAAAAAAAAAAAAAAATGTTCTTATTGTTGTAAACTGTCTTTATGTTAGGAACAGTGGCTGGATTAACTATACCAGTCAAACTTCTGCTCTGAAGACTAACCTTAAGGTAAGATAAACATGCCTCTTGGTCCTTACCTGTTTCTTAAACAGAGGGACAAAACGTGATCAAAGGAAACCAGGTAGATACAATTCTCATTAGTGATAGCATAATCAAAATTCAGAAGGAATTACTGAACACCACAAAACACATCCAAGATAGAGATCTCTATTTTCAAGGCTGTCATAATGCTGATATTAATAAATATCATGCCGGGGTACTGTGATCAAAACTGTAACTTGTGTTTATCGTTAAATATAAAGACAGCAACACACGTTTCAACCTTCTACATTAATTCATCCATGTTACACAAACCAAGTTTTTCACCCCTCATAAAAGATGTTGTTTCTGTGAAAAGGAGTCTGAAGGAAATGTTAGACAGAGAATTTTTAAAGTACTGTCCAAAACTCAAATGAATTCTTTCCCCTTACAAACAGCCCTGTGCATGTGCGTGTGTGTGTGCATATTCTAATCTAAAGGACTGCGTTCTGGTATAACCTTAATTATTTTGGGGCATTTGTTAGGGCCAATGGAAGGGTCAGTGGTACAAATTGAGAGTCACTTGGTCAAGGGCTTCCTCAAATACAGACCCCCTCCCCCATAGTTGATTTTAATAATCCAAGAGCGGTAAAATCCACATGCAAATGCAGATTGTTGGGGAAAATGTATTGAATTTGTGGTGCAAACGTTGGGTAGCTTGAATAAGATGTTCCCGGGATGCATCCTCATCATGAACTTCTTTTAATTTTCAAAATATTCAAAATTCCTGTATGTAGTAAGATTATTTGGAATATCATTTGTCACAAAGACTATACAGATCTAGACAAAACAATAAAACATCTCTAGACATTTCCCTTTCTCAATTTCCTCACCACTTTGAGAATTCTTTAGGCTGTGATGATTTTTAAGGAGCCCAGAATCGTTTCTCTCCCCTTTCCTTCTGCATGTCGCTTCTCCTGTGGAACATGAAGTGTCTTCTCACTCATGCAGCCAGCTGTCTGTTCCTGGTCTGTTCTCCCTGTTTCCCTCTAAAATGGACAATGAGAGAAAAAGAAAAGGTTTTCTCTGTGCCCTTTGTTAAGTAACCCTCTGATCAGTCTTGTCATGCTCTGGAGTTCAGAATGGAAAACTGGTTTGCCCCGGGCATTAGCCATTTCGTCATTACTCAAGGTTGCTCCCCTTGAATGGACGATCATCAGAATTTAAATAAACATCATTGTTATCCTCATGCCAAGTGCATGAATTTCTGTTGCCACATCCTGCTTTTAGGTCACTATGAAGGCAAAAGACAGGAAAGAAGGTAAATAGACAACTGTCAAAATGGAATCTGGTATCTGACACAGATACAAACGAAGAGTGTTCACTTTCAAGCAGAAATTGTAACATGGATGAATTAATGTAGAAGGTTGAAATGCGTGTTGCTGTCTTTATATTTAATGATAAACACAAGTTACAGTTTTGATCTCAGCTGGCTACCATTTCATGTGTGTCAGGTAATCAATTACTTGCTGGTATTGTTCAAGGAAATCAGTTTTGCTTTGTTTTGTTCTTCCCTCATCTCTAGTTTTGATGGCTTTTTGCAAAGGACTCTCATAACTCTTCTGGCTTCCTCTCAGGAAATACACTTCAGTATTTCAAAGACAGAATTATGAACAAATCTTTTCTGAAAAGAATTAGAGACACTTGACAATGAACTACACTCTTTATACCAGATTCACATCTAGTCCTCAGGACAGTACGGAGTTAGTTGGAATGAAAGGAAAACAAAGCTTGCATTATTTTCATCAAAGTAACTAGTGATCTGAAAATAATGTGGGGGAAAGCATCTTTAAAGAGGTAGTGAGTTTCCAAATCTAGATATTTATATGGTGCCTCTCTCTGCAGTACCTGAGCACATCAAAAATATTTACAAATTTATCCTTACAGTACCCTGTGACACAAGGATAATATATTACTTTCCCCATTTTACACATGGCGTGCTGTAGCAGAGATTAAGGGCTTTTTTTAAGGTTATGTAGGAAGCCTGGGGCAGAACAAGGAATCAAACCTGCCAGGAGATTCCAAGGTGGTGAATTGGTCCCATTGATTTGATTGGAGTGCCTTATTAATGCTTGTGTTGCTAAGAGCCAAATTTAGCCCGTTGCATTAGAATTGCCTAATGAATATTCGCTATCTCACTATTCAAATCCTACTTGCACTGTAGTTGTAGCTGTGTTAGCCTCAGGACCTTAGAGAAATCAGGTGGGTGAAACAATCTCTCTTATTGAACCAACTTCTGGTGGTGAGAGAGACAAGCTTTTGAGTGACACAGAGCTGCTCAAGCACTTTCCAGACACTGACTATCAAAGCCTCATGTCACCCCTAAGACATAAGGAAGGAATATCAAGGGATCAAATCATCAGTGAAGTTGTCATCTCTGATGGAACATAGCAGCAACTCTTTAACAGGTCTACATCAACGTGTAGCAGAAGTAAAAATGCTCCACTCAACTCTAATGGCATGGGGCATTAGAGAGACAGAATGTAACTACTAGCACTGGAATTTGGCCGGACATCAAACATTTCTAACTACTGAAAAAAAGGCCAAGCAAGCAATCAAGACCTGAGCTCCAAAAATCATACGAAACATGTAACGTATAGTAGTATGGAGCTTCTATCACTATTCTGTGGCTGTGGCTTAGGCCTCAAAGAGAAAACCCATCATCTGCCAAATCATGAGCCTCATTTCCTACAACATCCAGAAGTTCCCTGGAAGTCTATCATCAACCCCTGAGTAGCCCCTCCTCTTCCCACTGTGGCGAAAGTCAAAACTAGAGCAAGGAAGTCAGGCAAATTGGGAATATGATAGTCTAGGCCAGCAGTTCTCACCCACTGTGTCCTCACACAGCAGTAAGCGTGTTGCGAAGAGCCAGGGAGATGGCTGGATTCAGCCTGGGGGGCGTAGGCTGGTGCTTCTTGTAGGGTTGCAATAGGCCACCAAGTGTGTCGCGACCTGCAAAAGGTTGAGAACCACTAGTCTAGGCTAATGTTAGTACTCATTTGAGGACACTTACTACATGCTTTGTTCATTAAGTTAATTAGATTAACAGCATGAGGAAGTGCCTGCAAAATCAGGATTTTATCCAGTGATAAGTACTGACAAAGTCTGTAAAAAGTTAGATATCTAACTTGTACCCTGAGGGTGTCACATCAGAGGAGAAAATAAGTGCTTGAGGAGAAATTCAGTGATTTTTCTGAAAAAACAAAAGACTCCCTGTTTTTCTCCTCCATGCTAAGTACAATACATACTGAATCATTTCAAATACCTTAAACTAGGTGTATCACTTCATTGAGTCTCAACTGAAATATACAGTTGTGTAACAGCAACAAAAAATTACAATGATCTTATGCTCTAAAACATATTTGTGTGGCATTGACATCATTACCAGTTGGTAATGCTAGTAAACTGATCAGCTAGTAAACTGATCAGCGACAAAGTCGATTTTCTGTAGCTCAGTGTGCATGCCTTAATGATTTGTTTTTAAGTCCAGGTTCACTGCTGTGCAGGAAAAAGCATGTCCTATTCTTAGAAACAACCTTGAGCACGTTTACTGGCAGGCATATCTGCAGGCAAACAGTGCAATGGCTGTACCACTTTGATCCAACTGCTTTTCATAATCAAAGAGCAAAGATAAAGAGGCTACACACTCCTGGACTTCTGCATGCAGGCAGCAAAGCACACCTGGATGAAGCGCAGTCTAATCATGTTATTGTTTTCTGTCGTTTCTTTAAAATGTATTTCATAGAGATGGGGATTAAAACAATCAGAGATCAGAGCTTATGTTTCCATGCAGACTGAATCACAGCTGGAGCTGTGCAAACTCTGCAAGACTCAGACCATGAAGGAGATGGGCAAACTGAGCTCTGCAGTACAGATGCAAACATACCCCTGAAGGGTTTGACTTTGGTAAACAGAACTGCCAACTTCCTGTCTTCCACCCACACATATATAGCTGCTTGTCTACACGCACATGTAGCAGCTGCCTGCTATTCCTTACCCCCCCAGGAGTCCAGCCCTCCTTCATCAACTGCCTCTTCTCCAAACCAGCTCCAACATAATGTTCTGTGAAGCCAATGATAGAATTTCGCATCTCACTGCTGTGGTCTAGGAGCCTTTTCTAAGCCTTCTTGCAGGTTATTGAGGTCATAAACGGCCACTTCCTCCAGAAGAGGGTTCAGACAGGCAAGAGAAGTGAGTGACTACATCCATGTATTCTCTACCATCACCTCCATAGTGCAGTGGGGAAAATGCCCCCGTTCCCTTTGCTAGACAACTTTATTGAAAGATAATCCATAGTCTATGTGGCAGCTGGGAAGCTGCTAGGAATGACCCAAAAATTATGTGCTAGGGCGGATGCCCCATCCCTAGCATGCAATTGGGGCCCAATTTCCATTGATCTCAATGGCTATGTCTACACCTCAAATCTTTAGTTCAGACTTAGTCCAAACTAAGTAGTTCAAAAGTTAATTCGAACTAAGTGAATTTTTTTAGTTCGAACTAACTTTTAGTTCAAACTAGCTGTGTTTTTTTAGTTCAAACTAACTTTTTAGTTTGAACTAAAAAACCACACTTAGTTTGAACTAACTACTAGTTCGAACTTATTTAGTTCAAACTAGCATGTCTACATCTTGCTAGTTTGAACTAAATATGCAAATTAGTTCAAACTAAGCAGTTAATTTGAACTAATCAGCAAACTAACTAACTCGAACTAAGTTTTGCTGAGTTTAAACTATTTTTTTTTTTTAGTTTGATCTAGGCAAAGCCTAGTGTAGACAGGGTTCAAATTAGTTTGAATTAAGGCTCCTTAATTTGAATTAATTTGCTAGAGTAGACATAGCCAATGGGACTACACAAAGTTAGGGAAATTCTGAAGAACTTTGCTGAACTCAGTATAAGAAATACACTAGCAAATTGTCACTAAGGAATGAGGGGGACTGCCTAAGAAGAATGAGCGTTGTGCTTTTCCAGTCTGTGCAAAAATTGCAGCTGTTCACCAAACTTCTGTGAGCAAAGGCTGAGACTTTCAAATGTATTGAACCTCCAGCCTACTCAAAGCGGATATTGTAGCTAGAGCCAAAAGATGGTATTTTCCTTCATCTAAATGCACTGAAGTAAAATAACAAGAGCATAATCTAATCTGAGTATGTCAACAACTCACATTAGACATGGAAAGGTATTGCAGTAATTCAGTTTTCATCCCTTTATGGATTTAAATTCATTTAACACTTGTACACCAGGGATATAAAACCTTTTAGAATTATTTTTATAGGTCCCTTTGGTGACAGCAATAATGAAAATACAATTCTAAATTCCCTCATTTTTAAACTAGCACTGTATACATGAGTGCCAAATATTCTTTATCTAGGGAATGGTTGCAAACAAACAAATGGGATAGCAAAATGATAAAACATCCTCTGATTGGTAGCTTGCCACCTGAACAAACTAGTAAGTCCTGTGGCATTTAAAGACTAACATATTTAATGATCACGTGAGCTTTTATGGGAGAAAATCCCACTTTGTCGGATACTTTGAAGCCCAAGTGGGATTTTCTCCCACAACAGATGATGTGATAGATAAATTTGTTAGTTTTTATGTGCCACGGGACCTCTTGCTTGTTTTGGTGAATTAGACTAACATGGCTCCCCCTTGGAACCTAACAACTGATGTTTCAGGTAACACATGATTCTAATATCTACTGCCCCTGATCCATTGACATGGGATTAATATCTCTGAGAATATTCCACAAATGTTCATACAAATGTGCTTTTCACTCTTTTTGGGGGGTTCCCTTTCCAGGACCCTTCTACAACTAGCTGGCCAGCAAAAAGATTGCCAGAAACAGTGAATTTTATATGCGGTCTGGAGAAGAGTCACTGAAAACAAATTCTGAACACTTAAATGTGTGTATTCTCATCACAGCCTTTGGCTGGGACCTACTGTTATCCAATCAGCAAAGAGAAACAGCTTAGATGATCTCTGTGACCAAAGTTAACCAATGCAACTTGAATTTAAAATATCCAGTGTGCAGTCAGTCAATAGATCATGAATCATCTGCAGAAATTATTGAGCACAGAATTATAAGCAGGGTGTAAACTGGCAAAAATTGTGATCATCATCTTGACAAATTTATGAAAAGAAAAAGAGGTAAAATTAATTCAATAAATTATTCATTATTACCTAGTCACTGGTCTCCACTGATAATTCTTGGTTATTATTTGCATTGCAGAACCTATATCACTCCAAAACAAGACTGGGGCCGTCTTATTAGATGTTGGGCAAACACAGAGAGCGAGCCAGTCCCTTCTCCAAGCAGCTTGCAATCTAAACAGACAAAGGGTGGGATAGGCAACACAAGCACTTGAAAGTGAACTGATTTGCTCAGGGTCACAGAGCAAATCACTAACAGAGCTGAGAAATGGGAATACTCCTCAAAATTCCTGATCTCCAACTCAGTGCCCTATTCACTGGGCCACACTGCCTCCATACACACCGAATGCTCAGTCCTGTAAAGTACTAAGCACCTTCTATGAGGAGCTGAGGGCCCTTAACTTCTTTTGTAGTCATTGCAGAAGAAGGCCTTCAGTTCTTCTCATGGTAGGGCCCTCAGTTTATTATAAAAATTAGAGCTGGTAAAAATAATTTCAACACAACCTTTTTGGGTTGGGGGGGGGGGCGGCTCAGAATTTGCCAATTTGTCAAAATTTGCTCCTTAACCCCACCCCCAGCTCCTCATCCACCTGCCTGGTGGCTATTAAGGAGCTGAGAGCCTGGAAACCCTTGGAAGCTCCTGGTTCCTCAACAGCCTAATTGTTCAGCTCCTCAGCAGCCTGAGTATCCAGGGACTATAGTCGCTCACCTTATAGACTTCCTCAGAGTCAGGATCTCCAAGCTTCTAGGGTCCATGACTCAGAGCACTGGTCAGGTAATCTGCCTTGAAGTCCAGATTTCATTCCCTTTCTGAATTCAGTCTCTTGTGAATCAGAATAAAACGAAACATCAAAATGCAGTTACCAGCTCTTCCTAGCTCTCAGAAAATGCTATGGGAAATGAATCACTCATGGCATATTCCTTTAGCCATATTGATTCGTCTTTCCTCAAGCTCATCTCCTGTTTCCTTCAGCCTCTTTTTCTGAACTCAGAGGTTCTATTCAAAAAAAGCACCCAAATTGTAACAAGCCTGCCAATTTCAGTCTCTGCTCAGAGATTATTTTATGGTTTGATTGTAAGTCCTTCAGTATAGATATATTCAATATATATTTTTATTTTAACAGAATTGCTGAGAGACCCAAGGATCTAATTGCAGTGTTACTATATAATGGCAAATACTTTGCAACTGAGTTTGACAACTGTACAAAATGTTAAAATGTTGCTGTGGAATATATTTCCAGGAAGTATTGTTAGAGCCTACTGGAAACCACTTGTTGTTCTAACAGGAGGGAAAAACATGATAAAATGTGGATTAACACAAGATAAGATTCAGATAATAATATATACTGACAAGAATAGTAACCACGCATTTTTCTGAGAAAAGGAATACATATTTTGCCACTTCCAAGAAGGTGTGTTAATGTGGTTCCCTGGAACAGCAACTTATGCCAGAGCAGACTGTTCAGACTTTGGGCTATTTTTCCACATACTGTGTTTGGAGAAGAAGGCAGTTTTAGTGGTTGGGATGATAGCCTGTGACTCAGTTAAATTCCATGCTCTACCACAGACTTCTTGTGTGACATTGGGCAAATCACTGTGCCCCAGTTTCCATCTTTAAAATGAGGATAAACACATTAAATTTTATGACTTGTTCAGAAGCTAAATTGATGTGGGAACATATAAACACTAGAACTGATCTAAAAAATTTCCATATAATATTACAAGGAGTGGGAGAGATGAAACACAGTCCACTGGCTGGGGTGTTTTTACCTGTCTGCTTTCTTTTATTTTCTGGAGGATATTTACCTGCACAGCTCACACAGAATTCTGAATGAAAATAATGTTAAGATTTCTGTGCAGAGATAAGGACTAGCTTTCTCTGTTAAACATCACAGAGTAGAAAATGTGTGATTTCATGTTCTGTACTGTATGTACTACTGTGTATATGCTGAAAGGTTAAATAAATAAAATTGAACTCAGATTAGGGCTTTGGATGCGAAACCCTATAGATGAGCTCTAATCACACTGGAACATGATTTTATAAAGTGAAGTCTGACATGACTTTAATTATTATTCTGGTATTACTGGACACAAGAATAGTCAGATGAGAAATATTAAAATGTCCTCTCTAAGCCATAAAGACCAGGCTCTATATTAGGCAGGTGAACAGTCCTGTGGGAAGCAGAATACATGCCATCCATAACTTACATTGCACATTTGATTATGGGAAGGTTTGTCAGCTCAGTGAGTCACAGACAAGGAGTTAGTGGGTTTTAGCTGCTCAGCAAGGAGGATCAAGGTGGTTTTCAATAATGTAGAGGACTGGAAGCATTTCATTATCTAGTAGATAGGCAAAATTTCAGCAACCTGGACAATAAAGTATAACCTTTTGCCTGGCAGAGCTAGCAGCAACCAAGGTCTGAGTTCTATACCTAGGATTCCTGTCAATGATACAATGCCAGCTGGCTCAAGCCTTCACCCAGTCTCCTGGGAAATCACACATTATGCCCCAGACACCCTAAAAGGCAATATTTGGCCTCTTGCAAGCACAGAGTCTGAGTGTAGAAAAGTAAATCTTTTAATAAAAAAATGGAAGTATCCAAACAGAACTGGTTTGAGAAAAGAGTACAATGCAGAATTCATAAACCTGATGAGCAGAACTCACCCAGAGTGTGTGAGGCGCGTTCTTCTCTTCTTTCTGTACTGACCATTGCAGGTTCAGTGTCCACCTCATGGTGGGGGAGGAAGGCCTCAACCAGTACCCTCCTGCCAGCTCCTGCTGATTGCTCGTGGCTCCCACCCACCATCAGCTGGCACTGATCACTCATGGCTCCCACCATCTGCTGGCTCCCACTCTCTGCTGGTACTGATCATACACAATTCCCACTGTTTGCTGGCTCCCAGAAGGGTTGACCACTTGTGACTGTCCCCGTTTGCAGGTGTCAACCACTGTTGGCTGCTCTCTGCTTGTTGTCAGTTAAGGTTTCCCAGATTCAATAGTGATTTCAACTCAGAGAATTTCAGCTCATGGGAAAACCCTTCTGCTGACACAGAAGCAATGTCCTTCTTCAAATAGAATACACCAAACGTAATCATTAGCTCTGTTTTTTAACATTGGGAGGAAAGGGTTATTCTATGCCTAGTGCATTCTCAGCAGGGAAACCCCTCCCTGCTGCTTTAACAATTCTCGAGCATCCCTCTGTCAAGCTTTGGAGCTCTGTTTAGGTGAGAGTGAATTTTTTCATCAGAACAGGCTAAACACAGTTCTTGCAACTGAAGGACCATATACAACCAATGGACAGCATTTCATTGCCCTTGTGGCTACACAAAAAGAATTTATAACCCAAATTCAGCCGTATTAACCATCTTCCTTCATGCCCAGTCCCTGGGTGGGTTTATCCCTATATAGTGAAATTATGCTAAACACTTAATTGTACTTATGCAAATACAAAGCCCATAGAAGTAAGGTGCCTCCCTTCCAGCTGATTGAGCAGGAGGCATGCTCTCAGATACTCAGAACTTGCTTACAAAATTTGGGCTCCTTTAGTCCCACATACAGGATGAAAGGGGAGAAGAACGGGGGTGTAGCCAGCCCCTGAATCCTGGCGGGGCCCCTGAATGTGGACAGTGGGGCCAGTCAAGGGCAGCTTCCAGTCACATGACCATAAGCTGCATCCCCCCTCACCCCCGGGAGTGGGAGAAGCATTGCACCTGGCAGCAGTGCAAACTTTGCTGCTGTCTCTGTGGGGCCAGCCAGGGGCTAGAGGCTGCATCTTCAAGCAGGGCAGAGGCACCAGCACTGGTAGAGTAGAGACGTTGGCACTGATGCCTCTCCCCCACTCATGGCTGCAGTCATCAGGCCCCATAGCCATGAGCAGAGCAGAAGCATTAGCATTGGCACCCTTGTCCACTTGCAGCAGCAGCCACTGGCTACAGGGTAGCTCCATGGCCACAAAAGAGAAATGTGTGTCATTGCTTGGCATTAAGGGCAGGCCTCATGGCAAAGCAGGCGGGCCCTGGCCCACCCAGGCCTACCTATCACTAAGCCCCTGGAGGGGGACATGAGAAAGAATCCATTGACCTGTGGGTACTCAACTGTATTTTGGGAGCATGTGCTGACAAAGCCAGAGCCCTGTGCTGTTGAATAGCTGGCATATGTTGCCCCACAGCCATCAAAATCTCAGTCCTCTTACAAACATTCTAAACAGTTTTTGGTTTATATTCATATAACAACAAGAACTTTACAAGTTAAAAATCCTTGTTATATCCTGACTGTCAGGGCTGGCATTTGTACTGGAACACAGCTTGTTTAATTTTTTTATATGAAAATAAGCAGCTGTTAGCATAGAAAAAGGCCAAATATAATATAGATACGTGCTTTGCAAGGCACCATTAAAACACACCGCTAAGCTTCCATGGGTACATCTTTGTTAGAAATGTCAGCCCATGAGAACACTACTGTGAAAAATTAAGACAGCTGACACAATGATGATCTTGACTTCGTGGTCAGCTTAGCAGCATGTCAATTAGCCCTGCTTATGTTCCGTTCCCCATAAATTAGGCCGCAACTCGATGAGACAGTGCTGAACATAAACTGCCCTTTTCTAAGATGATTGCAAAGTCATACTTAACCATGCATCAGCTTATTTGACACTTCCCCAATGAGTTCTAAGAAGGTAACATTTTCTCATCTATACTTGGGTAAGGTGTTGGAAATAGCCTCTCTGCCTCTGATATTATGAGGAAATATGTGTTTTAAGCGCTGAGTTTTTAATAGTACCACTGTAGCAGAGTCCTGCAACATGAAAATTTTTTGAGGGTCAGATGAATTGAGTCAATTTCTGTGGTGTTTTCTGAAAAGTGGATTCATGTCCCACTGGGGACTAGATTTAGGCTTCCTGTCATGAAGTGTACCACTCCAGTTAGGCTATGAGAATTTAGTTTAGATTAATGAGGCTTAATTTGAACTAAATTAGTCCATGGACACACTGGCGCTCCTTAGTTCAAATCAGTGGCGTCGCTGGCGTTGGGCACCCTGGGGCACGTGCCCTGGGCCCCAATGCTGGTGACCCAGATCTCCGGCCCAATCGGGCCAGGGATCTGAGGCCCAATCCCTGGCGGGCCGTGGCCGCGGCATCCGCGTCTCTGGCCAGGGATCTGGGGCCTAGTTGGTTGCCCAGCAGGCCCCGCCCTCTGGCAAGGGATAGGGCCAGGGGGAGGCCTTGCCACCACTCGCAGCTATGCCGCGGTGCGGCATGGCACGGCCCAACCCGACCAGAAGTGGCCGCTGGAGGCTGCGGCCCGCGGCCGCAGTCCGGGATCCCAGGCCGGGGACGGGGCCGCCGCGGCCACCGCCGCAGCTGTGGGCAGCTGGCCAGGTCTTGGATCCCAGGCTGGGGACAGGGTCACTGCGGCCACCAGTGGCCAGGCCCCGTAACCCCAGCCGGGGATCCAGGGCAAGGCTGGTTGCCCGCAGCCGCAGCGACCCTGTCCCCGGATGGGGATCCAGGGCCCAGCCAGTCGCCCATGGCAGCCCCTTCCCCTGCTGGGGATCCGGGGCCTGGCCACAGCCGCGGCGGCCCCATCCCTGCCCAGGGATCCGGGGCTGCAGCTGCGGGCCTGGCCTCCAGCAGTCTCTTTGGGCTGGGCCGGGCCGGGCTGGGCCGGGCCGTGCTGCACTGTGCTGTGCCGCACCGCAGCCTAGCTGCCGGCGGCGGCCGGCCTCCCCCTGGCCCTATCCCAGGCCAGAGGGCGTAGCCTTCTGGCTGGGGACGGGGCCTGCCCTCTGGGGGGGCAAGCTGGGCCTGTGCCCCGGGTCCCTCCCCACCCCAGCAATGCCCCTGGTTCAAACTATGGAAAGCTTAGTTCAAACTTGAAAACCTGCCTTTAGTTCAAACTAACCCAATGGAGCTGCATTAGTTCAAACTAACTGTTAGTTCAAACTAAAGACAGTTTGACTTTCTTCCTCCCAGGGTGCCTTCCTCTTTTTATGGAATGGGTGAGGGCATGGCCCTTCCTGGGTGCGATGTTGCCACACTTCCCATTGTGCTCCCTCCTAAGCCAAACTAGCAAGTCCTGTGCATGGACATGCTAGCTTGATTTAAGTTTCTAGTGTGGACATGCTAATTCAAACCAAGTTAGTTCAAATTAATCACAATTAGTCTGAATTAATTAATTCAAACTAACTTAGTTCAAACTAGCTTTCCTAAGTGTACACATAGTCTTACAGACCACAGCAATAACACGTCCTAGACTACCACTGACATTGGAGGAAAAAAACTTCCATATCTGGCATGAATGCCTCAGAACTGAATCTCACAGAATTTCACTAATTCCATGACTTCCCAGGTTGTCATGCCTAAGGGATGCTCTGCACCAGCATCCCAAGCTCTGTGCCTCCTGGAGGGCCCTTGCCTGCTCAAGAAGGTAAAAGTGCCCTTAAAGACACTGGGTACCTCTACACCATAAACTATGTGTGAATGAAGCATGTCCAGGGTGTCCACACCAGCTCTAATTGAGCTGTCACAGATAACAGCAGTGAAGACATGGCAGCACAGATTTCAGCACGAGCTAGCAACCCAAATACATACCTAGGATGCCTGGCAAGCTTGTAATAGGGCATACACACCTTGCTGAAGTGTCTGCTGCCACATCTTCACTCCTATTGTTACTCATACTAGCTAGACTAACACTGCCGCATGCCCACCAACGCTACAGTCACACCTTATTTTGTGAGGTAGACTTACCCTACAGTGTCAGAGGTCTACAGCTAAGAAGAAAATCACTTCCTGTGAGCCTCATTCCAAATCCAACATTCAGAGACTAATCTGATTTAAAATAAAGTCCAGTCTGGGTGATTGGTATTTAGCGAAGTGCCTTGCCATGGACCTTAAGTCAAAACCAGATAAATCTAAGTACAAAGATAGCTACCCTCACTGGATGTTGTTCAGCAGCTTGCCTGATTTTCTCCATAGTCCAAGGCCACCCTTAATTTTTCATAGATGATCACAAAACCATGCCTGATTCTCTTCCCACTTACACTTATTTCACACCGCTGTGAGTTAATGGAGTTATTCCTGACTTGCACTGCTTTACACAATCAATCCCTGTGGAGGTAACTGAAATTGAATCAAGCATCCAGAGATGAAAGACTAGTGTGTATTATATCAAATTACCACTTACTCAACTAAAAATATTTCTTGACACAGCACTTAACCACTTTGCAAAGGAAATTTCTAGACTCAGGAGGACAACTTAGGCAGCTATTTTTGCATAAAATAGGTTTTCTTCTCTACTCATCCTCTCCTTTATTAGTCCCAAAACAAAATTCAGAAAAATATTTTAAACACTTGCTGATTTACGTGTATAAACTGAGGAATATTAAACAGGAATTCAGATGTTATACGCCACCACTAGATTTGTCAATGGTGTACTTGCTACTAGAATACTATGCTCTATTCTGGTGTCCATAAAGGATGTTGAAAAATTAGAGAGGATTCAAAGAAGAGCCACAAAAATTATTAAAGAATTGGAAGAATGTCCATGATGAAGACAGACCACCAGGGTTCAATCTGTTTAAGGTTGTCAGAGATGGTTAAATAGTGACTTCATTAGTGTATAAGTTCCTACTAAGAGAACAGAAATTTGATAACAGAGGGATTTTCAATCTAGGGGCTCATCTTTACTGATGGCAGCAAATTCACAGAACGAGTAGCACTGAATTGGAGGGAAGGGGTTTCTCTCCAATTCAGGCTACTGAAAACACCATAGTAAGTTGGTGGTAGACTACCAGAGGGAGATATACACAAGGTATTTTGAGTATTTTGCGTATCTCTCTTCAATTGCCACCAAAAGCGCGCCATGGTATAAAGCAAGGCTTGTAGACAAAGGAATAACATTCAATGCCTCTAAGTTGGAGCTGGACAATTTTAGTTCAGAAATAACCTGCAGATGTTTAACATTAGAACAGTTTACCAAGGATTATAGTGGACTTTCCATCACTGCCAATTTTTAAATCACAATTGGATGTTTTTCTAAAAGATATACTCTAAATTAACAGCAATTACTTCAAAGAAATGCTGTGGTTTGTGTAATGCTGGATCAAAGTAGATTATCACATTATACAACTGTCCGCTCTCAGGCAGTTGCTGATTTGAGATTGCTGATTCCTTGGCACTTCACTTCAGCCTTCCAGCATGGTCAGGTCACAAGGATGAGGAAGGATTTATGGACACAAAAGTAGGCCATTTCTGCATCCTGCAGTATTGGATGTGTCAGTGTAGAGAGGGCATCAGCAACATGGGCTCAGTGAGCTATTACCAGCTCTTTAGAAGCTGCTTTGTGGCTCCCTAGCTGAGAGTTGAGGCCATTTAAATATCCTGCAAAAAAAAAACCAAGGAGTCGTGTGGCACTTTAAGACTAACAGATTTATTTTTCACATGAGCTTTCATGGGAGAAAATCCCACTTTGTCAGATGCTTCGAAGATAAGTTCACCCATCTTCGAAGCATCTGACGAAATGGGACTTTCTCCCATGAAAGCTCATGCGAAAAATAAATCTGTTAGTCTTAAAGTGCCACACAACTCCTTGGTTTTTTTGCTGGACTAGACTAACACGGCTATTCCTTTGGAAATTAAATATCCTGCCCTGCCCTGTCCTCAGATGCTTGGAGCAGCCAGGTCTGAAGGCAGCTTACAGCTGGAGATTCCCCTGCTCAAGTACAAGTAAGTGCTGTGCTGGGTGGGGGAGGGTCTCAGTAGCTTGGCATGGGCTGGAAGCAGAGAAGGGGCTTGGCATGGGTGCACATGTAAGTGGGGGGAAGCTGACAGAAGCCAGCTGCCCTGGGCTTGAGGCTGAGGAGGAGAGGTGTGAGCTAAGCCCCGGCTGCATAGGGGAGGGAGCTCTGGGAGCCCCGAGGGTCATCCCAGTGTATACAGACCCAGGGTGCAAGGGGTGATGTGTCTGTAAATATCTTCCTCTGAGTTTCTATCTCCTAGCAGCAGAAAGGAGGAATTCCTGGGGCCAGGCATAGGTTCAAACTAATGGCTGGCCTGGATTCCCTGGAATGGGCTCCTAGATGCTGGTTGGGGGGAGGCTGCCCCAGCCCAGCTACAGCGAGGGCTTCTAAATTCCCTAATCTACCTGGCTGGAGAAGTCTCAAAGGGATTCTGCACTGTAGTAGGTAAAGGAAGGTGGAGAGCAGTGACTTGTGGGAGTCAAGACAGGCTAAGGGCTAGAATAGTTGTAACCTGCTGGAGTGGGGGCTGCTGCTGCCCCCAACTCCTGCTGCAGCAGCTGAAGCAGTAAGGCTGAGAAACTTGCCTCCAGCAGCAGTGAAGAAAGGGCAGCTCCCCTCCCTCCCCACAGCCCTAGCTTAGCTCTCCTGTTACTGCTTGTGGCATGGCATGCAGTGGAAATATCCACTGCTGCCTGGTTGTGAAGAGAGATAAGAGAGCAGCACGGCTCCATATCTTAAGACATGCCCCTCTCCCCAGGATCCTCCCTGGACCTGCAGCCCCATCACCTGCTTGAGTGGTGAACAATCTATGGGCATCTCAATGTGAGTCTGGTGAGTGTCAGGTCAGCATCCTCCTAATTCCTCCAAGTCTTCCAACCTATGACGAGTCCCACAGAACCACCACCCCCCACCTCCCAGCAGCCAGAGACTCTCAGTGTGCCCTCTTCAGGGACTCCTCTCCCCATTGGCAAGGCCAAGTTGATGTTGAATCCAGTCAGCTCCTATCCAGGCTTCCTGCTAAAGGAGCTAAGGCCGAAAAGCTGCCTCCAGCCCTGAAAGACTTGGGGAAGGCAAGGCTGGGGGCTGTGAGACCCTCCTCCCCCAGCCCTGGACCTGAACATAGGGGCCCTTACTCCTATTTAGGTGCAGCCAGGCCTTCCAAGTTCCCTGACATGCCTAGCTGGGACAGGGAATTCTCTCAGCACTGCAATATGATAAGTAAGAGAATGGGAGTCAGGGGAACTCCTGGATGGGGAGAAGGGCCCCAGATGTTCCATTATGCTGGTAATGAAGAAAAACAGTAGGTTAAACTGCTTTGTTTAATTTTCCCTGACTTTGTACGACTTAGTCTTTTAAATTAACTTTAGATTTAAAAACAAAAAAGAAGAAAACCAACAAACAAAAAACCTACACTATTAGTTACAAAGATCAGTGTCCTGTTTGTTTTTGGGAGGATTTTTAAATGCTATTTTGGTTGCCAGAGTTTTGTGGAATCCAAACCTTTAATTCTTTAGAGTTAGAAAGCACAGAAAGTAGCATGCTTCCTTGAAGAAGTGTATAAGTTTTGTGTAAGGCTATCACCGAACCATTGTGGGAAAGGATAAATAACCTTTTAATGAAGCTTGTTAATTTTATTTCTCAGGCTCACCTTTTTTCATAGGGTATGTCAACACATAGGTTTTCAATTGAAGTAACATTGGTTATTTTGATTTCAAAAACATTTGGTCCACACAACATTCTCTTGAACTGAAATGATGAGCGCCGTCATTTCAATTCAAGAAAAGTTAGATCAATTCAATAAAACCACCTTTGAAATCAAAATGATGATTGAATCAAAATGGTTCTTTCAAAACAATGCCATTTGGAGACGTTGTTTCACAACAACTTTGTTTTGATTCAAAGGTTTGACCTTTTCCCAGGGTGAATGGCACCCTGGAAGGAAGACCCTCTCTAGCACGCTGGCCAGGGAGGGGATCAGGACTGTGGCCAGGGAGGGGGGATGCAGGGAGGGCGGGGGAATGGGTAAAATGAAATGAGTACTTTGTGAACCATGACATTTTGTATTTTTTCCAGTACTGAAGGCAGTTGTTCTTCCTCTCTTCTCCCCTGTTCCCTCCCAAGAATTAGAGCTCACTTTTATAGCTTAATGTTAACTAAAAGGAACTTCTAATTGATGATTTACTTCAACAAAGCCTTCATTCTGCAAAGTCATCAGCCAATTAATTTTCAGTAAAGATCTAAAAGCTGTATGTTTTAAAAAGCAAACTGTCATTAAAACATCTTATATTGTTAAAATGTATATATAGTATATGTAAATTGTTTGTTTGCATCAGCAATCATCATTTTTGTTATTAAAAAAATCAATATGCATCTCTGTTCTGTTATTCAGTTTCTTAACTAGAAGTCAATACCCCTTGTGGCTCTCAAACCACTTGGTTATTTAAGGAATTTTAAAAAATGTCTCTTCTTATCGTTTGGGTTGCCGACCATCAGTGTAGAAGATACACTGGAAATGTGTGGGTGTTCATTTTGCATGCTGCTTTATTCTTTCCATCTTCTTTCAACAATAGATGCTATTGTTATTATCGTTCAGTGAAATTTTGTTATCTTCCAGTGAAGTTTTGTTATTCTCCAGTGAAGTTTTGACTGAGCAATATTACAAAATTTAGAATTAAAAGGAGCATTTTGTTAACCAGTCTGTAAAACATCTTTATGAGGAGAAAAAAAAATCAGAGGGCTCATAATTGGGTGAAATATATAATATTTTTTTCCCACCATCTCACATAGTCCTAGTATCATTATTATTACCCTTGGGGAAACACAGTGGTTAAAGTTATCATTTTCAAAATGATCACTGATTTTGGATGCCTAAAGACATCTGAGCCCAGATCTTCAAATGTTATTAAACATCTACTTGCCATTTGAAGATCTGGGCCTGTGGGCTTTAATTTCTGAGGTGATAAATCATCATAGTTACAACTGAAGTAAAGGGGAGGTCCATGTGCTCAACGTTTCTGAAAAATCAGTCCAAAGATGTGTCAGGTTGGGTACCCAAAAACAGAGGTCTAGGTGACTTTTCACAAAGCTACTTAGTAAACAGTAAGCTGAAATTGGTTAGGAGATAGGACTTCTTCAATTCTAAGTGTGATCATGCCTCTAGACATTCATGAATACCTTTGTTTTTGTGGGGAGTTGAACAAGCTTTCATTAAATCTATATGTTTTTAGTATTGAAATCTGAATTTTTTTTTTTTTTTTTTTTTTTTTTTACTGCTTATTGCTTTTCGTTTCCCCTCACCCAATGCAGATGCAACTATTACCCTAACAAAAATGGACTGGGCACTTCTACAATAAACTGCTTATGACTCTCCTAATCATAAAACCCAGTCCGCTGCACTCAAGGCAGGATTAAATATTAGACCATCCCTAACAGGTACTAGTCTAACATACCCTTTAAAATCTCCAGGAATGGTGATTCCACAACCTCCCTAGGCAGTTTATTCCAGTGCTCACCTATCCTGACAATTAGGAAGTTCTTCCTACTGTTCACCCCAAACTGCCCTTCCTGCAGTTAAAGCCTATTGCTTCTTGTCCTATCTTTAGAAGTCAAAAAGAACAAGTTTTCTCCCTCTTCCTTGTAACAACCTTTTATGTACTTGGAAACAATTATGTCCACCTTCAGTATTCTCTTCACACCGAACAAACCTAGTTCTTTTCAATCTTCCCTCTCTAAATTAGACTCTTAAGAACGAACCACACTGCCAACTTTGCCCACATATCTGCACAAAAGAGTTACAGGACCTAATAAAACCAGCTACTCCATCTAAGACTCATTCACTGGCTCATCCACCAATGTGATTTATGCCATCATGTGCCAGAAATACCCCCCTGCCTTATATATTGGACAAACAGGACAGTTTCTGTGCAAAAGAATAAGTGGGCATACATCTGACATCAGAAATCATAACACTCTAAAACCAGTGGGTTAGCATGTCAATCTTTGTAATCACTCCATTAATGACTGGCTAATTGGTGTGCTCAGACAGATGAATACCAGATCAAGGTTTCAAAGAAAAGCTGCTGAGATCAAATTTATTTGCAAATTCAATTGCATTGCTTCAAGAATTAATAGAGATGTTGGATTTTTCTCTTATTATAACAGGTGATTTGACCTCATCTCCCTTGGTATGCTCTTCCCCAGTGTTTGAATCTTTACAACTGTTTTGATTTGCTGTTACAACGTGACCTGTTCCCATGACTTACACTTCCCTGCATTTATTTCCTCCCATTCTTTAAGTGCCACAGGACTCATTTTTTGTTTTACTGAACTAGACTAGCACAACTGCCCTTTTGGAACTTAAGAATTCCTCATTCAAACAAGCAGAAAATTATTCCGCAGCCACATCCTTTTTTTACCCTTGACTTGTGGTTTAAAAGGAAACACGTATAAGGGATTGGGATCAGGCAAGGAAGTCAAATATGAGAATTCCCATGGACATAAACACAGCTGATCATTGTCTTCCTGACCATAGCTAAACATTTATTTTATTCTTGTGAATTTGTATTTTCTGTATTTGTTGATTTTCGTGGAGGTCCAAGGACAACAACAGTACCTCCATTAAAAGTGAACTCCAAAGGGGCAGCCATGTTAGTCTAGTTCAGTTAAACAAAAAAGGAGTCCTGTGGCACTTAAAGACTAACACATTTATTTATCGCATGAGCTTTCATGGGGAAAATCCCACTTTGTCAGGTGCTTTCTGCAGGTTCCCCCATCTTCAATATGTCTGATGAAGTGGGGATTTCTCCCATGAAAGCTCATGCAATAAATAAATTTGTTGGTCTTTGAGTGCCACAGGACTCCTTGTTTGTTTTATTAAAAGCAAGAACTATGAACAATCTCTCTTTTGATCCTATCCAGCTGTAAACTAAACATGCCCAATTCCCATGGAAGTCATGGAAGCGGAGTATCTTCCTCTCTTGTACATGAAAAACAACTCCTTTCTCTTCCTTTATAGACACACCCTTATCCAGGTGTCGGACCATTGAGCTGTGCTGTCATAGGGATGGACAGGGCTGTAAGGGAGAATATGGTCTTTCAATTATCCCAAATAAAGACTCCGGCTGCCGTGGGGATAGCTGTCCAATTCCATCCTATATACAAATAGAAGAAGGTAGACAGAAGTGGGACTAGCAAAGACTTAGTCCCTTGCTGCTAGTGGCCAAAATAGATATCCCACTACCCAGCAGAAAGTAAGTTCTTCCATGAAAAGAGAAAGTTATCTTAATTTCTCCCAAGAGCAAAAGTGAGCAGTAGAGGAAAAGCATGTTGGATTCACAAATCACTCTTTGATTTATTTTTGGGGCAGTGCCACCCCTTACTCCAGACAGATTGTAAATTTACAACCTAATCCAATGAGTTGAATGAGACTATTATAGGAGTATGGTGCTACTCAAGGTGACTAATGGCAACAAGGTCTGGCCCTTCATTATCACTATCAAACCCAATGCCCCCCAAATCAATATGGAGGCCATCAAGCCTTCCTAAAATCATTACCTCACTAACACTACTCCATAGAGCCACTGTTGTCCTGTGAATTGTATTTGCTCAGCTTACTTTACATGTTCTTAAGGATAGGGACTCTGTCTCTTTAAAAAAGCTTATTTATAGTACTATAGCACAATTAAATCAATTGAGTTAAATCAGAGTAAAATCGCACATGAAAGAAGGCCAGAAGATATTGGGAAAGAAATTCAGATTAATTATTTATAAATAACATTCCAGTTATGATGTTTATTTAGTCAGTTGTCAGTTAAGTTCAGCCTACATACAGTATTTAGTTCAAAGTGTCTTAAGTAATGATGTTGTTCCTCTTAACTGAGATAGAATATGCTTTGATGGAATGCAAACTGTTTCTTCTCTACTCCTGCTGTGTTTTATTATTTAAACTCGTCTGGAACTCTGCCACAGAGTTTCTTTCCACAGATTTGAGAGAATAAACATGATACTTTATATGGTCTGCCTCTAGGGAAAGATATTTGCCCTGGTGTGTTTGAATTCAAATAAATGTTTAACAAAAAACAACACTAATTTAATTTGAGAATGAGAACCAAGTCTAAATTGCAAACAAGTTAATTCTACAAAAGTGGGACTCAAAATATGTTACTGTCACTGAGCAGGATGAGGCACTCTATCCAGTCTAGGAAATAGAACAGACTATCCACAAGTTTTTGATTAAATGTATCTAAAGAGTAAGCGAGGGGGTCTTTGATCAAATCATATTCTGCTGATTCTGTTTTTCTTGACTCTCAGTGTGTGTATGCACACACACACACACACACACACACACACACACACACACACACACACACACAC
>ML682008.1:7318834-7657425 GCA_007922195.1 Podocnemis expansa
CACACACACACACACACACACACACACACACACACACACACACACACTGTTCCCTCTAAGCTGATGATGCAGCTGAGCAAGTTATGGTATTTACTGAGCAGCAATTTATGAGGCCTGGGCAACAGTTTTTTTGGTGCTGAAAGTATCAGCATGCCTAAGTGCCTTAATTCAAAAGTAATTCATAGATGTCTTTTCATTTAAACTTCAATAAAAATGTTAAATTGAAGTACTGTAGTTTTATTAATTTACTAAACAAATGTGAGACAATGACACTTGCTGCCTGTCTAGCCTCTACCATCATCTACACCGCTCAGTTTTTGTTGCCTGTCTTTGTCAGATTTCCAGAATACATATATAGACAAAGTGGGATTTTCTCCCACAAAAGCTCATGCAAAAAATAAATCTGTTAGTCTTTAAGTGCCACAAGACTCTTTGCTTTTTTTGCTTTAATAGACTAACACGGCTGCCCCTTTGGAATTTAAGTCCCTGTTATGCTGCCCAACTGGGGTAAAAGGGATTCAAAGTGGATCAGGCCCTAAATGTCCAAAATGTAGATTGAAATTAAGTAGGTAGCTTCAGACTTGATCACTTGATCATGAGACTGACATGTTGGGGGGGATTGTATTTAATATCTAGCTATCAACCTTGAAAATACACATTCTGCCCTCAGTAAACATATTAAATTATCATGCATTGCAAATCACAATGACTAGGTAGCAACTGCTTCCCAGATTCCCTCAGGGCAACACCTTAAGTAAAGTTATCTGAGAAATTCAAAACTTTTAAAGGTGGCAAGGGCAGAAAACATCTTTCAAGACAGTTTCTCACAGCATCACACCTCTGTAACCAGGGCCATCTTTTGTGCCTAAAGAATTTGCATCAAATAGAGCTAGGTTAGAGTCTGTTACATTATCATGCCCAAAAGCTAATTATGGGACAACAATCCCCTAAGTGAATGACAAAAAATTGATTAGGCATACAGAAAACTTTAAACATTGTGAGCATCTTCCTTTAATACAAAGTGTCTCTAACATCTCAGTTTTGGAGTTTATGGGTTTTTTTTATCCAAATCATTTTCAACAATAAAAGGGAGGCTATAATTAGTATGCCTGGAGTGTAAAGACTCTCAGAACTATAATAAGCAAAATGAGGTATAATTGAGATTTGTGTGTCTGGTAGTGGAATATAATAAAGGTAGTTTAATAATTTTTAATTTTTGACAGTTAAAGCAAACCTAATCAAAGCTGCACGAAGCAAGAGCATGAATGGATTTGTGATAGAAAATGATTGTTTTTCTAACATATTTGGGGGGAAATAGAAATACAAAGTCTTTTTTTTTTTTAATTATTGCACCGCTAGCAATATTTTTTTTCCTTCTGCCTTAAATGACTTCATCCTTTCAGTTTTTCATTTCATTTTCCTAATCATTAGGATTTGTTTCCTTCCATCACAGGAGTCTATACAAAGTTACATTGTAAAGCCCCACCTTGACAAACTGATTGCATTAGAATCTCTCACAGAAAAGAAATCTAAAATTAACCCAACTTGTTTTTGCTTATTTTAAAGGATTGCTTTTCTTTTAGGAGCTTTTGTATATTCAAGCCTTTTAGCAAGTGAAAAGCAGAGCATTCACCCTTGATAGAGATGTTAAATGGCTCAAAACAATTTTGCTGGGTCTTTCAAGTCCAAGTCCTCCTCCAGCTCCAGCCTGGCTCCCGTCCCTTGCCCCCACAGAGAGCCCTGCGTCCCCTGCATGGCTGCCTCTGGGAGCCCCATAACTTAGCCTTGCCATCTGTCAGGGTCCCCCCTCTTGCCCAGGCTCAGGGCTGCTTACCTCCTGGGGCCCACACAGGCCCCAAAGATGCCTCCACCACTGCACTAGCAGCCTGGTGTGGAGGAGCGGGAGAGATTTAAACTTCCCTCCCCCTCTGCTCCTTCCCTGGCTACGTGCAGGAGGGCAGAGGCAGGGGCCGTCACTCTCACTGCTCCAGCAGGCGGCCTCTGCATGAGCCTGTGCGGAGCTGAGACAACAGGCACACCGGGCTCCTCCCGGCTGCCTGCCCTGAGCTGCGCTGGCCCACGCGTTGCCTGCGCTGGTGAGGGGGGGCCACTGCGCCCCTGCCCACTAGCGCAGCTTACAGGGAACACTGACACAGATCCCTACATAGAGACATACACACACTCCCAGTTGTTTTGTCTTGTTCTCTCCTATCCGTCAGTCAGCTTTTAAAGGGTATGTCTACATTGGAGGCTATGTTAAGTTGATTTAACAAGGTTGACTTTAGTCAACTTTAAGCTGACCTTGTTAAGTTGACTCAGAGACTCCACACTGAAAACTCCTGTCAACTGCTTGTGTCCACACTGGCAGGTGCTAGGTCAACCCTTCCTGGTGGCCAGGAACTCTGGGAAGGGGCCTAGAGACCAATTAGGTCAACTTAAGGTCTTTTCCCTGTCTATACTGGCTTAATTGACCTTAATAGGTGGTGTTATTAAGTCAATTTAAGGAAGTGCTTAAGTTGATGTAATAAAAGCCCAGTGTGGCCGCGGGGGTCAGTAGGCTGACTTAATCTTTCTTAAGTCAACCTAAAGCTCCAGTGTAGACGTACAAGAGAAGAGAAGAGAAAGATAAAAACCCTCATTTGAGACCAAATTCTGCCATGCAGACTTACTGATGTTGAGTTGTTTTACCCCATGAGTAGTTTCATTGAAATCAGTGAATGTTCATAAAACATTTTGAGACCTAAGGATCTATTTCAATACACTCATTAAGTAGGTCTTTACTGCAGAGTTCAGCTAGGTGATTGGTACCTACGTCTGAACACCAGGGTGAGAGTCCCCAACCAAAGCACTCCCTACATTACTATGTTCTTACTGTTTCTGCACCCACCTGTGTGCCTTGGGGAACAACCTATGGTTCTTCACTCTGAGACACTCTAGGATTCTTTCCCAGTCAGCTGAGGCAGAACTTGTCTGTCCTTCAGAGGGAATTGTGGGAAGGACATTAGAGGACTATCAGCACGCAAGTGATTTTGCCTCTGTCCTAAATACAAAGTGGGTGTGTTCCCCCTAAGCTAAAACATTGCCTGGGCTCTAACCCACACTCCAGCCTGCTCAGCTAGACCAGGCTTAAACTACCTCCAGATCCAGATCAGATGGTAGGTAGGTTAAGCTAAAATCTGAGTAAAACCAGGACAACTCTGCAATGAAGACATACCCATTATTGCACAGGAAAATGGAGATGGGGAGCGGAACACAAAGGGTATGTCTACACTAGCAAATTAGTTTGGATTAAGGAGCCTTAATTCAAGCTAATTTGAGCCCTGTCTACACTAGGCTTTGCCTAGTTCAAACTAAAAAAATTTTTAGTTCAAACTAAGCAAAGCTTAGTTCGAACTAGTTAGTTGGGCTGGTTAGTTTGAACTAACTGCTTCTTTCAAACTTATTTTGAAACTTAGTTTCAAACTAGCATGATATAGTCATTCTAGTTCAAACTAAATAAGTTTTAACTAGCAGTTAGTTTGAACTAAGCACATTTTTTTAGTTTGAACTAACTGTTAATTCAAGATAACCAGGCTTTTTTAGTTCGAAGTAAAAAGTTAGTTTGAATTAAAAAAAGACTTGCTTAGTTTGAACTAAAAGTCAGTTCAAACTAAAAAAATGTGCTTAGTTCGAACTAATTTCAAACTACTTAATTCAAACTAACCAGGTCCGAGTTAAGCTTTTAGGTGTAAACATAGCCAAAGGGTGCAGAATACTCTGTAAGACTTTGTCTACACACAAAAGTTACACAACTTTAAATACACCACTATAGTTAAAGCAGCACAACCCCTAGTGTGGATGCAATTATCCTGATATGAATGTTCTTATACCAAAATAGCATAAGCCATGGCTACCCTGGGACAGCTTTACTAATATAGGAATGCAGACATACTATCCCATGTCAGCAGGGGCTCATCTTATAATGGCAAAACCATGTTTTTGGCATCATGGTTGGTTCCAACCCCACCCGCGGACAAAATAAGCTATACCAGCAAAGGCACAAGTTTACCAATATAATTGCATCTCTACTAGGGACTCCTGCCAGCATAGTTTCTCACGGTTGTTATCAGTGCTATCCCTTATTAGAGGTTTTCAGAAGCATTTTAAAATCTTGGCTCAGATTCAAAATACAAATTCAGAGAAGTCTTTTCAAGCAGAAATTGTGCAGATCTTTGCAATACAGGTTTAATTTTTCTAGAGGCAACTGAACACAGAAAGAACCAGCACTTTTAAGCAAAACATTCATGGATTATGTTTCAAAGGACATGGATCATGTTTCAAAGGAAGTCACATCTTTGGAATACTGACAATTTAAATGTTAAATGGAAATAGGTGTATATTGAGAATATACTGCCTACACCCCTCACATGGGTATGCCTTATATAACTGTTTTAGGTATTTAAAAGTAATGTATTTTCTTCCTCTATTTATTGTTTTTTAAAAGGGAAGCAGAATGGTCTACTGGATGGGGGATTAGACTAGGGGTCAGAGGACCTAGGTTGTATTCCTAAACTCTGTCAGTGACTCATATTTTTATCTTAGGCACCTTTGTCAGTTCTGAGACTCAGTTTCACCATCTGTGAATCAGGGAGAAGGACAATTACCCACTTTGAAAAAGCATTTTGATGTGTATAAATGATTATTGCTTAATTATTCATGGATTACTGTTGGAAATATAAGCATTTGTTATGGGACTGTATTAATAAATAATTAAAAGTGGGTAATATAATTAATGCCAATCAACATGGGTTTATGGGAAATGTAGCCAGCATTTTTTTAAATGAGCTCAAAAATTTGGTTGATAAAGGTGATAGACTTTTATAGCTGGTCTGACTTGGTACTACATGACATTTTGATTTAAAAACTATAGAGAAAGCTATAATATTAACTTGCTACACAGGGGTAAAGCTGGTTTAAAATGGGTTGAAAGTTGACTAACTGATGTCCATAGTGCAATATAAGCACACATATTTTATAGTGAGGTCCCACAGGGACTGGCTCTTGGCTCTACTATTTAATATTTTTATCAATGTCCAAGGAAAATATATAAAATTAGCACTTAAAAATTGCAGGTGAGACAGATATTGGACAGATAAATAATGAGGACAACAGTTCACTGAGATAACAATCTGGATTTCTTGGAAAGCCAGCCAAACACCATATGTTTTAAGATAGCTAAATGTAAATGGATACCTCTGGGACAAAGAAGGCAAGTCATACCTACAGGATGGAATACTCTATCCTAGCAAGCAGTAACTCTAAAAAAGTGTTGCAAGAGTCCTGATGAATAATCACTTGAACATGAGCTCTCAGTTTGATGCTGTAACCAAAAGGACTAAGGTGACCCTTGGATACATGAACAGGGAAATCTCAAGCGTACAGAGACTATTTTACCTCTGTTTTGGCAATGGTGCAATTTCTGCTGGAATACTGTGCCCAATCTGGTGTCCACTATTCAAGGAGGATAGTGAAAATTGGAGAAGGTTCAGAAAAGAGCCACAAGAATGATCAAAGGTTTAAAAAAAATGCCTTATAGGAGTAGATTCAAGGAGCATCATCTATTTGGCCTAACAAAGAAATGGTTAAGGGATAGCTTGATCACAGACTAGGAATATCTACACGCAGGAGTTAAAGTATAATTTGGCAGGCTCCAGAACCCTCCTAATTGGGTGGGTCCCCTTCCCACATGGGTGGGTCCCCCCTCCTTTACATCCAGGCCCCCCTTCAAGCACCCCAGCATCCACTCCCTTGCCCCCAATATCCACCCTGAATATCCACCCCAGACCCCAATACCCATCCACAAAATCCACCTCCGGCCCCTACTACCCACTCTCCTGTCCCCAAAATCTGCCCCCAATACCCACCCCCAAAATCCATCCCCTGCCTCCAATACCCCACCCCAATATCCACCCCCTGTCCCTAATTATCCCCCAGTGTGAGCTGGGCCACCGCAGTACTTACCAGTGGCAGCGCGGCTGGGGAGGTAGTGGCCGGTAGGCCCCGGGTTGGGATGGTGGTGCAGCTGAGGAGGTGGGGGGCAGTAAGCCCCAGTTCAGGTTGGCAGCATGTCCTGGGATCAGCTGGTGGGACAGTGGGGGCAGGCCCCACATTGGGGCGTGGCCTGGAAGGGGAGGGGTTTGGGGCAGGGCTTGAACAAGAGGTGGGGCCCTATCCACCAATGCTCCTCCCCTGCCTGTGGGAACACAGTGGAATGGCATTCTGGGGCCTGCTATTTTTAGAGGCCCAGAATTTGGGCCCCTAAAAATAGAAAATGGAACCAGAATGCTGCATTCCGTTGCCTGCTATTTTTAAATGGTGGGCCCCAGAACGCAGCATTCCCACACCATTTTCTATTTTTAGGGGGCCAGGAATGCTGAGCCCCTAAAACAGCGGGCCCTGGAATGGTGTTCTGGCTAACTTTAATCCCTGTCTACATGGGGGTAAAATACTTAATAAGGGCTCATCAGTTTAGGTGCAACAATAGCTAATCACTCAAAGGCGCAATAGAACACATTCAAATTGGAAATGAGGCATATGTTTTATAACAGTTGGAACTACTTGAACAGTTCACCAAGGGTTCTGGTAAATTCTCCATCCCCAGACATTTATTAAATGAAGATTAGATATTTTTCTAAATGATGTGCTCTAGTTCAAAGAGAAATTATTCTGGAGAAGTTCTATGGTGAGTTTTATACAGGAGGTCAAACTAGATGGTAACAACTATCCCTTCTGTCCTTGGAATCTGTGATTGCCTCCATGAATCTACTTAATTAACCTACAGAACTGGTAGGAAAATAGTTGTTGTTTGATGCAGAAAGTTTCTATGAAAACTAAAACAATTCACTGTTATCAAAATTTTCATTAAAAAATGGATTTGTCATTGGAAAACCATACTTTTTTTTTTTTTTTTGGTTTTTAGCAACTGAAAAGGGAAAATAATAGGCTAACTGCCCCCCAAAAGTATTCTATAAACCTGCAAAACCAAAATATTTCTATTTCTGCCCCGTCCCCTTCCCTCAAAAAAGAAAAAAAAAATGTTTAAGCAGAAATCCAATTCTCTGTCAAAACAAACCTGATGGAAACTTTTCATCCAGCGCAGGCAATCAGGTCTTATGCTATCCATCTTCTGTATTCAAGAAATTTCTCTTCATCCCTATTACTGAATGCCTTGATTTTCTCACTTTGGCATTGTGGCCTCCTCTTTTCTCACCTATCCACCTCATCTCCCTCTCAACCTATCTAAAATGAAGCCTGTCAAGATTCCCTTCCAACTTTTCTTAATGCCTCCCTTTTTCATAGATATCTTTAGTAGCTCATTTAGTGCTATATTAAGAGGTCTTAACATTCAAGGCTTTGCACAAGTTTGCCATAGCCATTCTCTACTACTCACTACCATCAATCACAACTTCATGCTTCTCTCGTCTCCTTTGAATTCTGACTCTGCATAACTCCTTAATTTGTAATACTTTTCACGTTGCTCCTTGTTCTAGGCACTAAAACCAAATAAAAATAAGTGCTAGGTTTTTTTTGTTTAACAAAGAAAAAACACAAACTTTGGTATGTAAAAGGTACATTTCCCAAACACTCAGCCTCTCATAGCTGATAGTACAGACTCAGCAATTGCCGTTAAAATTTTCCCATTTCTTGCTGTGTAACCTTTAAGTACCTTTGGGTTCAGAATTTTTACATGTCTCCCCTCAACTCTCTGGTATTTCCTTTCCCAACCCTCTATTCTCTTTCTATGCTGTCAGGTTCCTTTAACATCTTGATTTCACATCTCTCATCAGTGAGTTCCAAACTTTGCCTTAGATTAAATATGAAAACCAATTCAATATCGTCCTTCCGTCCAGGAGTGTACATGCTTATGCCGAGGGAATGTCGACATTACAAGCGAACGTCTGATTCAGCATGAGTAACAATTGTATTGTAGGTTTCAAAGCACGGGCTTCAGAACAGGCTTGCAACTTAAGAACAAGGCCATGGGAGAGCCTGGGTGCTCATTCAGATTACTAGCTCTTGATGAAGCCCATCCCAACATGTGATATGTAACAGGAGAATCCTAAGAAAATTATATTAATCTGAATTTGGCACTGGTGCAACCACTTCTGGGAATACTGGGTGCAGCTCTCCTATCCACGGTTCTAGAAGGATGTTGATAAACTTTAGGGGGTTCAGAGACGAGTCATGAGTATGACAAAAAGATTAAAACATGATTCAAGGAGCTCAATCTATTTACCTTAATAAAGAAAAGATCAAGGGATGAGTTAATCACAGTTTCTAAATACCTAGAGGGGGAACAAATATTTAATAATAAACTCTTCAATCTATTAGAGGAAGGTATAGTACTATTCAATGGCTGGAAATTGAAACCAGACTAAATCAGACTGGATATTCAGGCAAAAACTTCAATGGAGAGAATTATTAATCATTGGAACGATTTACCAAGGATCATAGTAGATACATAATTGGTAACAATTTTTAAATATAAAACAAAAATTGTGTTTCTAAAAGATCTGCTCTAGAAATTATTTTGGAAAAGTTCTATGGCCTCTGCTATACAGGACATCAGATATGATAATCGTGGTTCCCTCTGGCCTTAAAATCTATACTATTATTTTTACCCATGCCAGCTAAATTAACGTGAGCAAGGGTATACCAATCTGTCCTACCAGAACACCTTTACTTGCTGTGTAGACATACCCTGAGAGCTTATGGTTTGCGCGCGCACACACACACACACACACACAGAGTTGTGGGTTTGATGACTCCACAGGTACTAGCAAGCGACATGGTTTTTTCCCCATCATGTGACTATGGTAAAGTCATGTACAAAGTCACTGTCTTCCAACACTGGACAAGGAACTCTATTAGGATAACAAATTTTCTGTAAAGCTTTTTTCTCTCTCTTCTTTATTATAATCTCTCCTTATATGCCTCACCAGCACAAATCACCTTGGATTTTTTCCCTTCTGCACCCTGAACAAAGGCAAATGATGACAAAAGTGAGCCAGACCTTAATTTACATCCTTCTGATAATTGTTTTTCATCCCGTACTCCTCTCTTCTAACCCCTTGTTATGCATGTTACACCAATCCAATTTATAGACAGTGTGCCAAAGAAAGAAAATTACATAAGGGACGCAAGTTGCAGGTAGATAAATGAGGGAATCTAAGGACATCTGAGTCACTGTTAGTTTTGCTTATGTGCAGAGTTGAGTGGAGGAAGGTGTAAGTGACAGTCTGAGTCACCTGTGAATCTGGCTCAGTATTTTCTAACTGTAAAACTAAAAGTGAATATACGAAAAACTAGAATGTCACTGGCATGGAATCTGGAAAATAATTTTTCCCTGATAATGATTAAAAAATGAATATTTTTACTTAAGATTATAATATTGTGGAGAGATTTTCAGTGGGAGTTGTGTGCCTAACTTGCCTTGGTGCCTTTAAAAATATGTCCCATGAAGATATTAAATATAGAGCAACAATAATTTATCACAAACTGTATTGCAATACATGTTCTTTCATATGTAAGTTATTGAACAAGATTCATAAAGTCATCTAGTTATTGCTGTTTCCCAATATTGCATACAAGTTTAATGGTTATAAAATAATTAAAGTAATTCAATTTCTTTTCATAAAGCTAGCACTGAATGTAAATTGAAATCACCTTGTAACTTTACTTCCACAAACTGAAATTAATAGTATATTTTCTTTAACTAAAAATCATCCTAAATAATATTTTTTATTTAATCAGAAAGTCCTTAAATGTTAGATGTGAGCATGCCCTTCTTTTGATTTGGTAGGAGCTACAGACTTAATCATGGCAGCTGTACTCGCCTTTTGTTCTATACAGAAATCCTGTAATATATTTTATTGGGTTATTTCCTCTTACACTTTTAGGCAATATCATACAATATTTTATCGATTCAAATTGCTGAGTAAACTTTAGCTTGTGTTTTTATGCTCATTTTCTCTTGGGTAGAGCCAGCATAAAATCGCAAGATACTATTAATTTGTATTCTGTTTTTAAGTCATTGCCTATGTCAGAATTTAATGAAAGGCCTTAAGACAAATGTGAACTCATCTATTGGTCATCTTCAGCCCTGTGCAAGAGGACTGATGGATTTGCCTTTTACTTTAAATTTGTGTAATTGCAGGTGATACTTTGGGTGGGTAAATGGGTGCAGTTCCTCTGAAATCCAGAGGCACTCGTGAGTGAAGGGGAGAGACTTGCAGTAACGACTTCAGATTTGTCTTAGTTCCCCCATAGCAGTCCCCAGTCTCTGCCTGCCCAGCTCAGAAGGCAGCACCTCCACAGAGGCAGCATAGCGGTAAACATGGGTAGGAGGTTGGTGGCCTGAGAGCAGCCCTTGAGAAGTGTCGCCGTCCACTGGTGCATACTGTCCAGGGCAGGTGGAAGGTCCAAGGCTTCCGACAGCCACCCAGAGTGACCCATTCTGGCCCAGGTTCTTGGGCGCATTCCCTGCTCCCTGAGGGCTCTGCCAGCCCGGGAGTCAGGTCCACCTCCCATGACGCTGATCTGTTGAAGGGTGTCAGCCATTAGCCCCAGCCACCAGCTGCAGCTGGAAGAGGAGACAGAGGAGAGCCATGGCCACCCGCAACATAGCACCAACCACCATAGCAGCCACCCTGCACTGCCCCAATCTGGCTTCCAATGTCGCCAGGGGGCAGGACCTCAGGGGTGGGGAGGAGAGGGGTGGGAAGGACTTCAGGGCTGGGGAGGAGAGGAGTGAGAAGGACCTCAGGGCTGGAGAAGCAGAGGAGGAGGCAGAACTGGCACTTACTGGAGAAGGCAAAGGGGACAGGGGCTCGTGACAAAGGGGGACACTGCCCCTCCCCCAATTTTCTGTCCAGCCCACCTCAGCCCCCAGTGCAAAGAGGCTGGCACTCTCCCTGGTCCTGCACACATTCAACATAAAAGCCCATTTGTATTTAAGTAGACAGACAGCATATTTCATTTCAGCAAAAACAGGAAGATGACTCGCCTGTAACCAGAATTTTTCAAGATGTATGCTCCACATTCACATTTATGGAATGTGTTGACAGCAGAGGTGTGAGGAAGCTCATGAAGCAGGTGACTTGATCACACCTGTAGGAATATAGGAAAGGACACCTGAAGAAGGAACAAAGGTCTGTAACAGGATGTCTATGAGATGAGCCCCTGCCTCTTCACAATGGTGGGATGCAAGGTGTGTGCTCCACGAGTTTCATTTGAGTTGCACCACTGCACATCCTATGACTAGGAATTTCAGAAGACACTCAGAGAAGAATCTAAGCTTTCCCTTAGGTAGAAAGGGAGGCGGATTCTCAGCTAGTATATGTCAACCTAACTCCAGAGAAGTCAATGGAGCTATGTGACTTTACACCAACTTAGGATTTGGGCTCAAGTTTCTAGCCATTGTGGTTGTGAAGATAAGAACTAAAAGGCTCAGAGAACACAGGGTGTGAAGATGTGTGCGTATACTTGTCTCTTTTCTGTAACAGCTGCACTGAAGTTAAAACTTTTTGCCTGGTTCTCTGCACAGCTGTATCCTTTGAGAATCAAAAGCATGAACAGTGAAATGGATATTACATAGTTAAATACATCACAGCCATGATCTCTTGTTTCTGCTACATGCTTTACATGTATTCCATAGAGTCAGTTTTAGTATCTATTTTATTTAGCAATAATGCAACTTACAGGCCTGTATCTTCTAAGACATTGGCTTCAGAAGTTAGCACAAGGCTTGAGGCCTATGATCTTTGGCACAGATAAGCCATCTCTCCTAAGTTTTGGGGGACTGAGAATGGAGCATTCAAGGGGAAGTTTGTGTATAATGACACCAGGCAACAACAGGAATATGAGCTAACAATAGCTTTTTGGCAAAACAAACAAGGACAAGACTAACAGGGCTACCCCTTTGGAACTTGGCAACTAGATTGTGGATTTTTTAGGACAGGAACATTTGCAGATGTCTGACCACCATAGCATCATTACAACAAATTGACGTATATAAGTTGAGATCATTGGTATACTAACCTGTATGAAATGAGCATACCAACATCAGTGGAGTGAGGAAATGAGTGCAAGAAAGAGAGGAGAAACCTTTACTAAATATGCATTAAGCATAGTGATGTCAGCATAACATATTCTAGAAGTTGTATCCAAGCCCATGAGTAGGAAGAGGAAAAGATGTAACCCTTGGAGATGCCAGTAATTATAATAATAATGGGCTGGATCTCGGGAAAAGCACCTGTCAAACCTCAGATTGATAACTGGTAATTCTGAAGTGTTCTAAATAATTAAAACATAATCCATAAATAGGGCAACATAGGAGACGTGACTAAAACTAAAATGTCTGGGGGCAGGCAGAAGACCAGAGAACTAAATCAGCTCTGTGATGGGCCCCAGTCTCCACTGTGTCTCAGTCAGTCATGATCAGAAAGAGGTTAATGAGAACCATGACAAGTTTTAATGACATGACACTTGTCCTTGTCTATGCTAAAGGAAAAAGCATGTGACTTGTGCGAGTTCATACTTTTTCTAACATCATGCATTTTTCCAATACAGGCAAGGTCTAAGATCATGATTCAATCTGATTCCCCCTTTAGGAGCAGTTGGGTGGGCTACACATCTATAGAAGAAGTAGATAACTTACTTGCACTGTCATAGACCAAGACAAGGCTGCGCTCATATGCAGCAAGGGAGCAGGAATAGCAGTCCCACAGAGACTGCCCTGTCCTTGTACTGTGATGCATGATGTGCACAGAGGAAGGATTCCTCTGCACAGGCATATGCCTAAGCCATGGTCTTTGCTGATTTATTATATTTGCATATGTAAGATTATCCAGTGTGCAAAATTATGACGTTTGATACTGAAAACTCCTGTCTCGGTTACCTAAGGAAAAACAAGCGTCCTCATTGTCTTGAACGAACCTACCCTGCTGAAGGTGATTTTAGAAAGGTGAGACAGTATACTCTGTTTTCCTTGCTTCTGACTGTAACATCTATCTTCATCTTCACACTAGTGCAGGAGTATCAGTGACTGCAAAACATGTTATTGGCTCCACTGTGTCTATCCTGAGAGGCCAGCTAAAGCAGTATTTGTAAGAAGGTCATCGTAAACTGTTAAAAGGTAGAAATTTCCTGAAGGGTAGCGTGTTAGTCTGTGTACAGAAAAAATATTGAGAGTCCTGTGGCACCTTAAAGACTAACAGATTTCTTTGGACATAAGCTTTCACAGGCTCCAACCCATCTGATGAAGTGGGTTAAAGCCCATGAAAGTTTCTGCCAGAAGAAATCTGTTAACCTTCAAGGTGCCACAGGACTTTTGCTCTTTTTGTTAGAAGGTAAATAACATGCCCCTCATGATCTAAGAACTAGCACAGATTAGAGAAGCTGCTTTTCCTTAGAAAAGACAGTTGCTTACCTGTATTCTAGGTGTTGCTCTTCAAGATGTGAGCGCAGATGTGTTTCACACTCAGACATGTGCACCTGCAGTGCATGGAAGCCAGAAAATTTTGTATAGCAGTTCACATAGGGACAGTGCTTCCACTGCAACTCCAATGCATCCCCTAATTATTTAAGGGCAGCACTGACCCAAACCCTGAAGTTCCTTCACACCAAACATCCAGAGCAGAGACTCTAATGTGGAGGGGATATCTACTCCGAATGGTTGTAGACACGTATTTCACTCAGGTGACTCATGACCAAGTCTTATAAGAGGTGGGGCTCAGAACATACTTAAAGAATGATGGCAGAACTACTTTCCCAAAGTTTGTGTACAACTGACCTGACAGTGAAAAGGTCGGAGAAACAACATTGCCTCAGCTAAGCAGGAGCAATTTGAACCAGCTTGAGAATGACCTGTGCAGTGACTGGGGTCAGAGCAAAGGCATACCTCAGAGTCGATCCCCAGCTGAGGCCGTTAAGGAGCCTGGGCTGCAACCTGCTTGAGAGTGAAACGAGAGATGGCATGTCTTGCTGTCTCTTGTTGCAAAGAGATCAATAGCAAGAATGCCCCATTCTGCAAAGGTAAGTCTCTGCACACTGGACTTCAGAGACCACTCATAATTCTGGGAGAAATTTCTCCTGAGGTGATCTTCTAAATGATTCTGGACTCCCAGTAAGAGAGCAGCTATGGAAATGATGCTCTTCCTGACGCAGAACTGCCACAACCTTATTGCACCTGACACTGCTGGTAAGAGGTGCAACCTCTCTGCTAGTTCTCATAATACATTGTGGTGGTATGACAAACAAACAAGGAATCCTGTGGCACTTAAAGGCTAACAGATATATTTATTGCATGAGCTTTCATGGGAGAAAATCCCACTTCGCCAGACGCTTTGAAGATCAAGATGCAGTGGTATGATCAGTGAGCATATTGAAATGTGTCCTCATGTGATCCTGAAGGGGTCAGACACTTGGCCCAGAATTCCTGGACTGAAGTGGACAGACATTTCCTGTTCCAACCACAGCCCTGTATCTTCAACACCCCTAAAAGCACTTCTAGCCTATTCATGAGGCATCAGTGATTTTGGTGTAGGCACCTGCTGGCCCTGTCTTTCCTTATTGCTCACCATAGCCATCACCAGCAACTCCAGCTGTGAGTGCATGAACAAATTCTCATAACCAGTAGACAGGGACAAGTATTTTCATTCTACCCCATTGCCCGTCAGGGGAATGGACACAGGTATTTGCCACAGAGTCTTAGTTGTATTCTGAATAGTATTGATGAGAGGGTGCCAATCAGGTGAGCCTCCAGAGTCAGGATGTTAACCATCAGGTCTTCCAACTCCTGCACCTCTTCTGCTTGGAGGCCCAGATTCTTGGCCATGTTCTTCAGGAACTGTTGGTGGGCTCTATTGTCCAAAGATGGAGAGGTGCGTGGAGGTCCCCACCACTGTATCATCTAGAGAAGATGACAAGGATACTCTAGGAAGGGCTGAGTCCTCACATCCCATAGGGTCCTGCAGGTTGCCTGTAGCCTCACCCATGGTGCTGTGGATGTCTTTGGCACAGTGATCTGTGCTGGGATCCATCCTTTCTTTGGTGCCATGATCAGCATCCCTTTCATTGCCACAGGGAGATGATCATGGTGCCTGCACCATAAATCTTCTTGTATGGAAGCCGACTAAGTTCAACCTCCTAGAGGATCCTTGGATCGGATGATAAGCCCAGAGTCCAGAAAGGTCATTGGGGCACCTGCTGCTGAGGCTGCCATGGCCCGAAAAAGGGGCTCTGTCCCTGCTCCTGCCACTGGTGAGGGCTCTGTGTCCAGTGCCGGCTATGTTTGTATACAAGTGACTCCACTTTGGGACCCAATGATTAGGTCTCAGTACTCAGAAAGTATGGCAGGGTCAAATGAGACTTTCTGAGCACAGTGCTGTGTTGCGGGTGACCAGGGACATGTCATGGCCAGTTTCCCTCAGGACAGCTTTGATGGGCTGCAATCCTGGAAGACTTATTAGCTCTTCCCTCCTGGTCGAGGACCTCTGGTCTTCATAGCTATTAGGTCTTGAATTGCCACAAAGGTGTCCAGATTGAAAGAAGAGTGCAGCTCCCCTACATGTCCTTCCCTGTTGGGTAAGCCCAAGAGCATCAGACCCAACAGAATCCCTCATTGGCCCAGAATCAATGATGCTGGAGCAAGTGAAGAGGGTGCTGCGTGTCCCATCCTGGGATACACCCAGGCTTTTCCTTTATCTGCCAACTGTATGGTTGGCAAGCATCCCCTGTCCATGTTTCTTTTCTTTTTACGAGGCGCCAGAGAGAAAACTGTTGGGGCTTTAGTGCCAGGAAAAGGCTGTACCAGTACTGGCTGGATCCTGAGTTTTTCTTCAGTTCTGTAGCATCCCTCATCTAGGCTGGCACATTCCATACCAATATAATACTATTATGTGTCGGAGCCCAGTGAACAATGGAGCGCTACCTCCATAAGGAGGTCTGTAAGTCTGACACTCAAATGGAAACTTCTGTAGATTTTGAAGGTGTGCCTCTTGAGGTAGGAGTTGAGCAGATCTTTCCTTGGCATGAGCATGTGGAAGGTGCTACAGAGCTTAAAATCTGGAGATCAAGGCATGCCCCAATCTCTGGGTAAAGACTGTGGAAGGGATTGCCTGTTCCCCCTGACCAAACGGTGCAAACCTATCCACTTACAACTAGTACTGATACCTAACAATTTTTTTTTTTTTTTTTTTTTTGCTAGAGGAAAGTTGACTGACATAGCTGAGTACAAGGTTCCAGTTACCATCACACAGGGTAAGAAGGAATGAAAGCAGCAACAGGTTGGCAGAGCCCTATATGCAACACCATGGGGAAGCCACTTCAGAGGGCATCTGCCTTGACCTGACAGGTGCTCCTAGGGCAAAAACCTTCCAACAACAGTGCAGGTGGCCCACACACACCTAACTGGAATTGACAGGAGCAGACACTTGAAAAGCAAACTCCAGCTCTAGCCATGGGCACTGAGAAAATAAGGAGGGTTGGGTGGTGCTGCCTCTAAATAGCAAGGGAGGGGCTTGAGCCACAGGACACATGCTGCCTCAGGATACTGCCAGGCAAATCTTCCAGCTACAGTGCATTGGATACATGCACATGAATGTAATACACATCTGTGACCACTCAAAGATCATGACATCCAGGACTCCTGAACTTATGGGATTTAAACTTGGATTTTTGCAAGGAGAAGGCCTGTCAAACTCAAAGCAACATAATTCAAAGCAGTCATCAAGTGAGATATCCTTAGTAGGAGACACCTTTTTTGCAAGTCATATTGATTAGTTAATCATTTTTAGAAGCCCTTTTCTGGAAAGCACTATTTCAAAAAGAGATGGCTTAGCACAGAGGAATTCAACAGTAGGCATTGAAGCAGTTTTGCTACTCCTGGACTTTAGTGGCAGGACTGCCCTTTTAATGTGCCCTCACTATACTTTTGAGGTCACAGGTCACCAAAAATACTGGCTAGATAGTAACTGCCTGCACTAGAAAGAACTGTATCAAAGAAATCAGTACCATCACTACACACAAAATGTAGAGTGTGCCTACATGGCAGCTGGGATTCTCTGTTCAACTAGACATACACACACTAGATTGGCTTGAGTTGGTGCGTTAAAAATAGCAGTGAGGCTGCAGTGGCAAGAGAAGCAGCACAAACTAGCCAGCCCAGAAAAGCATTTGAGTGTCCAGCCTCAGCTGCTACCATGACACTGCTTTAATACTAACTCAAGCAGAGCTAGCACAAGTATGTGGGTCCACACCAAGGGTATGTCTACTCTGAAGGCTCTGTTAAGTCAAGCTGACTTAAAGTTGACTTTGTCAAGTCCGCTTAGAGACTCCACACTGACAACTCCTGTCGACTGCCTGTGTCCACACTGGTAGGTGCTAGGTTGACCCTTCCTGGTGGCTAGAAACTCGGGGGGGAGGGAGGGGCTGGAGCCCAATTAAGCTGACTTAAGGGCTATTCCCTGCCTACACTGGCTTAAGTCAATTTAATAAGGTTGACTTAAATCTCATCAACCTTCAAAGGTAGTGTTATTAAGTTGACTTAAGGAAGCACTTAAGTCAACAAAACCCAATGTGGCCGGGGGGGGGGGGGGGGAAGCTGGTGGTCAACTTAAGCTTCTTAAGTCAACCCAAAGTTCCTGTGGAGACATACCCCAGCAGCCACAACTTCCAGCTGCTGTACAGACATATCCTCAAATTTAGCCAGTTGCAAAGAGTTGAGACATACAAGCAAATACAAGTGGCAACATTCATCTAGAAGGTCAAAATAATCTAGCAAGATAGTTTCTCAAAGTTTCCTTGCTAGGTTTTTAACCAGCTGGTCTGGTCAGGACCCATCATAAATTGCTGAGTTTTGAGTTTTGTCTCCTAAGGTAAAGGAGGAAACTGGAGCCTCTCTCAGTTCCTCATATCCCCAAAGGGGCTGTTACATTTCTTACAAGTCAAAAGGGCATCTTATGGATTTTGTCTCTTGTCTCTCTGGGGTTCAGGAATCTTGTTGATTCCGTTTCTCAAGTTCAGGATCAGGATAACCTACACTGGATTATCTAGATAGCTTCATTTGCTGTAAATAAGTGAAATGAGGTAAACACATATTCCTTTACCAATGACAGATATATCTTTACCTAGACTGGCATGTTTTCAACATGTGCTGGCAACCTCATACAACAGGAATTCGTAACATCACAGGCATTACCCTTGTATTTTACAATATTAATAAGCAGTGTGTTGTTAGTTTTCATCCAATGCCTCACAAGACATTTTATACAAATGTATGTATGCAGGGTGTATACAAATCTTAAAGAGGTCACAATAGCATTAAAGATTTTGTTTGAATGTGGGGGGCAGGGGCACAGATTGAAAAAGGCACAGTGAATCAACTTTTACTTTCAATTTTTTCCTCAACTTTACCACCTTGTCCCCCCACTTCATGTTGTTTCTGGCATTGTATTTGGACTAATGGAATTGTTCTTTCATACTTCACTTTATTGATCTGAATTCATTATTTTTCAGCTCAGTGTGAAGCTTTACAGCCCTAATATAACATCTAAGGGGAGCGAGAAAATGGGCTGGTATAAGACAATAAATGAATGTTTTAGTGCAAGTTTGACACGGCTGGAAAGGGCTAAGTAATTTTGCAAGTTGCATGGCCCAAATCTGACCTTTGAAGACGTATTTAAAGAAAATATAAATGGTAAAGAGGGTTGCTTCTTACAAGTAGACTAGAGCTTTGATATGCAAGTGTATTGTTGGTAGTCAGTTGATGTTATTTATATGCATCTTGTTAGATATTAATAATGACAATAAATTGCTTTCCTGTCTAATACTGTTGTTCTACTTATGAAGTGATCAAAGGGGAATATTAGCATCAAGATGGACCTTGGGTGTAACAACATCATTTGCCTGCATTACTCTGAGATTTACGTAAACCATCTGTTAATTGTGCTAATACAGCTAATTACCAGTGTCTACCTAGGAAATTATTTTATTTTAAAAGACAAGATACATTACTATTTTCCACCCAAGGCAATATCTGTAGACTGTCTTTACAGTTTAAATGATTATCGTTGACTGTATTGTCTGAGCAAAGACCGTTGAGTAAAGATCAATCTGTCAGCTCACTTTTGTCAAAGTTTACATGAGGGAGTTAACTGCAAGCACCCACCTTGCTTGAACTTTAGGAAATGTCAGGCATGAGATCCCTCTTATGTCAAGTCTGACAAACCTTTGTCAGGAAAAGTTTGGGATCTCAGCACCATTTTTCAGGGAATAAATTATACAGAATCTGTCCATAGACTATTTACTCTTCACTTCTCTGGACCAGCTTTTAAACAAGGAACCTCTAAACAAGAATTGATGACCCCACCCCTTCAACCTGTTTGGGTAACTTCCAGACTTTGCAAATTAAGAACTTTGCAATTCAGTTATCCATACTTTGAAACTAATTTATGAATTTTATTCTCATTTATATGTATATGATCTTTTAAACAGTACTTCTATTTTTAAATATATATATATATATATATATATATATTAGGATAGCTAACAAGCGTTGGATTTAAGACTGTATTTGGTAAGATCTGAAATATTCAATGATCTGTTTTCTGCAAAAAAGAAAGAATATATTCAGTAATCCCTATTATTTTTGACTGTTAGCCAAAGGACTGGATAGTTTTAAAGAAACTGTGTTTTCTGAATGAGTGAGGTGATTAGAAGCTGTTGCTGGTTTGGTATATCTTATGGAAGAAAAATCACCAGTATTTAGGTTTTTGCCTGTTCCATTATTTTCAGATTGCTCTGTTTAAGATATGTCAGCATAGCTCCTCTGGAGGCCAATGTCACAGTAAGCTACATAACAAGATTTATGACAGCAGGTAGCTCTTTATATCTGACAAAGGCATAACACCTCCTAGTGAGCTGGAAGATGAAACAAGCGATTTGGGGGAGATTTTTCATCATTTGAAGTCTTTCAGATTGGATGAATTTCTAAAAGATAGGCTTTACATCAGCCAGAGGTTACGAACCTGATGCAGTAATTATTGGGTAAAATACAATAGCTTGTGTTATTCAAGTGATCCAGCTAAATTAAACTTCTAAACTTCCCATTCCATAAATGTAAGACAGACTTACAAGATTCCTACTACAGAACCAGTACAAATTCCACGCAGTAGGGGGAAAAACAGCCTTCATGGAAAGGAAATTTTTTCACTTGCTAGCCCATCAAATCAAAAGAGAAATGTTCATCAGTCTAGAAAGGAAGAACTCTGAGAAGGTATTTTTTATGCATTTGTTTTGAGTAAGACCAAAAGATATGTACATACTTAAAAAAAAATCTCAATTTTATTAGGATGTTTGCAAGTTTTACAGAATAAAGTTCAGGAATCCATCAACAATGATGTATCAATGTGTGCTCATTTTTGTTTTACTTATATACACTGATCTAAATTTACTCAATTTCATCTCTTTTCTTCTACCGACTATTTTGCTTTCACAAAGTAGATGCAGTAGGTCTTCTGCACTAAATTTAATGAAAAACATTTTTCTTCAGCAAGGCACAAAGAATTTAGATACATCATCATTATTTTTTGATTAATCCCAATTTCTTTTACATTAAGTACAAAGACAATTTAAATTGTCACAAAATATTTCAATGATACACAAAAAGTTATGAATCCAGTATGATAATGTACAATTTAAAGCACTCCAAGATGTAAACTGTTTATCATAATTAACTAGAAGAGCCTTGTTCTGTATGAACATATTCAACAACCTCCATCATTAATAAATTAATTTTACTGCTCCTTTGTTGTAATTTTCCATTTGAAAACATTTAGAAATTCCACGGCAAATAATGTAAAATCACAAAAATGATCTGAGAATTATTTCAAGGTGATCTGACAAACTTAACCAAAATCACAGAATTAGAAATGAGTTAATGCTTTAAAATAATTCTAATTAGACATTTAGAATGAACGCTAAGTATGTGCAACTGTAAGAAAATATGGAAAACTAGCAACAGTTTCAGAGGTGTTTTTGTCCTAGACAAAGTAGCATGGTAGTTACAATGATCCAACAACCATAGAAAGTAATATTTCTAAATTTACTGTGATTACATTTCTTAGCTCACCAAAATGCTCAGGACATCCATCCGAGAATATATTTACAAAACAAAACTTTATCTCCATTTCAAATGTATAAAAATCAATTTTGGCACTACCCATAAGGCAATGCACAATGTATCCCTCACATAGTAAATTATACAATGAAAAGCAAAGTTAACTGAAAGGAAATATTATGCAAAATTATCTAAAGGGACACTGAGTTTAAAAATCACCAAAGCGCACACCATTCAAAGTGAGCATCAGCAAATAATTACCACGTACCAGTATCTCTGAGGTACTGAAGATTTTCTTTACATTTGCAATCAAAAATATCTGTAGTATATTCTCAGTGGTTCCCAACATCTTCTCTGCCATGGCACACCTTGCTATCCTTAAATAACTTGAGGCACACCACCAGTTTCCAAATGACCTCATGAATCTTCATTAGCCAATGAGCTGATCCAGAGCTCTGAGCAGTTTTTCAAAAAAATTTGTGGCACACCTGCTCAGACCTGATGGCACGCCTGGGTGCCATAGCACACTGGTTGGGAAACACTGGCATATGTAATTCCACTGTGCATTGCACCTTGGTAGTTCTGTTGTTTTAATGATCATCGATAATCACCAATAATTTGCAGAACTAGTTTTCTTACCTATAATTAACAGTGACATCTTAGAAGCCTGACTCTACTTCCACTAAATAAGCAGAAAAATAACTCTTCTTGCTCTCAAATTGTCACTGGTTTTCACTACAGAAAAGGAAATTTTGCCAGTCACAGGAGAAAAAGATATTGATACAATTTTTAAAAGTTTAATTTCTCCTACTGATCCCAAAAATTTCTTTTTGCATTTCCATCAGCTTGGGCAAAGAAAATTAACAAATCCAGTGTCAGTTTTTCAGTGTTGCAATGTTTGTATTGAAAAGACTGCAAGAAAAGTTCATTTGTAATTGGCTGTTTCCCCAGAATTTTCATAAATCAAAGAAACTTTTGTATTAGTCTTGATATTTTTAAGAGCTTTTTTAAAACTTACGGTTATTAACAAACAAATTCAGTGTCCCTTTAAATCTGAGCAAGCATGAGTATTTTAGACTACCACAAAGCCTGTAACATTTATAGTTTTGCAAACAAAACCTAACAAGTCAGCATGCATATTTAAGATGAAACAAAAAATTAAAATCATACAAGACGTTTAAATAATCCAAAGGCAAAAAAAAGATTTGTCCTCCTTAAGAGCATTCTCTTAAAACATCAGAACTCTGGAACACAAATCAAGTTATTAAAATATTCTGTTCAACGTTCATACAAATAACATTCTACAATTACAAGTATACATACAATCAAGATACTTTCATTGTTACCTAATATTAAATTTACAAGACAAACATAAATAAAGCTGTTAAAACAGGCAAGTACAGTACTGGTCTGTCATTCAGCACAAGTTGTTTTGTACTACTTTCTTCTTGAAAACCATCAGGTTAGAAGTCTGTGAAGTCATTCTCCAAATCTAAAAATAGAGATCAAGAGAATTAGATTCCCATACATATATATATTTACATGCTTTACATTGCTGAGATGTACAAAATGATGAAAAGCTCTATTACTCGAACATAATTACCATTAAAAGCAAAGTCTCAGAAGAGGCCACAGTCTTTTAGATTATTTTTTATGATGACATCAGTTACAGCATCAAAAACAAACTGCACATTCTTGGTATCTGTGGCACATGTGAAATGAGTGTAGATTTCCTTCGTATCCTTTCTTTTGTTCAGATCTTCAAATTGACACTGGATATATGCAGCTGCCTCTTCATAAGTATTGGATCCTGAAGAAAGGGAAAAAGTTGATCAATAAACACTAAATTTCAGACTAAGGTGGAATTAATACTGAACACTTTGAAAGAAGCCATGAGCTATTTCTTAAAAATTGCTTGACAGTTTCTTTAAAAATAAAAAGAAAGTGTGTGCTGTTTTAAGTTGCTTCTTTTTATCTTACAGTATATAAACTCCTCCTGATAAAACATACTGGATTCTTGATGTTTTAAATTATATACATGGAAGGCTAAGGACTCAAGCCAACTTCCACTTAAGTAGGAGTTCTACCCTTGACTTCAATAGGAGGTCGATTAAGTTACTAAAGAGCTTTACGTGCTGTGCAAACAGAACTGACGTGTTTCCATGGAACTGTTTGTTCATAGTCTCAGATTAAACACTGAGGAAATTAAACACAAAGGAAAAAAAAAGCATCACTTTCCCTCATTCCATCTATTTTTGTTACACTCACTTTTTTTTTCCAATTTCATGCAACTTTCTTCCATCCCTCCACCATCCCGACCCCCACTCAAATTTGGTTTTGGCCTGTTTCCTCTTTTCTTAGTTTTAATTTTGTTTTTCATGCAAGTACTCTCTGCACAATAAAATGAAAGAATGTTAAATAACTATTTAAATCTATGGTAGTAGATGGGTAGCAGAAATTTAAATGTAGACCACTGCCAGATTAAATCATCTTCTCTTCACACAGAATTCTTGCACACCAAATATTTTCCTTCAGTGCATTTAAGAAACCTAAATACCCTCAACCTCTTCAGAAGTGAATCTGATAATTTTAAAAAGTTTTGGAGCAAAATTCAGTAAAGGAAAAGCCCCATCAGAATAAATTTGAAAGGCTCTTACTAAGAAGAATGTTTAAACCCTTTACATGCTGAACAATTAATCATATAACTGTGTGGATTCTCTCCTAGTGCTGTCAAACATTTTTTTTTCAAATACATGGAATGTTTAGAATCAGCCTCCAAAACGCCATGAATGTAAGCATACTTTGAATAACAGTTAAATATTTTAAATTCTTGCTTAATGTTCATAATGAAATTGTACCAACTATGCTTTCAAACTATCAAATTACAATATAGCTAGGTTAGAAAGACCATCAGAGTTACAATTTTGTAAGTGGTCTACAAGTTTGCAAGTTTTCTTATATTTTGCATACAGTCGTTTTCTCTCTCTGAGCTACAGTTAGCTGTACTTTGAAATATTTTTAAAACCAGTTGTGGTATTTAAGGCTTTCCATGCTAGCAACCCAGAGACTATCAGTCTATCAGGAGCACACCTGGTCTACAACGAACAGTTATAAGGCAAAATCCTCTTTGCCTTACTCATTCATAGTTTTAGTGATTCAGCTGGGACTAGTCATGAAAGTAAGGAGATGACCCACATGTGACACTTCACCCCCTGCACACCCTTATGGTGTGACTGTGTATCACTCATGCTCACTCTTATTGCATAACTATGTATTGTTGAATGCAAAATATGTTACATATTGTGTTTTGGAATGCTTGTGTCGTACTGAACATGACTTATCATAGTTATGTTTCTTATCATGTCATATCTATGATCATGAAGCTCTGCTATGTAACATTCCCAAATGCATTTCACACATCTTGAAGCAGATCCAAGCAAACTCTAAAAGCAGAGAGGTAATTCATGCCCTACTAAGGCATGTATAAAACAGCTCAACTCTTCCAGGGGCAATGGACTGTCCTAAGCATCTGTTAAGGGGATTCTCACCATGTCAGTGTATGTAGAAACCCACGCATGCATACTATTGCTTTCTGACCCTGAAAAGGACGAGGGTGTGTGTGAAAGGACATGTTAAAAGATGAGGCATTTTGCTTTCTTCCTTGCTCTCCTACAACCAAGGTATGACTAACATCAAGCAACTGAAGCACTGACCACAGGGGGACACAGCTTGTTTGGAATTCTACCCCTCAATCTGGGAAGAGAACCATCTAAGACTAAAAGGCTACCCAGATTGTTAAATTTAGAGTGTGCTTTGCCTTTTATTTACTCTTGGTTAAATCTGACCTGCCTTCCTTTGGCTTATAATCACTTAAAATTTTTCTGTTACTTAATAAACTTGTTTATTATATCTAAAGCAGTACATGTGGTTTGTGTGTGTGTGAAGTGACAGAGCTGGTGCACATCAATTTTTTTCTTAAACTGATGGACACAAGCTTACAGAGTCCAGCAGGCAATAATGAACTCTAAGATTGCAGTTCCTAGGGTTGCATTTTGGACTGGAGGCATTTATTGGGTCAACTATTGCATCGCCCTATGAGGGGCTGGCCAGAAGCACTCACTCACTAAGACCAAAGTCACTTACTTGCAGGAGGCTGTTCATGGGCTGAACCAGGAGTGGGCATTCATTTGGTATAGCAAGAGCAGAAAGAGCTCCAAGAATGAGGTATTGGGGTGACTCGGTTATACACCAGTCCAGTTTGTAGAGAGGAATGTCACATCATAATGAAGTGACTAAAAGCGGAAGTATGAAATATATTTATAAGTTCAAAAGGGATAGCTGTGTTAGTCTAGTTCCCCAAAACAATGAGGAGTCCCTGTGGCTCTTTTAAGGACTAACAAATTTATTTTTCACATGAGCTTTATCGACTCTCATATCAAATTTCCTCAGTTTAAAAAGTAGAAATTGGTCACCCAGGAGTGTCAGACTCATTCAGTGTGGGGAGCCATACAGGAAGGCAGGATACCTGTCATGGGCCATGTGCTCACACAGGTTCCCCAACCCTTTCCCCCTCCATGTTCAGAGTAAGAAAGTGTCATGTTGCAGTCCATTTTCTCATCATAAGCAAAAAAACCCCCAACCTGATCCTGATCCAGCCCACAGGCCATGACTTTGATACAGTGGCCTGCCTAACTGCTAGCTACAAACACACAACTTTGATTCCCAATTAAATTACAATGCACAATAACCTGTAAAAAGATTCTGTATCAGAAAGTGACCTGACTCTCTACATAAGTAACAGAATACCTGCGTATTCAGGGTAGCATATAGTGAGGGGACTCCTTTTGATTTTTTCTTCAAACAGATCCTTCTTGTTTAGGAAAAGAATAATAGAAGTGTCTGTAAACCATTTATTGTTGCAGATGCTGTCAAACAATTTCATGCTTTCATGCATCCGATTCTGTAATTGAAAACAAGATACGTCAGCCTAGCCCCATTATCTTTTTCAACAGTAATGAAATAATGAACATATATTTTGTTTGAAGAGTACAATTCTACCAGTGAACCAATAAGATAATCTCCTGTAAAACTGTTTTTGGATATTGAATCACAGAACCCTACCCCAGTGATGCAGGAAATTTAGAACAAGATAATCAAAGCAAAATTGCCTATAATAATTTTTCGTGCTTTTTATGTAAGTAAATTCTTTCATTTACCTATGAATATAGTTTGGAATATTCAAATTTCTAACAATTGCAGAGTTTAGGGTCTCTGTTTTCTGCACATAAATCAAACATGGCAAATACTCCAGATAGCTTAGTACTCTAGTTTACAAGATCAGATGAAAAGTGTTTTTCCTTCAAAGTGGTTTCCTCACTTACAGACATTTTCTAGGGATGTATATAGCTTCTGTCATGCACCATGCCACCTGTTTATGTCATTAGAGTACCACCTGCCCTGGACATATCTTAACTAGGCTTGATTTGAAGGCTACTTCTTTACCCACCCAAACTGCAATCGGCAGGACAGTCAGCACCACAAAAGTACTTTACTCATTAAGCCAGCTGCAAAGCAACACAAACTAGGTTCATTCTTCTAGCTCCGTGAATAAAGAATGGTGCCAGCTTCTATCTGTTGCATTTAGGGGGTCAGATTCTGAAGGAAGAGAAATGAAGAAAAGCCAGAAAGAAAAAACAAAGAAACAAAGAGATAGCTAGAAAAGATTCAAAAAGGGTAGCTATGTTAGTCTAGTTCAGCAAAACAAAGGAGTCCTGTGGCAATTTTAAAGACAAACAAATTTATTTATTGTATGAGCTTTCATGGGAGAAAACCTCCTTCATCAGACCCATGAAAGGTCATGTGAAATAAGTTTTTTAGTCTTTAAAAGTGCCACAGGACTCCTTGCTTGTTTTGCTAGAAAATATTGGCAGGGAAAATGATCTGAGAAAGAAATATATGGAAAGGAAGATTGAAGGACTGAAAATTGGATAAAAGAGAAAGAAAACATAGGGAAAAAAATGTGATGATCTAAATAAGTTGTATGATTTTCTAGTAAAAATAGTCAGAGCCACAAAATTTGTCTCATTAACCCACTGCTATGTTTTTTTTAAAAAAAAGTGTTCACTACTGATATCTAATTTAAAAATAAACTGTCCTTTAGAACATGAAGAAGAGCTAGTAAGAATACATTTCTTTCTCAATATTTTCTTATGGCATTCAAGTGACAAAATTTACCTCCATTGTCTCTACTGTCTACTGGGACTCTTGCAAAGTGGAAATTAACCCCGTTGCAAAAACAGCAGGTATTGCATATTTTTCTTAAAAGACCTAATTTCTTTCAAAATCATTTAGTTTCTATTTCCCCTTCTCTCCCCTTCAAGATTAGTTTACTTGCCATTTCCTCATCTTCTGCTAGGACCAAGTCATAATCACTGAGAGCTACACAAAAGATTATTGCAGTAACTCCCTCGAAGCAATGAATCCACTTCTTCCGTTCTGATCTCTGGCCTCCCACATCAAACATTCTGCAAAACAGAAAAATAAGATAATCTTTTAAAATTCTAGGTTTTTGAATTCAAGCCCTTAAAATTCCAGTCTTTTGATTACTACACATAAAATTACACAATAATTAGAGAGTAATAGCCAAGTGCAGAAAATTAATTTTCACAAGGCCATAAAATAAATTTCTTTCAAATAATCTGCATTACCTTTGTACAAAAAAAAAAAAAAAAAAAAAAAAAAAAAATCTTTGAAACTAAAGCACTCCCCTGTGGAAATAAACAATCTGTACTACACAATTTCTCTGCAACTGTTTTATAAGCCAGAAGATGCCAAAAACCCCTGCAAAATACGTACCTGGATTTGGTTACACTAAAAATCTACTTGAATAAAGAGATTTTCCAATTTCTTTGGCTTAATGAAAAAAAAATCTAGCACTAAAAATTTAAGAAATCATGAAAAAAAAATGTTCTCTTACAAACATGGTCTCTGAATTAGGGTACAAAATCCTGTAAATACAGGAGCACAAACTGATTATGTTTTTCACTGCTTTGGGGAAAGGCTTTTTTAAAACACTCGGATTATACTCTGAAGAATAAACAAACGCGACATTTGACTTTTATTTTCACTGCTGTTACATTGTTCATTCAAATTTATTCAGATTAACTGTCAGACTATAATTTTTCTAACTTTCAACTTTTCATATTCAGTCTAGAAGTCAAGTAGGGTTTGAACTTGTGAATACAAGACATACAACTGCAACCTGATAAAACATTTCAGCTGTTAATGCTAAGACAGAAAAATCCAGTTCTCTTTCCTACAGCTCACCTGCTTTATCTTAAAGAACTCTAATATATAAATGAGGTAAGCATTTCGGTGCCAAAGAAAGGGAAAGATTCCTATAATAAATTCAGTTGACTATAGTAAATTTGGTTGAGATATTTTAGTCAGTGTGGAGTCCTCTGTTGCTGCACAGGCACCTTATGGGTGTGAGATCTGAATTCTTTGAAAAGTACTTTCCTTTTGGATCATGTGAGTCCTAGAGCAGGGGTCTCAAACTCACAGCCTGCAGGCTGCATGAGGCCCTGAAAGTTATTTACTGCAGCCCACAATGATGCTTAGAATTTCTCAAATAACTGACAATCAAAAATTCAAAGTGTGTTGACTTATTTACTCTTTGTCTTCCTGATACCTCCATCTTGACCAGAAGTAATTCTTTCTTTCTTACTCTGGGCATGCATATATACATATATATAAAATTCCCCTCTCACCCCTATGGGTGGTATGTGTCATCCTCAACCTCGGGTCCTCTACCAAAGGCCTGGGAGTTTGAGGGTTCTGCACAGTATCTTAGCTGTTCCTAGCACTGCACTCTTCTGGACAGAGAGCTCTGATGTTGTTCCTGGGATCTGTTGGAGCCACTCTCCCAGCTTAGGAGTCACAGCCCCAAGTGCTCCTCCCACCACTGGGATCACTTTGGCTTTCCACATCCTCTCTAGTTCCTCTTTCAGGCCCTGGTATTTCTCCAGCTTCTCATACTCCTTCTTCCTGATGTTGCTGTCACTTGGCACTGCTACATCTATCACCACCGCTGTCTTCTGGTCCTTGTCTATTACCACGATGTCTGGTTGATTGGCCAGTACCTGCCTGTCCGTCTGGATCTGGAAGTCCCACAGAATCTTAGCCCTGTTATTCTCCACGGCCTTCTGTGGGATCTCCCATCTGGTCTTGGGAGGGTCTAGCCCATACACTGTGCAGATGTTCCTGTACACAATGCCAGCTACTTGGTTGTGCCGTTCAGTGTATGCTGTTCCTGCCTGCATCTTACATCCTGCCACTATGTGTTGGACTGTCTCTGAGGCCTCTTTGCACAGTCTGCACCTTGGGTCCTGTCTAGTGTGGTAGACCCCTGCTTCAATGGATCTGATGCTCAGTGCCTGTTCTTGTGCTGCTAGGATCAGTGCCTCAGTGGTGTCTTTTAGTCCAGCCCTTTCCAGCCACTGGTAGGGTTTCCCAATGTCGGCCACCTCAGCTATCTGTCGATGGTACATCCCATGCAGGGTCTTGTCTTGCCATGGCACTTCTTCTGCTTGATCTTCCTCCCATGTCTGCTGCTGCTGCCTCAGGCATTCTCTCAGCAGCTCATCTTTGGGTGCCATCTTACTGATGTACTCCTGGATGCTCTGGGTTTTGTCCAGGACAGTGGCTTTGACACTCACCAAACCCCGCTTGCCTTCTTCCCGGCTGGCGTACAGTCTCTGGGTGTTGGACTTGGGGTGGAAACCTCCGTACATTGTGAGGAGCTTCCGGGTCTTCACATCGGCAGCCTCCATGTCCTCCTTTGGCCAGCTCACTATACCGGCAGGGGATCTGATGACTGGCAGGGCATACCTGTTGATGGCGTGGATCTTGTTCTTCCCATTGAGCTGGCTCTTCAGGACCTGTCATATCCTCTGGTCGTACTTGGATGTTGCTGTCTTCCTTGCCTCCTCATCGTGGTTCCCATGTGACTGTGGGATGACAAGGTACTTGTAGCTGGTCTGTATGTCTGCTATATGGCCTGCTGGGAGTTCCACCCCATCAGTCTTAACTACCTTTCCTCTCTTTACTGCCATCCAGCCACACTTCTCCAGTCCGAATGACATCCCAATATCCTCACTGTAGATCCATGTCAGGTGGATTAGCGAGTCAACGTCTTGTTCATTCTTAGCATACAGCTTGATGTCATCCATGTAGAGGAGGTGGCTGATGGTAGTTCCACTCTTGAACTTGTATTCATATCCAGTCCTTGTGATTATCTGGCTGAGGGGGTTCAAGCCAATGCAGAACAGCAGCGGGGACAGCGCATCACATTGGTATATGCCGCACTTGATGGCCACTTGTGCAAGCTGTCTGGAGTTGACTTCCAGCGTTGTCTTCCACGGTCCCATTGAGTTCTTGAGGAAGGTCCTTAGTGTCCTATTGACTTTGTATAGCGCCAGACATTCACAGATCCATGTGTGTGGCACTGAGTCGTAGGCTTTCCTGTAGTCAATCCAGGCTGTGCTCAGATTGGTCTGTCTAGACCTTGAGTCTTGGGCGACTGCTCTATCTATGAGCAGCTGGTGTTCTTCCTAATGCCCTTCTGAACTGTGCTCATGTACTGGCCCATGTGGTCCTGTAGCTTGGCGGCTATGATGCCTGATAGGACTTTCCATGTTGTGGGGAGGCAGGTTATTGGCCAGTAGTTGGATGGTGCTGTTGCCTTGTGGGGGTCTTTCATGACCAGCACTGTCCTTCCTTGTGTTAGCCAGTCTGGGTGGGAGCCTGCTGCTAGCAGCTGGTTCATCTGTGCTGCTAGGCGTTCATGCACTGCTGTTAGTTTCTTTAGCCAGTAGGTGTGGATCATGTCTGGTCCAGGCGCTGTCCAGCTCTTCATGTTCTTGACCCGCCGCTGGATGTCTGCTACTGTGATGGTGACTGGTTCCTGTTCCGGGAGATTGCTGTGGTCTCTTCTCAGGTCCTGCACCCACTTTGCACTAGTGTTATGAGTCTTCTCTTTCTCCCATATGGTCTTCCAGTACTGTTCAGTTTCTGCTGTTGATGGCTCTGCTGTTATTGTGTTGTTGCACTGCAGTTGGGAGTACACCTTGGATGGTTCTTTGGAGAAGAGGGCATTTATCTTTTTGGCCTCTGCTTCTGTAGTGTATCTCCTTAGCCTGGTAGCCAGTGCTGTGAGCCTTTGCTTAGCAGTCTCTAGGGCTTCAGATGGAGTCAGGCCCTTGTATTTTTTCAGTAGCCCAGTCTTATCCTTAATCTCTACACCCTTCTGTAGTTCCACCAGCCAGCTAACTTCTCTCCAGGTTGCCTTGATCTTATCCTCCAACCTCATTTTCCGGGGGGGGGGGGGTACGTACTGGTCTTCTTCTTGAGCCTGTAGCCAAGCATCTCCAGGATTACAGAGGCTGTAGCGTATACCAGTTCATTGGTTTCAGTGATGGTGGTAGTAGGAATTGTCATTAGGGCTCTATTGGCATCTTCTAACATACTATCTGATGGTACTTCTCCCACGAGCCTTGGTAATTGGTCTCGAGGGTTGACTGTAGCTAGTTTATCCAGGATCTTATGCCTCATATCAGCTGCTGTGCTCTGTAATGGAGGGGGGTGGCAGTGAAGTTCCAGCTTCAGGTGTTGGCTGCACATCTAGTTGTTCTTCTGGGTCTTCTTCTTGAGTCCAGGATGTAATGTGGAGTTGGTTTATCTCCAGTTGTGAGACCAGCTTGCCTCTTTACTATGTTGAAGCGTTGGGTAACTAGCTTTTTCTCAGTTAGTGTGGATGTAGGTCTTTTGTCCATCCATAGTCCCCCCCTACGTTTCATATATCCCCTCTCATTAGGTCTGTAGTAGCATTCCATCAGTTCCAGGTTCTCTTGTCTCGTCCATGCACGGTTTGTTCCAGTAGCCCACTTATCGTCAGATTGTCCTAGGTCCCCAACATCTGGCGCGGACCTTGTTAATCCGGGCAATGTCCGAGCCGGCATGACTCTCCTAGTTCGTGTCACTCTCACATTTGAGGTAGGCAAGTGAGGCATTAGGGGGTCTTTTGCCCAAGGACCCCTACTGGGAAGGTAGGCAGGTACCCACCGAGATTTGAACCCCAGTCTCCCGTATCAAAGGGTGTTGCTTTTAACCACTACAGCGCTCTTAACCACTATGCTATCCAGTCACCCACACCCACACGTTACTCTTCATTTTGACTATATTTTGTATTGTTCTACGAAAAGGTTTCAGTGGTGCAGCCCTCAGGGTAACGTACTACTCCTCATGCGATCCTCATGGTGATTTGAGTTTTAGATCCCTACCCTAGAGCCTCTTTATACCACTATACAAGGGATAAAGGGCAACACTCCCTCATTTTCATCACAGTTTAAAGCTTGTGTTACCTGAGGACTTCTAAAAGCATTTTGAAGCTGTAGTGCAGGATGGAGCTTGAGCTCAAAGGCTATGTTCACGCACTTCAAAACACCCCATTTTCAAAGTGTATTGATTTGGTTTGGAAACTCAGGCTGCCAGAGGCTGTGTAAACATACTCTAGAGCAATGGTTCCCAATCTTTTCCAGGCTGGGGACCCCCTTTGTCATGAAAAAACCTGCAGCCCCCTCCTGTATTTTTATCTCAGCAGTGCGGGCACGCCACTGGGCACAATGTGGCCCCTGTCAACAGAATGCAGCCCCCACTGCTCTGGGGGAGCCCCCACCAGCAGAATGCGGCCCCCGCACTCTGAGGATTCTCTCTGTCCCTGCCCTTTCCCCTGAATATCCCTCCACCTGCATTCTCCAATCCCCTCTCTGGTTCCCCCCCACCACTCCCCAGGCATCTTCCCACACTCCCCTTACCTGGCTGGAGCTGCTGCACCTGGCTTCCCCCAAGGCTACTCTCCTGAGCATGGTCTAAGCATGCTCAAGAGGCAGGAGTTTTAAAAACTCCCTACCTGTGGGAAGCTCCCTGCTGGCAGGAAGCCAGGGTTCCCACTGACCTTGGCGGCATCCGGCCCCAGCTCCCTGCCTGTCCGTGTACCCACTGGAGCCACACTGCAGCCTCTCAGGGGTCTGCGGCCCACAGGTTGGGAACCACTGCTCTAAAGGTCTTGAAAAGATTCAGTTTATACATTCACCATGACAAATTTGCTTTTACTTTGGAAATTGCACTGGTATGTTTGATGTACATGGAGCTCTTTGCACCAAAAACAAAGCTTCATAATCAAGCGTGCTGACAAATTATAAAGAACCTACTAAAAACTGCATAGAAAAAAACTGCTTTCACGTATTTCTGCAAAATTAAAATTTATTTAAGGTTTTAAACAAATACTATCAGTAATAAAAATTCTAAAACATGATCTTAACTTCTGAGAGACAGTTTATTGAATGGGATAAAAAAAAGTACTGCTTTTATAGTTATTCGGTACTCAGAAGCATAAAGTGTTTTGCAATGAAAAAAAATGTTACCCTGCCTTGGAAGTTTTTTCTAAACAGACATGACAAAAAACAAGGAGTGATGGAACGATAAAGATTACAATAATCTAGAAGTCTACAATGTAATGAGATTATTTAAATTACATGTGTTCCATGATATATTAAAGTTCCAAAGGGGTAGCCATGTTAGTCTAGTAAAGCAAAAAAAAAAAAACCCAAGGAGTCTTGTGGCACTTAAAGACTAAAATTATTTATCACATGAGCTTTCATGGGAGAACATCCCACTTCGTCAGATGCTTTGAAGAGAGAGAATTTACAGAATTGGATGAAAATAAATGCAGCGGAGTGTAAGACATGGGATCAGGTCATATTTCAACAGCAAATCAGAGCATTTGTAAGGATTCAAACTCCAGGAAACAGCATACAGAGGGAGAGTGAAGTCAAATTCTGTAAGTTCACCTATCTTCGAAGCATCTGATAAAGTAGGATTTTCTCCCACGAAACTCATGCGAAAAATAAATCTGTTAGTCTTACAGTGCCACACGACTCTTTTTTTTTTTTTTTTTGCTGAAGTCAAATTACCTGTTATAATGTGAAAAGAATCCATAGTCAAGATTCAGCCCTGTTTTCACACAATTTAATTTGCATATTAGTTTGATTTTGGCTGTTTCTCTTTGAAGTCTTGATGTCCCATTGATTGTCTTGATGACCATCATTAACAAGTCATCAGTGGTGTGATTAGGAAGATAGAAGTGCTCAGCAACTGGGTTTTTGTTGTTGTTGTTGTTTTGTTTTGTTTTGTTTTTTGGTATGTTGTGATTTCTGATCACAGTTTTCTGTGCATTATTCTTCTGCGCAGGAACTGTCCTGTTTGTCTAACATATGAGGCTTGGGAGCATTTCCGGCACATGATGGCATAAATCACACTAGTGGACGAGCAGATAAAGGACCCTTTGATAGAGTAGCTGGCTTGATTAGGCCCTATGATGGTGTCTTTTGTGTAGATATGTGGACAGAGCTGGCAGCCTGGTTTTATTGCAGGGATACGTGCCTGCTTTAATGTTTCTGTTGTTAGGTCTGTAGTTGCTGGTGAGTGAGTATCTGTTTAAGGTTTGGGGGTTGTCCATGGGAGAGGAGAGATCTGTCTCCCAAGGCTAAAGAGTGTGATGGGTCATCTTTTAAAATAGGCCAGAGGTCCTTAATGATCTGTTGTAGAGGTCTGACTTGTGTCTTACACTCCCCTGCATTTATTTTCATCCAATTCTGTAAGTTTTCCCTCTTCAAAGCATTTGACAAAGTGGGATATTCTCCCATGAAAGCTCATGTGATAAATAAATCTGTTTGTCTTCAAGTGCCACAAGACTATGATATATTAAAATGTCTCTTTTCAAAACTGTCCCTGTCTATTTGCATCTGAAAAAATTCCTGGTCAGAAGCAAACAATAAGTAGTACTGAATCAACACGTGTCTTTAAACCCATGGCTGCTTGCTTTAAAAAGCCCTAAAATTACAATGACTTCCACATTCCTGTTTAACTACTATAGTTTAACATTTGTGATGCTCTTCTGGAAAATTTTATACGTTTTAGAGTTTTAGCCTTATGATCTCCATTTAAAATAGGAAGCAATCAACCACAGCCGTAAAGGTCAAGAAGAGGAAACACAAGTTAAGCAAAAAGTTTGAATAAGTAACCTAACAAGATGTTAGAAACTAAACTGCCAGACTTTCAGCTTTCCAAGAACAAACAGAACTGACAATTAGGAGCCAATAATCCACAATCTGTGTTACCATCACTCCCAGGGGTTTCAAATTCCCTGGCTTTGTTAATCAATTCACAGATCACTCTATACCTGAGGCTAGATGTTCAATGGTGTGGCATTTTTAACTGTACCAATGAAAAAGGAATTTTCACAGTTCAGGAGGTAGATGGGAAAGGATTCATTTTCATCTGCTGCATCAGCTACATTATTTCCATGTTTGAACAAAAACAATTCAGTATACTTAAAATTTCCTAAAGAAATGGCTACCAACCTGAGGTTTGGGACCACCTTCATAGGGCAGCAAAGATTACAGGGGGTCCATGAGGCTTCAGTAACACTGAGGTCATTTAGCCCCCTGAAAACCTCACACTAGATGAGTGCAGTACCCTCATGCACCATGCCAGTCACAACACAGAAGCAGCACCTCTGAGGGACCAGCAGCCCCAATCTCCATACCATTCGAAGTCAAGAATCAACCCCTTTGCAGTCCCTAGCCAACTGCACACCCAGCCGGAGAAAAGTATCCCTGGCCAGCTTACCAGTGCCCACTGCCTCCATTAGCCCAAGTTCATGAGAAACGAGAAGAGGTAGGACCACATATAGCACACAGACAGCTGTGACAGGGAAGGCTTAGTTTCTTTTCTGATAGGAATAATTTAGTATTAATGTATTTTAATGGCATCATTATCACTGTATGTGTTTACAGGGGCTATATATATTTATGGCAAGGTCAGGAGTGTGGCAAGGGGCAGAGGGGTGTATTTTATCTAGTGTTAACTAGTCAAGCTTGCACTCAAAAAGATTGGGAACCACTGTCCTAAAGCATACAAATGAAATACACTTCCACTGTAGTAAAAGTCTTAAAACTTGCGTTTGATCAAATCATACCAAGCATTTCCAGTAAAATAAATATAGGAAGTGGGAAGAGATACAATGAAGAAGATATTTAGAATAAAGTACAACTGATGTACAAGAATCATGATTTATCTAGTAAAATGTACGTAATTAATTGTACTCTGAGTCTTCTTATACTAAATTTGTTACCATACTTACAAGCTATTAGAGTGTATATAAAACAAGTCCTTCCATAAGAAAAACATTAAGCTACATTTCCAAAATAACTTACATGGTTTAAAGCAGACAGAGAACTGACCTACGATTTCTTTCCAAAGTCCAAGAACGGAAACTAAATAGAACACACCATTTTAAGAGGAAAGTCAACTTTAAAAATAAAATAAAAACCCCCAAACTTCTGGCAAAATATTGTACCTACTACTGTGTCAACTAATACCTAAAATCACACAGCAGATTTCTCTCTTTATGTCAGTACACTTTATTGTCTGCCTTTGACAACAGTAGTCAGTTTGTTTCCATTGCAGTCAAGTATCTGGTCATCACACTTCTCCCTTCCTTACAGAAGCCTTTCACATAGCAAAAGTGTAGAATCACTTAAGAGAAAAAAAAAAGTCAACCACAAGAATTGATAGGCTGGAATCAGGGCCAGGTTAGTAGTCTACTCTTGAACACATTTTTAAATAGTTTAGATTGTGTGTTAAAATTGCATCCAAGAACTCTTTCACAGACTTCAAATGAAAAGTTACAATTTTTTGTATGCATTCCAATGAATAAGATTTGCATGTGACCATCGGAAGATCATAATCATCCAGAGCAACTGAAGGTTGAAATTTAAGATCCACTGTCAGATACATGTAGAGCAACTTCACTGAATTCAGTGGAACTTGCAATCATTTTTAAAAGGGCAGAGTGATCCAGAATTGTTAGTGATAAGTCACTAATAAATAGCATCTTCATTTTCCAAAGGTCAGCTGGACTAGTACAGATATAAAAATTGGTTAGATATTTTAAGTTAGAATGCAGCTGGACTCCATGCCTAAAAAATAGTTGTACTAATCAAAAGCCTAATTTTGGTCATTCAAACTAGTTCTAGATGGTTGATGATCTCTGGTTTGACCACTCCTCCTCCCCCCTCTCAACCTTACTCAGGAGGAACCCAAACATTTCTACTAAGGCAGTGGTTTTCCAACTTTTCTTCCTCAGGACCCAGTTGAAAAAATAATTATGTATGACTGTGCATCTGTCAGCAATGCACTCCAGTCTTGTGGTGGCTACAGCACAGAGTGCGATGACCCAGTCAGTACTGGCTCCTGACCCATAGTTTGAAAGCCACTGTACTAAGATATGTTTGTATGTCAGCAAATAGTGAAGCCAGCTACAGCAGCCAAAGTGCCTATTATTTCTATTTATAGGGACAATGGCCTCCAGGAGATGAAGAGGAACATCTGAGGGATAAGTGACGCAGCTGGGAGAGAACAGCACCTAGCCCACACTTCAGTCCCAGCCCAGCTCTGCCCTCACTCCCCTTTCACCCCTAGCCAGGGTCACTTCTAGTCACCGCTCCTCCCCCATATCCAGTTCTGCCCCAAGCTCTGCTTTCAACCCAAACTCTATAGGCGAGTCAACTGTGTAGTAACAGAGGAATGCTCAAACACATTCTATTACGGGAGGGGAAGAACAGGAGAAGTTTGGGCACCACTGCCATAGTAACCACAGAACAGCAAAGGCAGTTTGTGGTGCTTCAAAGAGCAGCAGAAGGTTCAAAATCCCTGGAACAGGAGAGGCATAGAGTAGACAGAGTTACTGGGGGTGGGGAATCTAAGTTTGGCCCTTCTTTCAGTTCAGTTAAAAATATGGGAGAGAAAAGGAAAGAATGAGAAAAACACCAAAACACCTGAATGGTGTGTGATACGACTGAAGTGAATGGGCACCTGTGTCCCCCCATAAGAACATATATTCATTAAGGTCAGGAGGAACCATTATAACCACCTGACCCAACCAAACCAAAGAATTTCATCCAAGAATTCCTCCAGGTCAATAGGCTGTGTTTGAACTGAACTATTTTATCTGACAAAGATATCTAGTCTTGACTTAAACAATGGAGAAGCCACCACAACCCTCAGTAAACCTAATTCCTCAAACTCAAAAAAGAGTGTGGTACATATCTAGCCTGAATTAATCTTGTTTATGCTTCGAGCCACTGGTTCTTGCCTACTAGAATAAAAAGTTCTTTACAGGTACCAATACAGAGATCAAGTTGCCTGAGCCTTCCCTTTGATAACCTAAATCAATTGAGACTCCTAGCTTTTTCATTATAAAGATGAATTTTCCACATGGTGACTGATTTTTGGAGTTTGCTTCTAAACCCTTTCCAACTTTTCAACATCCTTTTTAAAGTGCGGCCATCAGAATAGGGCACATTCCAATAACAAATTCACCCACTGATATTTAGAAGTAATATTTTCTCTCTAATATTGCATAATTATTTCCAGGCTCATAACATCAACGTACTCACTTTGACCCTTACGTCCTTTTCAGAATCACCACTTTTTAGGATATAATTTGCCAGTAGGTAGCAATCTGGGTTGAAAACTCATCCAGTCATGGAAGAGGAAGCAAGGGAGTAAAACAGGGGAATAATACACCTCAACCTAAGAAATGGCAATCAGAAAAGTGCAAGGGAAGTACTAAAGGGGAAGTTCAACACACCAATGAAAAGAAAAATAGCCTGAATAAAACCCTCTACTCACCTCATTGGTGAGCAAGGATTCTGTCAGCAAACACAACTGGTACTTCCCTTCCACTGATACCTTTTATCTGATGCTTCAATATAGGATGCACAAAAGGTGCACTTCAGAAAAAGCATAGGTGACACAGATCACTTGTCTTGTCATCCTTCTAACCAGACTAAAAAGCTCCCAGAAGAGAAATCCAAGAAGCCTACTGAGCAAGACAAGGTGAATGAGCAAAATACCTTTTATTGGACAGACTTCCATTGGGAAAGAAGTAAGCTTTTAAGCTACACAGAGCCCTTCTTCAGGTCTGTGAAAGGTAATATACAGGTAAATACAAAGTAGAACAGACTGCTAAGCATGAGGAGTTAACACAGGTTGCAAGGGACCACTCAAAATGAAGTGGGAAGTACCGGTAACGTCTCTCCAGTCACAGGACAAAGAAATAAATGGGTTAGATTGTTATAATGAGATCTAAACCCAGCATCACAACTGAAACCATGATTTTTACTGTCTAGCAAAGTCATCAATTTAAGCCGCCAGGCTCTGCATGAACCTTGGAGCAGATCTCCAAACAATAGGCAGAATTTATGATCAGAGCTGCATTTCTCTGAAGTGTGCCTGCTGAAACCCTCCAGTGTATCACTTCTACCCCAAAGTACAGTACCAAATGCCTGCCATATTTGGCTGTGAATAAGGGGGCTTCTTGCCTCAAAAAACTGAATATATAAATAGGTGGGAAAGAATGAATGTTTCTATCACCCCACCCTGCCACATATTCTAGTTAGAGCTTTCTTGCCAAAGATACATGCTGGCCATATGTTGACATTAGTCTTCAGTGATGCAAGTGAACAGATTCATGATTAAAAAACTAGACTACTCCCATAATTTTCTCTAATGATTGCCCCTACCTGGCATCACATTTTGCTCCAGTGGACTCTTCAGTAGCATCAGAAAAGCTCAGAGCATTCTAAAATTTTGAAGTGCTCTGTTGGAAGTAACTCACAAGTCTATAAGAGATGCAAGAAAGTTAAAGCCTCCTGTGCACCAATCCCTTTAAATCAAATCAAATCAAATCAAATCAAAGGGTTGGAAGGGACCTCGTGAGATCATCGATTAAAGCCTCATTTTATTTTAAAAGGTACAGTACAAGTAATCAAAATGCATTACTCAACAAACCTGGTCTGAGTGCATGTATGCTCCATGTGCCAGGTCTAGAAAATCATCAGTAGTGTGCATGGGTCTGTGCCCACAGCCTTGATCTCCCTCATCCTCCCAATTGAGGACATATGGGGCAATACAGACTGAACACCTCTCCAGAATTTACCCTACTACAAAGCAGAAGATAGTTCAAGCCAAGAGGAAAGAGGGAAGAACAAGAATATCCATAGGGATCACCACCCATTCCAAAGAACTCTGTTTAATATAAGATAAGTAACTAATTTATTTGAGTCTTAGTCCCTACACATATTTGCAGTGGATGACTCTTTTTGATGCTTACTGAGATACCAAGGGTTGTGAGATACCTTGCTATCACCAGCCCTTAGTGTAAGGAAACTTCATCTGTGCCTGCCAGGGGACAGCTCCCCAAATATTCTGGCCACACACATGGGCAACGCACGAACTCTTCTCTAGACCTAAGCAGAACCTGTTGTGTCTATACGGCAGTGACCCCCAAACTATGGGGGCATAGAAAAACATTTAGGGGAAGGGCATACCAGGGCCCAGGCCAGTTCCTGTGGAAGACTGGCAGGGAATGCCACCTAGCCCCACTGTGCTATAGCAAACAGAATTATCAAGAACAAATGGTTACTTACAAAATAAAGTCATAACATACATTCTAGAACCTATAGTTAATTAAGAAACCAGTCTCATTTCTAACAGCAAAGGATCCAGAATATTTCTTGGTATCCCTATATATAAATGCCAAGACAATCCTTTGTCCTTATTAAAAACAGGATACTAAATCATTTCTTCCTGGATTTCCTCTCACTGATTTCACAATATCTTAATAAGCATCAGGCCCAATACACAAACAGGCATTCAAAGCGTGGCAAACAATACTGAATATGCATATGACCCAAACAAGGAGATAAGCTTTCTGGTGACCTACCTTAATTCTAAGTCTTTAAGAATACAATTTTCAGTAGATACATTCCTTTAACATTATCTGTAAATACTTTTCAGGATGATTATGACGAACAGTGGAGTACTGGATGTTGGTAGAGACCTTAGGTACCATCCTTTGGTGAAATAATTTGCAAATACATGATCCAGAGGAACCCTGTAAAGCTTAGCACTCCTTGTACCCTCCACCACTTGGCAAAAAACAAGTCCTTGTGTCACACTTCCAAGCAGTCCTTATTGAGGAGATTGGGGCAAGAAAATGTTCCGCATCACAGTTCACAGGGTCACTGAACAAAAAGAAGTATCCTCAGCCAAAGCTTGACTAGGCTCATAATGTTTGCTGAACAAGTGCATGGATGTTGAGGCTGCTGCTCTACAGAATTTAAGAGTGGGATTCCATGCAAGGAAGCCATCAAGGCACCTGTAACTTTGGTAGAATGAACTCTGACAGATTGAGGACGGGCTTCCACAAGCTCATTGCAGGGGAAGACTGACATGCATTTTCAGGTGCAGAGTTTTTGGGAGGATATTTTCACTCCTTTCAACTTTTTAGCGCTGGTGTCAAATAGCTCAAGAAATCTTTTAAACGGCCTTGTCCTGTGCAGGTAGCAGGCCAGAGCTCCACATGCATCTAGGGAATTGAGTTTCATGTCCCTCTTATTATTAGGTTCTGGGTAAAATAGAGGTAGAGAACTGTATAGTTTAAGTAAAAGCCAGAAGGAGCCTGGGGATAAACCTGGGATGCGATTTCAGGGATACTTTGCCTCTGTGAATGATCAGATAAGATGGGTCAGCAGAAAGGCCTAAAATTCATCACTCTCCCAGCCTCTCTGACAGCCATTAGAAAGGTCCCCTCCATCATCTACAAGCGTACAAAAAGCAGAAAACCAAGGAGTTTGAATGCAGGTTCATGAATGCCAATAGCACCAAATTCAGATCCTAAGTAAGCAGAGCTTTTCATACTGGAGGAAACATCCTGACAATGCCTTTTAAGAGTTTTACTGTTGTGGAGTGTGTCAAAAACAAATAGTTCTCCACCAGAGAATAAAAGGCATTAATAGATGCTGAAAGTAACCATAGTGAACAGGCATCATGATGTAAGTGAGAGAAGACAATTCAGGGTAAGTGGCATCCCAGATTGCTCCAGAAGCAAAATGATGTCTCTGGGCACCATAGGAACCACCATTTCCATAAGACAGCATATCACTTTCTTGTATAAGTTTCCTGCTATTGAGAAGGATAAAGCAAGCTCTCTCTCTCTCCATTGTCCATCCTAAAACCAGGCTGCTAGATGGAAGAACACCTTCTGCCTCCTGTCTCTGATAATAGATCTGGAAACATCCAAACATAAAATCCTGAGTAGGAGGCCAGCTGTAGAACTGTGGCAACCATACCTGTCATCACCACAATTGTGCTAGTAAGATCACTACTGCCTTGAGTCTTTTGGAGTATATGAGGGAAAGAGTATATCAATGGGTCTTACCATTCCCAGTAGGAAGGCATCTCCACTGGAGTTGTTCCCTGTGCATCTCAAAAGCAACTGACCAGGCACTTCCTGGATTGCAAAAAGATCCTATAACAGGCATCCCCATTAACTAAAAAAATCTGCAGAACCACTACCAAGTGGAGCTCCCATTTATGATTCTGGTGAAGGTGCCAACCGAGGTCGTCTGCCAGGAATGCCTGGAAGGTACGCAGCAGATAGGATGGTCTAACGCTGGATGCACCACTTTCAGAGCTTGAAAGCTTCCTTACACAGTGGGACAGAACTTGCTCCCCTCATCTGTGTATTGTAACAAAGAGTAGTCATTTTGCCTGACCTGACCTGGATATGACTAAACTGGATGAACGTTAGAAGCCTCTCGCACGCTTCATGTACTGCTTGAAGCTTGAGAAGGTTGATACAGTGTGTGTACTCTTGTAAAGTTCAGGAACCTGAGCTGCATGGCTGTGCAGGTGACTTTCCCATCTCAGTACACAAGCATCCATAACTAGTGCCTTTGCTGGTGAGGCAGGATGACCTATCCTCCACAACAAGACATGTTAAACAGAAGAGTTTTACTTCCTCATAGTCCTGATGTCACCCATTTGGTGGTGGAATAGAGACCGTGTTCATGTAGAGATTCCCTTTGTTGCTTTAGACAAGCCTGTAAAACGTGAAGATGCAGCTTCACAAAGGGAGTTACATGGGTGCAAGCAACCATGTGGCCTAACAGGACAAGGTAAGACTGGACTGTTGTGTGAATCAAAGCTGAATAATGTTATCTCATTATAAAGAATCTGTCCTGTGGTAAGTATGCCCCAGCTGCAATCACTTTCAGATTTGCTCTAATCAATTCTGTAGTTGTTGCAGCTGTTAAAGTGTGGTTTCCTGGATTTACCTGAAGTCCCAAGGAGTGGCATAGGCTGAGTAAGGTGACTGCTGCTATCTGTACCTCCTGATATGATTGTCCCAAGAGCAAGCCAGTTACTTAAGCAGGAAGTATGGGGTTGCTTTGATGGTGCAGGTTTATAGATTCACAGATCCTAAGACCAGAAGGGACCACTGTGATCATCTATTCTGAATCCTGTATCACACAGACAAAAGAACTTCCTCAAAAATAATTTCTACAGCTTATCTTTTGGACTCCAAGAGAACACAATTCCTCATTTACAATTACACTTTGAGACCTGTCAGCCTGTTTTTAATTCATTTAATATGTGACAAATCTAAAAAATTAATTTTGTCTCTAGTTTTTTAATCAAAATATAGTATAGCATCAAGTCAAAGGCTTCACAAAGCCTAAACACATTATATCAAACACTATCACAGTCGTCAATCAAACTTAATGCCTTTTTGATGAGATTACCAGTTAGTTTGATAGCATCTTTTTTCCATAAACCCATATTGATTTACATATTGCCCAGTACATGCAACTCTTCTTCTGTATCTTTTTCATAGATTTGCTTTGTTGAGAGGAATGGAGAGTCCAAAACGTTTAGTTTGAAAACACTTAATGCAGAAAGACAACACCTCTTAGAAACACTTCAATGCAAAAACATCTGGTCCTCTGAAGTTTCCTCAACTCTCTTTACAAAGTTGCTTTTCCTCATTAAGAAAAAACAGATTGAAAAATTTTAGGTTCATTCTACTTGTAAAGTCAGTCACTTCTTAACTATTCACCCACTTGCACAATGTTTGCACTAGATCCAATAACTACAGTGGAGCACTCTTTACAGGTTGTTTTCAAGACCAGGTTTAACTAACTTTCAGTATTTGATTTAAAATACACTGGATTAAAAATACAACCTACAGTTAGTCAAAACACAATAACTTGAACCAAATTTTCAACTGAGTTTTACTGGAATTAGGTAAAATTTCTATTTTACTCAGAGATGGGCTGTTATTAATACTACTATAGCCTGTGTTTTTTATCATATGTTTTAGCTGGCCTTGGAAAGATTGTAATATTGAAATCGTTATGTACAAAAACTAGTATAAAAATGGAAGCCCAGTACACATTAGTCAGGAAACAAAGCACAAGGTTGCAAACTTGTATAGAATGCAGCATGTAGTTTTACAATAAAAGATTTTGGTGGTTGCACTACACAAACAGTGAATGTTCATACTCCATCAGCTCTTCATCTGATTATTAATGAGAAGAAAAAGCAGCTGATTTTTAAATCATTATTTTTTCAGCATTACACAAAAGATCTGAAAATAAGTTATACATACACATTATTTATGTAAACATGCAAGTTTACACCAAAATAAAATAGGCTTTTCTGGTGCTGCAGTTTTACAGACGTTTAGGTTACTTCTTTGTACTTGGCCTCTCATTGTGAAGTCATTTCCCCAACCCCTTCCATCCCCGCTAACATCCAATCTTCTTTGAAAATAGTTCCAAATGCCAAAAATAAATTGTGGCAAAAATAAAACTCCCAGTTAATAACCAACATTTAAAACTTTGAAGAAAATTTACCACAAGGTTATGGTTGTAGCTTGGATACTCACTTAAAATGAAGATCTTTGAAAGTAAAATGAGTTTCCACTATTCCTGTAGTTTTCACTCTAGTCCTGAGAACATCCTGTTGAGTCGGGATGTAACTGGTTTGTGCTATCCTGTCCAAATCATTCAAGTAACTGAAGATAAAAGCAATGTTGCTTTTAATTATTCAACAAAAAAGGATGAAAGAGTTGCACAGATAAAGATATTTTATGTTATAAAAGTTAACGTTTAAAAATCCTCACACTTGTTCAGCACATTCAATTTAACTCTCATATTAGTGACATAAAGGGACAGCACTCTCTGTGGCAAAACAGACTCTGCATACCATGTTCAGATTTTACAGGTTATTTACCAGTTTTAAAATAGAATTTTTCTAAAACGTTTGGCAAGTGTTTAGTGGTTTAAAACTGCATACTAAAAAAAAAACTTTCTAGAAAGAAGAAAATTTAAGCAATTCATTCTATTATAAATAATTCTGCCTTCTAGGTGTCAGAATGCATGTGTGGTTTTCATCTAGCTGTTTTCCTATTGCATAACTAATTACAACATATAATCAGAGAATATTTTATCATCATCTTTACATCTGTCTACACAATTGAAGTATTTCAGTATTTTGTCCCTGAATAGGAATGAATAAATGTATGAAGAGTGTTCTAACCAAATACTGAAAGAACAGATGTTCATGCAACTTAACAATTTGTAATTCTGTTATTGACTATGGGGCTGGTTTGGTGCCCTGTGCTAGAGTATCTTTCTAGTCAGACGGTCTTCAAAGCAAAACCTTTTGTACTACTGCTGAAATTCTTGGGACGCATGCAATTAATTCAGTGCATTAATTTATTTGCATTCACTTTGAAAAGGAACAGAAGAAAAGGAATGGCTGCCTCAATGATCAGAAACCAACTTCAGGGATATAAATTTGGAATGTTAATTAAACTGCACTGTCGTTAAGAAATTATAGGAAAGAATGAATATATCCCCAGTAAAGCCAGTTACCTACCATACTGAAACCACAGGAACGTTGAGAGATCTTATCAAAAGTTGAAAAATGACCCTCAAATGTGACTTTCTAACCCTTTTCATTAGGAATGTGCTTTACTCAGGTTTATCTTTCTATTTAAATTATTTGCTGTCTTAAGCTCATCCTGTATGTTACTATTCTCTATGGCTTGAAGACTCTAGAAAGTTCAAGCTGTCCGCCAGGTTCAGAGCAGATAAAAACAAGCCAAATATACCTACAGCAGCATTTCTTGATTACCCAGTCTTTCTCCCACTGTGGTTTAGGAAGGCAACAAGCCAGTCCTTGGTATCAAAAATGTTCAGTAACACTGATCTGTAATATCCCAGTGGACCAATGGCATCATGGTTCTGTTCATTATTTATGGATTCAAATTGGTTTCTTTGGTTTAACATTAAAAAAAAATCCATTTAACCCATGTACTGCTCCATGTTAGTAATTCATGCTTTTCAGCCACTTTGACCTGAACCCTTCCCTTTCTACTGAAAAAAAACCCTAATTGCAGTAAACTTGAAGGGCAATTGGTAATAACAGATTCATTAAAACTTAAAATACTTTCAGAATTGTCACGATTTACACATCACAAGTCTAACTGTATGATCTTATTAGTACCCATTCTTATGCCCTATATTCTGTCTCTTTATCCTCACTTGCTGCACCTAGTCTTAATTAGTTTTAAACTCATTAGGGAAAAGACTACATATAAAGCATTTGTACAGAGCCTGGCACAACAAAGATAAATCCTGAATGGCACTTTCAGGTGCTATCAAAATATTGATATATAAGAAGGGAACCAAAGTTCAATTGACAGTGCAGATTCAGAGCTAAACAGCCACAGCAGTTTTTCACATACACAACAGTTAGCCTTGAGATGACACCTTTCAGACAGTAATACCATATCACAACTGGCTATATAAGTAGTTGACAGTACCTCTTCATTTCTCACAACTGGTCTGTCTGGGCACTCCTAACAGATTAGACCCACCAATTCTTTCACATCACTTAGGTTCCCCACCCAACTCCTTTTCTCTGAATTTCAACTTCTAACTCTGGACTGCTGCAACTGTCTGACCCCAGACACAGGCACCTCAATCTATGTATTTTTAAGACTCCCAATAACATAGTATCAGACTGCCTCAAGGAACTTCATCTTACAAGTACTCGCTTTACCATTTTACAGGAGAGTTACAGTTCTACACTTACTATGCTGCAGAGTCATTAAGTTGGTATTCTCTGGATCTGTTGAAACAGGCTTGAACTCCACTATCTCTCCACAATCTCTTGATAACTCCTGCAAGTTCCATGGTCATAAATCCTTCCTCTGCTGCTCCAGCTAGTACAAAGAGTTGTCGGGCATCATCCTGGAAGAAACATGGGCACAAAACACTTGAGGGCAGGGGTGCTGGGAACCTAGATCAAAAACTTACACCTTTCCTTTAAAGTCAATGGAAAGACTTAAAAGCCTCATCCCAGTCCACAGCAAATAGATGAATTAGTAGACTGAAGAAGTGTGGATTTCCACACTGTCTGTGGCACTGAGCCTTCCAACTCAGGTTGGAAGAATAGGGCTCATGCCACTACAGTAAGAAGAGCAATACAGACAGTACTTTGGAGCTCTGACTCAAGCTGAAGTCAGATGTGAAGCCCATTCCTGAGCCCAGACTTCAAAGCCCAAATTGTAACATCTACATATCTATTTTTAGCATGTTAGCAAAAAACCTGAGTCAGTCCATCCCCACTGGGAGGTTCTCCCATAGGCTATACAAACATACACAATAAGAACAATCCTAGAAATATTTTATGGGGGTGAATGGTCTCATTGAGTAGCATGGGACCAGTCATAGGAACAAAAGGTACACCAATCGATAAGAATACGCAGGTACACCAATCGATAAGAATACGCTTTTATAACAAAGCGGAGCTATGGAATTTAAAAAAAAAAAAAAAAAAAAAAGCACTTTACTTATTTTCTGGAAACTACAAGGAACCTAGAATAGACAAGTGATGCGAAAAGACATGCAAGGCTCCATTATGCAGCAGCGCTTAATTTGAGATTCTCTTTTAATGCATTTTGGAGTATCATTAATTAATTCAAAATATCATGACATCTTACCCCTCATAATGTAATTGCCCACATTTTGCAGCAAACTTATGTAAGTATATAGAACACAATAAAGAATTTTGCTCAAAAGAGATGAAAGCAGCAAACAGAACATAAAGACATACTCCACTTATAGAAAATAAAGTTTACTGTTAACTAAGCCAAATATATTGACAGAGTGGAAATAAATCAAATATTCGTATGAAGAAACTAAACTTTATAAATAAATGTATAAGATCTCCACAAAAGAATAAGTGAAGCCAACACATTTAAAGTTGAAGCCGAACTCCAATCCCATTTTAGTCCTCAAAAACAACTGAATGCAGTTACATTTATACAGATTTTTACAGATAAATGTACATGAATTCTGAGTTCAAAGTACGCCATTTTTAGAGACCTCCAAAAAATAAGCCCTTGGTAGAAGTAAAACTGCTAGCTCTCTCTGAAGTATTCCTCCAGCAAATATATTAGGAAAGCGATCTCCTCAATATACTATAAAATAATGATTTCTTCTATGTTTTCAAAACACTAGAGGTATTAACAAACCTGTGAACCTATCTTACCCAGCAAGAGTCCTTCTTCTCTCAATGCTGCCCAACATCAAGCAGCTAATAGCTTAACAGAACAAGGGGGGGGGTGTTAAAACTAATCGTTCAACAAAACAAGCAAAGTGAAGAATGTTCAGTCATAACTAATTTTTGCAATAAATATATCAGATTATTGCATTTTATTTCTCCTCCCATTTCCGCAGTCAGTGAACACGGACAGTAATTCTTGTTATGTGTGCACTAATCACTATACTACATATTAGAACAGTGTGGAATTCTTAAGTCACATCATAGTCCGATTAGTTAAAATTTCTGATCGTGCACTTCAAGCTGTTCTGACCTACAATGAACAAGAGTCAAGACACAAGGGAAAAAATGTTTGAAATGGCTGTACAGGAATGGCATCACATCAGCAATACTGCACGTGTTTGTCTTTTTGCTCTGGTTCTCGCATGGCAAGGATTCCTTGTTTGCCACAAACTCAAATACGAACCCCAGTTCCCTAAGAAAGATAATGGGATTTAAATTTTGCCTTCATTTACACTAGTGTAACTTGCACTGAGGACAAGCAGACTGATAGGTGCAACTGAGGGCAGAATTTGACCACAGCTGTTCTCAACACTTAACAGTAAATAAAAAGACAAAAAGCCATGAACCAAGGAACTGGCAATCTTACTGATGGATTACACAAACAAAGTCTGATGAAGCGGGATCTTCTCCCACGAAAGCTCATGTGATAAATAAATCTGTTAGTGTTTAAGTGTCACAGGACTCCAAGAAAAGGGAGAAGGAACAAAGGACATTTGTTAAATAGATAGATAGTCTCTTTAGGAATAAACACATCTATGTAGTTGAAATATTTCTTTGTTTTGTTTTAAAGTGCAAGCATACATTTTTGGTAGCTGCAAAGGTGAGTCCTCTGGAATGACTTGAAAAAAAGCAATAGTGAACAACAGAACTGAGAAGCTACTGAATTAAAATGGGTGAATGTCAAGAGAGAGACACCTCCAGGAAGAGAAGATGGAAGGGTAGGTTTCAATTAGACTACATGTGGTGGAATGGAAAAGAATAGGAGACGTTGTATTAAAAAAAAAGACAAGGACACAATACTAACAATCACCTGTATCTCTTCACCCTACCTTCACTCCATCAACAAATCAATTTTTTGTTTTTCATGACTTGCTATCTGTTAGTGCCATATTTTCCTTTAAAAAAATAGCACACACACCTATTGTGATATCATATCATGAAATATTAGGATCAACTCTTCTTTTTATAAAATTAAACAATGAGGGTATCTTCTCTCCCACCCTTAAACAGTCTAGAATAGAGGGCTTCACTTCAGGAAATTGTCATTTCTATCTCAGATTTCCTGAGCAAGATGGTGTGGAAGAAGTATTTTGGCCATCTTTCTTGAATTGGTTACAATGAGTTTCATATATTGGAGCCAGTTTCTAATCCTTAAACTTAAATGAAAAAGTCATTTGCCAGGCTAAAGCTCCTGTCTTCAAAAGTGGTCTTCCTAGTCTAGCATCTCTTCATCTTTGAGGAAGGATCAGCCTATCCATAGGAAAGGTGAAATTTGTTGTAGCTATTTCAATACTTCAACGCCCAGACTGGAGAATTTTAAAACAAGATCACACGATGAATCAATTAACACAGTTCTACTCTAATTACTTCAAAGGGCTTGTTCCAATTAAAGACTAGCACCTAGTCTAGTCCCAGGAGCGACAGCATAGGACACAAGTCTGAGTTCCATTTCAAATAAATTTCTTCAAAATCCCTTTCAAATCCATAGGGAAGAATATCTGTGAATGAAGCTACTTTCCCCTAGAAACCCTTAGGATTCTGCTCTGCTTTCAAGTCTTCTGAATTTTCCTTAAGTCTAGGAATGAAAATAGGTCTAAAAAAAGTCAAAGCAGAAAAAGTGCCTCAAAACACACTTCCCCTGATTGCCTATTTTCTACACCAAGACTGCACTGAAATTCTCTTACACTCACACACTTTGCTGAAAGATTTAAAACAAAATAAATGTGACACTTCAGAGCCACATATGCTCAAGGTTTTGTTCTTCATCAAGGTCAATCCGTGAAGAGTCAAGTCCACAAAGCTACTTAAATGATCTGTTTTCTCAAAGTGTCGAACTGTAAAGTTTACTTTTGCTCTGAATTCTTGCTGCAGTGTATAAACGTAATTTCTATAGTTAAAGGTGTACAGAAAAACAGTATACAAGTAATTGTTGTAATATATTTACAAAAACAAAACCACCCACCAACCCCTCAAACCTCTAAAAACACAGCATCAGGTTATTCCCGCAGACCGGAAACAAGTATCTGACTGTAAATTTATGAAGAACAAAAAGGAAAAAAGTCTCTCACAAAAGTAAAGAGAAAACAAACAAAACACAAATAAAATTAAGAAAAGAAAAACAAAACCCATCTATTACCATTTCTCATCATCAATATAAACTCTGTTGTCACAACCAAAGCAGCACGATCTAGTAATGTGAACATGGGACTGGAATCAGAAGATCCATGTTCTGCTCCCAGCATTGCCGCTGACTTGCCAATCTTAAAGACAGCTGAAAAATCTCTGTTCACACTATTTTCCCTGCAAACTAATGATAATGGCTACTTCACAGCAGCATTGTGCCTATATGAACACCACTAAAATGAGGTTTTGTGATTTTGAAATGTAAAGAGTGATACAAGTGCAAAGCACCAACATCTAAAAATGTAACATCTTGATAACACCTCATTTCTTCCCCTTCTTTCTTCCCTCCCACCCCTTCCTGTCACTCAAATGTGTAACCTTGACGTGAGAAGAAAAAGTATGAGACAAGACCCTGCCAAAATTGTTTACAAGTTTCTTTCAGTAAATGATCTGTAGAATCATTCCTCTTCCTCCAACTGCCTTCTACAAAGGCTGGCTTGTACCTAGGCTATTCCTTGCTTCGGCCGTTCTACATACTGACCCTGACCTTCACTGAATGCAGTAACTTACATATTCTAGGATAAGGATTACCATTTTAAGTGTCCAAATCCAAAATTTGGGAGCCACTGAAAGCCTCAAAACCCCTGTTCACCTGACACCTAATTCTATAGACACCTGAAACACCCGAGCATCCTATTAAAGTCTCTCGACACCCAAGTTTCTGACTGTGCACACATACACAGACACCTCAGTTTAGATGCATGAGTAGCTTTTTGTGCCTAAGCCTTGTTGAGATCTTTGAACTAGGCATTTACTCATCAAACTCACCTGCAGAGTCTGATGCGCCAGGCATGCTGAGGGCATGCCTAAACACATTCAAAATGGCTGGAGAAGCCTATCTTATAACCTTAGTTCAGCAGTCGGAGCACTCACCCAAGACGTGGGAAACTTGGGCACAATTCTCCCCTCTGTCTCCTGTGGACATGAAATTTGAGTACGGATTTCTCATCGCCCAGCTGAGTGCCTCAAGCACAGTGCTATGGGATATTCTGGCGCAGGGTCTCAATATCTGCAGCTGAAGCTGTTCCAATAATTATGCATGAATGACTGTGTAGGGTAGCAATTGGGGCATTAATGTGGGAGGCAAGGAACAAGTTTAAATTCCTTCTCCACACAAAGAAGGGTGAACTGAGTAGCATGAACCACATGCAGTGCTACTGATGGTGCACCAATAAATCAAACTCCCTGCAAAGGAAAATTTCCATCTGTTTATGTAGCATATTACAAGCAGACTATTAATTTTTTTGTTCTTATGCACCCATTAGCTAAGACATGGTGGTTTGCGTAACTATCGCCAATCTTTAGATTCTGTGCTGTTGTGAAAAGGATTCTCCTCATTAAAGAATTTGGATTTTTTTCTTCACTTGAGTGTGGATAAGGTAAGAAATTCTAGTATCTCTACCATGAAGAAAGAATGGACAACAAATGATGCTGGAACAACATATGACATGTAAGTCATGCTGGAAGGGCATAATGAGTGGAGTACTGCAGGGATCGGTTCTGAGTCCAGTTCCGTTCAATATTTTCATCAATGATTTAGATGATGGCATAGAGAATACACTTATAAAGTTTGCCAAGCTGGGAGGGGTTGCAAATTCTTCGGAGGACAGGATCACTATTCAAAATGATTTAGACAAACTGGTAAAATGGTCTGAGGGAAACAGAACAAAATTCAACAAAGACAAGTGTAAACTACTCCACTTAGGAAAGAACAACCCAGTGGTTAAAGTATAATTTAACAGGCCCCAGAACCCTCCTAATCTCCAGGCCCCCTTCCCATATCATCCAGGTCCCCTTCATGCATGTCCAGACCCCAGTTCAGGAAAGCATTTGCAAATATTTTAGTATCATATGCATTGGTTATTGCTCCCTAAAAATACTAGCCCTGATCCTAGCCTCACATCCTGCTCCCTCCACCCCTCTGCACCTCCCTGACCTTGATCACAGCCTCACACTCTGCTTCCACTGGCCCCCCCCAGCCCTGATCCTGGCCCCATACACTCCCCCTTGCCCCAATCCCGGCCTCACATACTGCCCCCTCCGTCCCCTACCCTCATCTGGTCTCATATGCTGCCGCCTCTACCCCCCGTAAGGCATTTGGTCCTGGCATGAATGCAGAGGACCAGATTCACAGAACCGGACCACCACCCCCTTCCCCGACCCACCTACCCACCCCATTGGCTTCTTGATCCCCAGAGACCCATCCCTGGCCTCCAGCCCCCAGCTCCCCCACCCCTTCCAGAAGTGTTGCTCCATTTAAAAAAAGATTCAGGGCACAAGTCCTCTGCCTGCCTCCCTCCCGGCATCTCCCCCCAGGGCTCCACAGGCTATTCCCAGCACCCCCTCCACAGCATGGGCCCTGCTCTTATTCCTGCCCTTCCCTCCAGCCCCTCTGCAGCCCAGTCCCAGGTCCTCCTCCTTGTGGCCCCAGGGGGGTGGGGCAGAGAGAATCACCCCTTATTCCCCCCAGTGCTCCAGGCTCCTACCTCTCAAGCTGCCTGCCCTCCAAGTGCAAACAGGAGCAAGCCAGCGCTTTGCTTTTCCGAGTAGGGCAGGCTCCAGTCTCCCTGTAACACTGCCTGCCCTGCTCATCTGCACAGGACAATTAACCACTGGAATAAGTTGCCTAAGCAGGTTGTGGAATCTCAGTCATTAGAAGTGTTTAAGTGTGTGTTAGACAAACAACTGTCAGGGACAGTTTAAGAGGATACTTGGTCCTACCATGAGTGCAGAGGACTGGACTTGATGACCTCCCATGGTCCCTTCCAGATTCTATATGCCTACATTTGTATGTACTTCAATACTCACAGCCCTGGTTGGGTCACCGAAGTCTATCTTCAATCTCCCCATTGCTCTAATGATAGCAATAATGGACTGAATGGTATTACTGTACACAACAGCTTTGTACTGTTTACATTCTTCTTCTGAATAGCCAGCTTCATGTATAATCCTATGGAGAAAAATAATATTAAGTATTCTGTTCAAACACAAGCAAGCAAATTATTTCAGTTATGTCTTTTAGCCACACTTACTTCATTTGTTTAACAATTGTGCTTTTTCCTGATTCACCAGCTCCTGAAAAACAAATGTAAAAATTATTAAACGGCAGTTAAGAAAGATGCCATTAATTTCCAAAGCTAGCATGTCAAAAATTAGTTTTCACATTTCAAGAGTTCCTTAACAAATGATAAATTACTGAAGGATTTTAAAATACAATTGCTGCAACATCAAACTGGAAGTTTAAATTACGATTTCTTGCTTTTGGCACTTACAGTAGGAGATTTCACTCAAATACATTTACCTTTATATTTATGTTCTATCAAGCCACGCTTGATCTCATTTAAAAAATCGCAAGAGTTTTTAATGCAAACAAAGGGCCAAACACATCTGTAGAATCCACTGACTACACTAAGAAGTTGACAATCTTTTCCCTTCTGTTTTCACAATGCCTCCCTGAAAGACAGAGTAATGTCATTGCTGTGACATCTAAAACCCTGTCTACGTGGCACCACAATGCAGGTAAGAGGAGTGCGAGTTGTGATGCATATTAAAATATGATGGAGCTGCCCCAAGTAGACCCTACTAGTGTGAACCAAAAGGCACAATGGAGTTTTAACACCATAAACTAGGTACACCATGTCAATCATTTCATTAGTCAGCTTCCAGAACTTATAAATGCATCTTTCAGTTGATTTTTGCCTAAAAATTGCATGATGTTCAGACTTTGTCTAAAACTAGCACTTATGCTGTCAAAACTTTTGTCATTCAGTGGCATGAAGAAAGCACACTTGCTGAGTGACATACGTTTTTCCAGGCAAAAGTGATAGGGTAGACAAGACCTATATCTAACAATCATTTATCCTTTTAAAAAAAGAGTTTGGAAAATCATTTATGTAAACAAACTATTATTCATGTGAAGTAAAAGAAAATTAATGATTCCCACTCTTCCATATGCAAGTCTGCATTTTCAGTTTTTAACAACCACAACCACCACAGTAAAAAAAAAAAAAAAAAAAAATAAAAAGATATACATTCTGTGTCTGGGATAGTGAATTTTACCATAATCTGGCAACTGGTTTTATGTATTTGCGTGTATATATAATATACACATTCTCAGACATTCTTCTCAAGACTCATATTGGATTACTCCATAATTCATTTATAATTTCACTACTCGTGAACAACACAGCTGGCCCAAACTCCTATTGACAGAACCTATATACAGTACTACAATTACATTCCACACAGCCACAGGCAGATTTGACAAGTAAAGTAAGAGAGGAAAGGGATCCCCAACACTGCCAGTGAACTCTAGAGCCAAGTGTTTCCCCATTTCAACTACCAAGAAAGGAGCAAGGATTGGAAAATGAATCCTGAAACTTTATCAGCTATTAGCTAGTATCCCATGGAACAGCCAGCACCACTTCCTGCATTGTTTTTCCTTTATTGGTAGTCTCCTTGTCTAAGGCCTTGTCTGTATGACAAAGTTGCACTGATTTAACTTGTACATTTTCTTGCAGAAACAGCCCTTGCATCTAACAGTGAAAATCTTTTTTTTCACTTTATCTTGGGTCTTACATGGTAGTAGTTAAGCCAGAGCTTGACAAATCCTGGGCACCAGCTCACCTTGGATCTAAGATTTTGCCCCTGGAGGTGAGGCAGCTAGGGAAGTGAATGTTCCCTGGCGCCTAAAAAAAGAGCCAGTGGCGCTGACACTTCCAGCCCCACCATCTCTCCTCCCCCTTCAACACTGAAAGCACTGCCGCAGTGTTTTTCTCCTCACAGCAGGGCTGGGGGAGAGGCTTGCCTGCTGCTGAAAGAGTTGGTGGATACGGCAGTGGGCCCTATGTGCACTGCACGATTACTGGAAGAAGTGGCACTGTCTCTCAGCAGCACGGGGCACCTTCACTATATCACGCCTAGTGGTGTGTAAATATTTGAGCTGTCCCCCAGATGCAAGGGAGATTCGTCAAAGTCTGTATCATGTCTAATAAAAGGTTGTGCTCCCCACCTACCATGTACTGGAAAGGATAAGACGTCTCCTGCTTCCTATAACCTAGGTGTGGCCAAACTGTGGCTTGGGAGCGGCACACAGCTCTTGAATGAAAAAGTGCAGTTCACGGAAGAACTTGGCTTATACACGGGTCCAAGAGAGGAAAGCAACCCCAGCTTCAGAGTTTTAAATCTCTCACCCTGAGCATGCTCTGACCATGCTGGGGGCGGGGGGGGGGAGCCCCAGCCTGTGCCTAGCCGCTGGAGCTGCCAGGTAAGGGGGCCATAGGGGGAGGGGGTGTCGGCCCGAGGGAGGCAGTGTCAGAGGCTGGGGGTTAGGGATGGGATCGGGATGGCAGGGAGAAGCGGCAGCATGTTTAGATTTTCTCGTAGGCCCTAATGCAGTTTGCTTGTTAAAATAAAATCACGTTTTACAAGTCCTTCTAAATATGATGTTGAATAATAAGAAACAAAAATATGAAGAAGAAAATAGGTCATTTACTGTATAGGCCTAGCTTTTATGGTAACCTTTAGTAATTATTAAAATCAATAGTTGCCCTCTTTTTACAATAAAATTAAAGTGTTAAATGAAGTTTAAACTGAGTAATTTTGGAGTAGGTAAAAGTATATGGCTACATGCCTCAGTGCAGCCCTTGAAGGCTTAACAATCAACTTGTGTGGCTCTAGAGTTCCAAAAGTTTGGCCACCCTCCTCTATAACCCCATCCAACCCTCAGGGCTTGCCTACATCAATACAGTTGCACTGCTGCAATCCTCCACCGTACTCATGTAAAAAGTAACAACTTTGTCCCTAGTATTTATCTGGGGCAAGTTGTAATAATGTAAAATAATTTTTTACATTTGTGCAGTATGTCCACACTCAAGGCTTTCATGAACATAATTACACCCTACAAATAAATAAAAACCAAAACAAACAAACAAAAAAATAATACACCAGCCAGGTCAAAACCAGGCATGCCATAGAAAACACAGGACTACTGAGGACGACTTGAAAACTGGCCTGAAGGAATTTTAACCATTCAGGAAACCAGTTTTATCTACTGAGATTAGGGTCTTCCTGTACCAAGAATGGATGGGGGGGGGGGTAGATATGAAGAACAGCTTTGTCTTGTAGGCCCAATATATTTTAAAGACAGCCTTGTTAATCCACCTTTCCCCATCCCAAATCTCAATTTTCTCCAAAGATTCCAAATGAGAATAAACTGTCTGCTCTTTTTGCATCTAATCTTTAGCTTTTTTAGGTGGTGAGCAAGAGCTTAATATTGGTATGTGCTATATTCCAAAGGGGAAGGAACTATTTCTACCTAATATTACACATCATCTGACACACTGGTCAAAGAAATGGAAGCAAGGAGAAAGGGAGGGGGACAATTTATAACACTTAATCCCCACAGGAAGTAGGAGGGCTTTGCCTTCTCTCCTTGCAGAGCTTCAAAGAAATGGAAATCAAAGTATGATTCGTTTCAACATCTGACTTCCACTGGGATAGAAGGGACTCATGAGGCACCCTACTCCAGCTTCCTCTCTTGCTGCTTGTCTCATTTTGGAAACCTCATAAAATCTAACTATATAGCTCCTAAGGGGCAGCTGTGTTAGTCTAGTTCAACAAAACTAACAAGAGGTCTAGTGGCACTTGTAAAGACTAAAATTTATCAATCACATGAATTTTCATGGGAGAAAATCCTTTTTCATCAGAGGCTTGAAGATTTTCTCCTACAAAAACTCATGTGATAAGTAAATTTATTACTCTTTAAAAGTGCTATTAGATTCCTTGTTTATATAGTTTCTGTGTGTCTTCTACAGATAGCTGCATTTGGAAGAACAAGAGAAGCCTTGCCACTGATTTAGTTTCTCCACTTTAATACTTTTCACTACAAGACCAAGAAGTGGAGCCCAATGAATTACATCTGCAGGCAGAGCTACACTTTGTAAATTGCTCGTTGGAGTCCCGACCTTCGGCATTTTCCAGTTAGGGTTGAAGAAACTGCAAATGAAAGAAGCTCTAATACTTTCAGGTATTCCCCCCACAGCACTTTCCTAAGAGCTAGGTATGTGAAAGAGCCAATTTCTATGGTTAATTATGCTTGAGCAGTTCTTGTGTTTGATTCCTTTTCCCTGATGGAGGGGAGTAAACTGTCTAGCAGGAGCCTTTCCTATTGGAACGGCATATATCTCCAGGAAGGCTTATCTGGTACCTGGTCACTGGACCTGGTTATGGTCACACTTATAGAATAGAATCATAGGGTTGGAAGGGACCTCATGAGATCATTGAGTCTAACCCCCTTGGGCTTGAACCCAAGACCTTCTGCAGGTCACCAGTTAAGGGAAAGTTCAGTGTACATGAGTTGAGGCCTACCGCCTGCCCAGTGCACTGCCAAAGTCAGTTCACAAGAAAGTATATCACAGAACATGCTTAAGTCCTTGAAGGCCTACTTCATAGGGACAACATTCTCCACCTGCTCAACACAAACAAATGACACTAACAGTCAGGTAAACAACACGGGCAGTAGAATGACTGTCTCTAATCTGTGAGGAAGCTATATGATGTCATGCAGAAACAACTAAGATTTTGTACACCAATTTAAGGAGTCTGCGTTAAAAAAATGGAGGAGCTAAACTTACTAGTGCAAAAGAAGGAACCAGATGATATAGAGGTAACAGAACCATTGTGGAATAGTAGTCATGACTGCAGTACTGTAGTGAAGGGTATGTGCTGTTCAGGAAAGACAGAAAAAGGTAATGTGGGGGGGGGGGGCCCTGCTTATTATGATGAGGCAAGCTGTAAAGAAGTTGAAGATGATAGAATAGATAAAAAACGTTCTGGATCAAATAAAAAACTATGCAGGAATAGATGGGCTCTATTTCTAAACTTTCTACCTTCCGTTGCACTAGTTTCTTGAAATTCAGTAGTTTACAAGTTAAAATTATTGCATACAACCTTCCTTGAGAATAAATGATTAAGGCTGGTAAAGCCAGATAAGTAGTATTTCAGAATAATCAAACTTTAAGAAGCAAAGTTATTATAATACATGATTATAATCACCATAGTTGCAAAGTATAATATAATACAACACAGAAGTTAGTTATGATTTCACAACTATTATTGGCTCTAAACTTCCATTCTGTATCCCTCTAACTCAGTGGCTCTCAACCTTTTCTCTGCCGTGGCACACCTTGATACCTTCAAATTTTTCGAGGCATACCACCTTTAAAAAAAAAACCTCTCAAATATTCAAATTAACTTAAATTATGAATATTCATGAACCATGGCACAGTGTTTCAGAAATGCTCCTATGTGGGGTAGTAGGGGTAGCAGAACAGGGGTGGCAAAACAGGGGAGGGCAGGAGTTGTGTGAAGTGGCAGGAGTGAGTGTGGGGAGCAGAGCAGGGCAGGGGTGGCAAAAGAGGACAAAGGCAGCCATGTAGGGAACAGCACAAGGGTGGCAAGAGAGGAAGGGAGAACAAGAGTGGCTTTGTGAGGGGACAGGGGGAACCTGGGCAGTGGGAAGGTAGGGCAGGGGAGCATGGTACAGCACCCACTTCCCCCTTCTCCACAGTGGCTCCCTGCCACCCAGGGCAAATCCTCACCCCACTGCTGCTCCCTCCCACCCCAGTGGGTCCCGTCCTCCCCTCCCCTAGCCCCCTGTTGCCTGTGATGGACCCTCCCATCACTGCAGGGGCCAGAACTAGGCCTCCAGCCCCCAACTATACCCCCCCCGACCACCCCACCCCTCATCTACACCCCCCAACCAAACAGCCACCCCACAACCCCAGCTACACACACACACCTGCCCCACACAACCCCCAGCAGTCCTCCCCTCCAAAGCCCTTACCTGGGCTGCTTGCAGGCTGCCTGACACAAGCTGCTCCGCCCTGCAGGGTGAGAGTCACACATTCCCAGTCTCCTGCCCCTCTCTGCTGGCTAGGCCTAAGGTGGAGCCACCGGAAAGCTGTCTTCCATCAGCTCCTGCTATTTTTAGGGGGACCCCTGGAACTCCGTGTTCTGGTGCCTTCCTCTATTTTTAGGGGGGCTGGAACACTGCCTGCCTAAAAATAAGGAGCCCTGGAACTGTGTTCTGTGCCTTTCCCCTTACTTTAACCCCTGCCTTTTCCCAAGTCTGCACAGCCACATGGCTGGGCTGAGCAGGGAGGGAACTTTAACTCCAGCTCTCAGGGATGCTCATGGCACACTCTGAGTGTTGCCGGGGCACACCAGTGTGCCCCAGCACACTGGTTGGGAACCACTGCTCTAACTTGACTGGAGAAATCCACTTCTACATTCAAATTATGTATGAAGTAAAATTCTTCTATGGATTTAGAAGTCTGCGATTTAAAAAACTGAAATGCTCAGAGGGCAAAAGTTATCAGATAAAACTATACCTGTGTCATGTTTTATCAGCCCACAAAGCAAGCACTCTAGAATTCCCAATTTCACAGGCAAATAGTTTCAAGACTGTAGGCGTACACCACATTACAAAGAAATTGAGACAGATAAAAAAAATATTTGTTTGCAGCCACATGAACCCCCAGACGGGAGGGGGAGAGAGATGCAGTTGGAACCACCACAGAATAAGCATCTGCATGCCCTGAGAATTTCTACTGCAGCATGAAAAGCCTCAACACGTTCCTACTGCACACCCCAACTGCCACTTACTACCCCACACTGGAACGCACATGGAGTTTCACAGAACAGTTACAATCCATATTTAATGGAGACCACATCCCAAAAGAAATGTTTCTTGAACTCCCTCTTCAAACAACCACCAACTTCATCAGAAGCAAATTTCCTATCGAGCAAGACAGTCCAACTAAAAAAATCACAATAGCCCCTGCCATAACAGATACAAAACATACAGGCATATCTCCATTAGTACAAGGATCAATGAACCTCCCCAAACTCACCCATGAAGAGCCATGATCCCATACATGTCTATCACAACACGTGGTAAACCTCATCCAGTGCATTAATATCTCAACAATTAATATGGGTGAAGTGAAACCAGACAAATCACCATATTCTTGCAACAGCTTCCACAGAAAAATTATGACAGGCAAAACCATTCTATTACCCCTAGGTGAACACTTTTCAAAATGATCACTTTGAATCTGATGTGTCTGTCCTCATCCTCACAGGAAACCCGCGTAACAGCTTCAGAAGATGAGCCTTCTAGCTTAAACTCAAAACTCTAATAAATAACACTAAAAGCCATGGACTCAATAGGTTTTGTGCCTCATTGCAGCAGCCTAAAAGCATGACTACCTTAGAAACTTCATAGTGGTGCAGCAAATTCAGGGAAGTGGTTTATTCAAGCCCATGAGCAACATAATCCAGAAAATCTGCAATAATTGACAGCTTAACCCTAACTCTCTAATACTTTCTTGTCCTGTGATAGCAAAAGTGTTAATAGCCCACATCATCTGGAATAGTCTCTCAGTGTTTGTGAATCCATGATGCTTAACAGTCTGTATTTAAAGTACTAGCTATCACACTGATTATTATTCCCAGACCTGAAGAAGAGCTCCAGCTATCTCTACAGTACACATCTTACAACAGAACTACTGTACTGTTTCAGCTGTTCTCCCATGTACTCGATCTATGCAGGTGGAAGAAAACATAATTAAATTGCCTCCCAACAAGCAGTGAGAGACATAGCACTGTCCATACCCAGCTCTTTTGTCAATGAATGTTATGTCAGTCAGGGGTGTGCTTTTTGACACCCTATCAGACTAAAGTTTTACTGCCAAAAGCGCTAGTGCAGACAAAGCTCCTGGTCTCTTTTGTCAAGAGAAACTGGTCCAATAAAAGATCTCCCACCTTTTTTCCCAGAAAAAAAGCCTGAATGTTTCATCCATTATGAAATAAATCATCAGTTGTTTATCAGTTAATGTTTTAAACTGCTAAATAATTATAGTTTCCATATACAAAGAACTAAAGTTTTGAGTGCTAAGAACTTAACTATACTCCTATCTGCCATGAGTGGAAGGGTGACAGATTTGTGTACGTCACAAGAGAGCATAGCCAGCAAGAAGCGAAGCCCCCAAGCTATTTTATCCTGGCACCTTAGGATATTGCCTGCACATAGACAAGCTCTAAACACAGAGATCTCCTCTTGCAGATATTAAAAGAAGAATGACCATAGCTTGAGAGGGGCAAAGATGAAGCCAGGCAGAGGCCTTAGCTGGAAGCAGGAGCTGTGGAACAGCACTGGTTTTGGGCTTCCAATTCAGTCTGGTTCAGGAACAGGACCAAGAATTTAGTAAAAACAGCCTTATTTGCCTCAGGAATACAGGCTGCAAAGAGGGCAGAGAAAATTTTAACTGACAAACTTTCAGATGGTGCTCAGCTTTTCAGGTGACATAGGAGGAGCCCGTCACTATATCAAAATCAGTGAAAAAGAGGAAATTGCAAAAGTAAGTTACAGTTAAGGTTGTGAAGTACCATTACAGAAATATCATTGAACATGTACATATTAAAAGCCAACACGCTTTAAAAATTTATGGAAATAGCCTAAGCTCTCTATACACATAGGCTATGTTCACACATTGCTTTTAAATCAAAACAATGACCTTTGTTTCGATTTTAAAAAAGTCATGTCTGAACGATGTTTTGTTATTTTGAAATGACAAGCCCTGTCATTTTGAAACAATGAACTTTATATCATAACAGTAAAACCTAGGAAGAAACTGAAATAGCCATTAAATTGAAATGGTTATTTTGAAATAATGACGTTCAGATGTGTTATTTCGAAATAACCCTTATTTTGATTTAACACTTTTGCCCTTCTCCTTCCCAGGGTACCTTCCTTTTTCTGTACATTGGGTGGGGGCATGGCCCAGCAAAGGGGCCATGTTGCCACACCTCCCATGGTGCCCCTCTCCTGAATCCAAATAGCAAGTCCTGTGCCCGGGCTTGCTATTACAATTTGGTGTTTTTGCTTAATTCGATTTAAGTTAAATTGATTTAATGGTTTTATTTTGAATTAACTTATTTCGATTTAACTTAAATTGAATTAACCTTGTCCGTGTGGACATAGCCATACAGACCATTTAATAGAGATGTTTTCAATCCAACCTACTTTCTCTCCACCCTTGTAAATGCTGTTTGTTTGTTTTTTTAAATGGAGCAGAGTTACACTTGTGTAGATGTTGATGACTGAGGCTTGGTATACACTAGGAAATTTGAGGTGTGAAAAATCCTTACCCCTGAGTGACACAGCACTGTAGCCAGTGCTCAGTCAACAGGAAAAGAATGTCAACTTAGCAACCCCCTGTCAAGGTCTCTGAAGACCTGCTCAGTTGACCAGGAAGTCAATCCTTGAAGAGCACCCGCTTGAGTAGCATAGCATTGAGCTGAGGGGAAGGTATTTCCTGTTAACTCAGCATACTGAAGAAACTGCAGTGAGTAGGTGTTAGGCAGTCAAAGGGAGATATGCAAGTTATTTTAAGTAACTTGCATATCTCCCTTCAACTGCTGCCGAAAAGCATTTGCAGCATAGACTAGGGCTCAAGGATGGGGACTATCTATGCTGATGAGAAATGCTGTCCACTCCCAGTGACACAGGTAGAAACCTCACTGCAGTGATTTAAACATACACAAGCTTGGAGTTAACCCTGAGGTGATTTTGTTGTTGCTGTTGGTTAGTTTTTAACACACTGGTGAACTGCATTTTAAACTTGTAAATTAAAAAAAAAAAGTTAAGGACTTAGGGAGAAAGTTGTCTAGATAGCACCTATAGACTACAGAAAGTAAAATATTACAGTAACTCTACCAGGAAGTATTCATGCATTAAATAAAGATCACTGCATCATTGTTAGAAGCCAGAAGAATGACAGAGTCTAAAGGGTTAAAGACTGATTTGTTCAACAGAAGATTTGAGATAATTGAAGACCTAGAAATCAGCCAATGCTCAGATATTACGTAGAAATAGAAACCACACATACACTAAACTTTCAATCCACTCTCACTTCTGGCAAGCACCCTGGAAAACTAAGACGAAACAGGAATAAATACTGCTTTATTTCTTCCTCAGTTGGTCTGTAAATATTACTCTCGACAAAGTCAGTTTCTTAGAACAATAACTCATTCATCTGATTACATAAAATACGTACTACTAAACGTTATTTGTTTTTAATTTAAAGCCCTATCATGTGGGGTAATCATGCAACAACTAGATTAAGTATTTAAATTAAAGCATGATTTACTGCTTAGCCCTTGGTTGTATTGTTTTGGATTGTTTAAAGTCAAATTACTTGTATATATGGATTACTATTAAGTAAATTCATTGAGGCTAAACTAAGCAACAAAAAATAAAATAATTTAGGATTTTTCATTTACTCAAGTATTTCTAAAATTGCAATGGAAAGTAATCCTAAAAATAGTACTGGCCCTTCATAACTTCCATTTTTATCAAGCTTTAAAAGAGAAGCCTTTAAAAGCCATATTTATCTCTGGATTCCGACAAAGTTTAAGTTAAATTTAACAGGATATCGTCAGCTCATCTCCAAGTCTTTCCATACTAAGGTTCAACACAGCCATACGTCACAGTGCCAAATAAAGTGGTTATCCATCCATTTCTAAAGAAAACAAGTTTCCACTTAAACAACACACACACACACACACACACACACACACACACACACACACACACACACTCTATCTCAACAGAGACTAATCAGCTACCTTACCTCCCATTTGCAATTGCAAAGATCGCTTCACTTCTCCCTTGGCACCTCCACTGAATAAAAACCTTTGAATGCACCAAATTGTTAATACTAATATTTCCTATATAAACAATGCAATAATACTCATGAGCCCTATTATGTTGGGCGCAGTGCAAATACGTATCAAAAACAACTCCTGCCCCAAAGAACATACCTCTATGCTCTGATCCTGCCAGGTTTTACACATTAACAACTTTGCTTAAACAGTCCTGCTGAAGCAGATTAAGACAAACACATAAGCAGTCTTGAGAGATGAAAGGAAGCAGAAGGGAGGTCAGGGATTGGAATGCACTGCTACAGCCAGACATGACAAACCAGGCTCCAAGCCATAAGTAGTTTGGGTTTGGTTTTTTTGGTGCTTTTTTTTTGTTTTGTTTTGTTTTTTGTTTTGTTTTGTTTTTTGTTTTAAACAAGGAATATTCATGAGCAGTATTTTCTACTGGCCACAAGCCCACCTTTTGCCAAAGTAGAATCTTCTGTACAACTACAAGTCACCCTTGCTGCAGAACCCCACTGTTCAACAGCTGACATCTACTGAATACATGGATTGCAAGACTCCCACTGTGATGAATCAAGAACAAACCTACACCATAGCTCTTCAATTCTGTTCTTTGGGGGAGAAAATATGAAGGACAACTCATTACTCAGCATGAGGGCTCAGAATCAACACCAGGAGTTCATGAAATCAGAACTGTTTTACAGAGCAGACCACTGGTAACAAGATTGTTACAAGCCTGGTAAAGTGAGAGGGAACCCCCCAAAAAAGTCTAACAAAACAAAAAGACCAGACATCAAGTGTATTTCATAAAGGTGCACAGAAACAAAAGCTCTTTCATATGAACTTTGTTCTGTACTGGAGCCCACATCTCCTATATGACTTTTCTTCCATTGCCCTGACATTCAAGGTCTATATATACCAGTGGTCTCAAACTCAAATCACCACGAGGGCACATGAGGACTAGTACAGACCCACATGAGGACTACTACGTTAACCCAATGGACACACCACTGAAATTTTTTCATACAGTGATATTGCAAATATCCGTAACAACAGTGTCACTGTGGGCCACAGGAAATAGCTTTAGGGGACGCATGAGGCCCATGGGGCCACATGTTTGAAACCCTTGGTCTATACAGGAGCTTGTTTACTCACAGTTGGCATAGGGCCATGGTCTTGGACTTTTCTGGGCTCTGGGATGTTTGGGCTTGAACTGTAGCCAAAACCCTGGGACCTGCACAAGTCCAAGGAACTTGGGTCAGCTGACCCAGGCCTACCACAGTCATGCATTTTTTACTCCAGGACAAATGTATGGTCTTGGTCATAAGAATGATCAGGTTGGACTGAAAAAACTTCACCCTAACAACCTCACTATGGCATGATCTGCACTGGTTTCCAGATCTCCTGCAGCTGGCCAGACAGCCACCACAGCCACTCTTTCTGTTCCCAGACCTTCTGTCTCAACAGCAATCCCAACCTCGGCACACCCCAGTTTGTAGTGTTGAGGATAGTGTGCTAACTAATGCTGACCATTTCTCTTCTCAAAGGCAGAAACCTCTCAAGCCATCTCTTACAAAACAGGCAGAATGACACCCTAAAATGTTGTAAAAAAGGGAAAGGGAAGAAGCCTATCTGAGCCACCCTAACATGTGGTAAGAGGAAAGAAAACTTTGTCTGAGCCACTGGTAAAGGACATGCTCCACCTTGATCTGGGGTCTCTTCAATCCTTAAATCTGATGGCATGACCTTCCTAAAGGCACAGACAGCAGCAATATCTGTTCATCACAATCATGTTAAGGATAAACCCTCTTCTCTCACCCTACAATCATCAGATTCTTTAACAATACAGTAAATGTCTTTATCTGTTAGAAAGCTCCTGCTTTCACGGAACCTAAATATTTTCTTATGAAAGCTGATGGGCCTCTTTTTATGAGCCTTCAGCACAAATCTCTCTAATAATCAAAATGGCTTCCTCACAAACACACATTTTCTAAGAGTACAAGTTAATTAATGCTTTGAAGACCATTCCACTTTACACTGTGGCCCACAAGCACAAAGTCACTGTGATTCCACCTGAGAGTCACATCTAAAATGGCCCGGGAATTCCACCCTTTGCTATATTGTTCCCTTAAGGCAGATTCCTTTCTCCCATTAGGAGAAACATCCCATGCCCTAGATGTAAAGATGTCCCAGTACTCTGTTTTTACCTAGGGTGGGGAGAGAGTTGTTTATAAGAAATAAGGAGAGATGCCAGTAATAATCCATTATGAAACAGACTCTCACTGAGTTAGATGCAGAGATTATGTTTTAGCTTTGAAACCCACAATTCCTGGTTTAAATTCCTATAAGGATCACAAGACTATATCAGTAGCATGATTTAGATAGGTTTTCCTTGTGTACATAAGTAAAGCAAAAACTTGATTGAAGTGCACCCTTTCACCAGATGCTACTCCTTGGATTTGGATTTGCCATGGCACTACAATGACCAATTTACGAGAGTGATGCTATAGTCCATATTTAGTTAAGAACTCCTCACCTAATAGCATTTTGTGGAATACTGCCTGTGGGAGACCCTCAAAGAAGAAAGGTCACCTACTAGTAAAAGTTGCTCTAAAAAGGGCTGGCCCACCTTCTCCCCTGCCTCAAAGTCTATATAGTACTACAATTTGACAGGGAGAAGAAAGTCTCAGGCAAGTGCCCTTCCTTAGAGAGCAAAGCAAATCGCATCATTCTCACAAAAGAATTTTCATGGATACTTCAACAGACATGGCTTTTCAATGCAGTTCTACAACATGACACCTGGAGAGCCATATCCCAAAAGTGTGAATACAGTTAGATTTTTGAAAGAAGAAAGCTAAGTTTGCCCTAGTGCCCCACTTTACATCAGAGAAGGAAATCAGAATCGGTATAGCAGTACAAAATCCATACTATAGCCAACCTTAATCTTTTTGATTAGAGCTTAGGTAAGGGCCGAATGCTCTAACCAAGGTTCCAAAGCAAACCATTAAGTAACTCTGAAATATAGGGATCCATTTTTAAAACCTGGTTGCTAAGTTACATATGCAAAATGTGTTTGCACAAGTACGTGTATTTCACATACATATTATCCAAAAAAGAAAAGAATCCTTGTGATAAATTCTACACAAACAAAAAATACTGTTTATACTTATTTTTCCAAACTTATTTTTAAATAGATATTAGTATATTTTATAGTTAACCAACATTTTGATAACTAGTCCCAAACTATTTCTGCTTGACAGGGCTTTGAAATAAAGATTATCCAAGCACAGGCTCATGTCCTCCAACAGTTTCAAACAACTTGCTCTGCCAGTCTCCCACACCTAAGCAGAGGAATGGCTCCCCATTAAAAATAGGCCCATATCCCCTGCAGTATGGCTGATCAGTTGGCATCATTCAGGCTTTGCCATATTAAAATTTATGTTTGTACAATGCAAAAGCCAACAGCTACCCCCAAGTGTGAAAATTTTAGCTTAAGTGTATGAAGGTCGATACCTAAATAGAAGTGACTTCTTAGTTTTCTGAGGATACTATTGAGGCTGACCCCCCATTCTCTCCTCTCCCCCAAATAAATAAGTGCCACTGAACAGCCCAGAAGGATAACATTCAGACATGGCAGAGATAAAATGACAACACACACTAGCAAGGACTGAGGTGTTAAATCATATTACTTAGGAATCCCAGGCGATGTCATTAAAAGCTTTAGCAGCATATAATGGTTTTACTATCAGATTACTGGATTTGTCAGGGATCAGAAACTGATTTACCAAACAGAGAAATCCACTTCCAAGACGACTGCTTTTTGACCCGAGACCAGAAGTGTTTCAATCCATGCCTTAATACCTATTCTACTTCCTTTTCTATGACAGAACACAACATTTCTGCATAAAATTCCACCATCCTATGATCCAGACTACTTCTGGTAAAAATATCTTAACATACAGTGATAGGAAAACAATTAGAAAAGATTTATACAACAAACTAAGGCCTCATCAACCAGGAAATTTAGGACATCATAGGTACAGCTCAGGAACAGCAGTAGTTTATGGGTCACATTTTACTTAATGCAGGAATCCTAGAAAAGTTATTTTAGTTTCAAAATTGGATGCTCAGATACTATGCCAATATTAGAGAACTGTTAAATTTACGAGATGTACTGCATCTGGAACATCAGCTTGTAAAGCTTATCACCATCAAACTGTTTATTAAACAAGGGGAAAAAAAGCAGTAAGCTATTTAGAAAGATACTGCTAACACTTATGTTAAATACTTAACTCTACCCACATGAGAGGCCCCAATGACTCCAGTGGAATTACCCATGTGAATAAAGGTAAGCATGCACTAAGTCAGTGGTTCCAAACCTTTGCAGTAACACAGCATGCTTCAATGAGACAATTCCACAGCACACCCATTTTTTCTGTGGAACCGATGGCTCATAAACGTCACATTTACTCCCATTTACTATAGTTATAATCTTAACAGAGAGGTTAGTAACATAGCGCATATAACAAGCTAAAGAAGGACCAAATGCATTAACATTTCAAATCCACTAGAAAGAAAATACACGTCATCTCAATTCCACCCTTTAGCCACCTGTATCTACAATCTTCACATTTTAGAGTTGAAAGACTGATACCTCATTTTTAATTTGATGATCAATTTTCACAAGTTAAAAGTTATAATTTTGATGAGATAGTGTTTAAGATGAAACAATGTTTGTTTTACAATGATTTTCATTACCTTTTTACAGAATTTCACAGCACACTTGGACAGTTCTCACACTAGTGTGCTGCAGCACGCTGGCTGAAGACCACTGTACTAAGTACATATATGATCAGGGCTAAAAATATTCAATTTTAAATACACATTTACCATTAAATTCCCAATAGCCATATCATACACAACTACACAGAGGTTTCAAAAAAAATTAGACAAACTTTTCTTAATAATTGTATCACCAAACATATGTATCTCCACCACTGCAACATGTGATACCTTCATTATAGTGTACTGCACACTTCTGTAAAGGAAGCCCATTTAGATCTATGAATGCAGAGATTTCCTTCACTGTTTTTCTGTTGCCTAGTTACTGTTAGCTCATACTAAATATTTAATTAGGTCCCTTTGCTAGGTATAATGATATCAACCACAATACATTTATCAAAAACTGTATAAACAGGATTATTACACACTGCTATTTACTTCAAAATCCGTATATTATCCCCATAAACAGCAATATTTGCTACTGAAATGCCTTTGAAAACTTCAACTTTATAAAAAGCAGGCAGCTCATGTTTCCTGTTAACATCTTATTTTTTGATTTAAATATTCTTTTATTACAGAAAAACGATACATCATCAACATTGAGACCAGAAATTTCATTTATTTAGAAGCTGCAAATCTGTCAATTATCACTGAATCCAAGAGAGAAAAACAATTTTCTTCCAGCCACACTTAACACTGTGGTTCTGAAAAGCATCTTCTGCTCCTTCTTAAATCTGATAATCCAATCAGTTGATTAGATAGGAGGACTGTAAGTAACAGTATAAAGTCCTAAGAGGAAGAACACTAAACCATGAACAAAAATGCATGAAACAAACATGTAAAAAGTGCTACTTCACCCAGAAACAGTACCAATATTGACAAGGAGTCTCTTGGCACTTTTAAAGACTAACAAATTTATTTATTGCATGAGCTTTCATGGGAGAGATCCCAAACCATCAGGCTCTAGAAAATGAAGGGGGGGAGTATAGGAAGCAGGGACAAATACAGTGAAATGTAATCACAGGATCTGGTCAGATTACTTCAGCAACTCAAAGAGATTGTATTGATTCAAATTCAGGGAACACCAGATAGGAAGGATGAGAGAGGTGATTCTGTGCAAAAGAATAAATGAACATACAGCTGACACCAGAACTGGCAACATTCAAAAACCAATACATCACTTCAATCGCCCAAGCCACTCTGTGATGGATTTATCTGTGGCTATCCTTAAACAGGTTTAGTCTAGGTCAAAGCTTCAAAGAGAGACTTCACAGTTAGAATTCACATGCAAATTTGATACCATCAACTCTGGTTTGAACAGGGATATTTTCTGGCTTTCTCATTAGAAACAGTGATTGCCATCTGTCTCTCTTGAATCACTACAACCCGTTTGATTTGCTTAACTAATCTGACCAGATCCTGTGATCACAATTACTTTACTCCATTTATCTCTCCTCCTTATACTTATTTTTCCACTTCAAGCACCTGACAAAGAGGGATCTTTCCCACAAAAGCTTATGCGATAAATAAATAAGTTAGCCTTTAAAAGCGTCAAAAGACTCCTTGCTTGTTTTGCTGAACTAGGCTAACACGGATACACCTCTGGAACTTGTCAACATGCAAAGTACCCATATTGGTTATTGATATACTTACCTAACGTCAGAAGTAATTAAAAAAGCTCCTATGCTGAGGAAATGGTTTTCAATCACACTAGGCCTACGACACTCAGAAACAGCCAAAAGTTGATATCACAACTAACTATATCCATAATCCTTTGGGACTAAAAGAGATGTGGAAACAGATCACAATAATTTTTCCATCATTTTGTGCATTGGAAAGCAGCGTGCTGACTGAGATGTTTCTTTCCACAACCCACACAGCATTCAATTTCAGGGAAGCACCACAAATTTTGAAGATCGATCCACCACCTCCAGTATCTCATGCTAACTGCCTAGAGCAGGGGTCTCAAACTCAAATCACCGCGATGGCCACACAAGGACTAGTAGAGGGCCGCATGAGGACTGGTACGTTAGCCCGAGGGCCGCACCACTGAAACCTTTCCATACAACATTACAAATATCAGTAAGAGTAGCTTTGTTGTGGGCCGCAGGAAATAGCTTTAGGGGGCCGGCCCCTGGGCCATGTGTTTGAGACCCCTGGCCTAGAGTTACAAAGCAACTGAGTTTCAGGCAAGAGGGCAGCAAGTTTGGGAAGGAGAAGGCGTGGAAATAAGCTGCTTCTTCCTTTCCCTCCCGAACCTGTTGCCAAGTCCTAGGAACCAAAGGATTTTGACTTCACGTCCAAACCTACCAAGAACATATATTCCTGGGCCAAAATACTGCCTTGACACCAAAAGGTGTTATGCACTTTGCTCCAACAGTCAAACTGTTTATCCATATCCTAATTATTTCTTAACTCAACCATGTCATCTGTATTTTGAGTCACTTCACGACTCCCCATTTACCCATGTAACAAATTCAAACCTCCTGCCCTCCCCATCAAGTCCTTACATTATACTGCACTTGTCATAGTGGGGAACCCTAAACCATATCAGTCAGAAACATAGACAAGTGCTTTTTCCTGGTCACACAGTTTAAGACAGGGGTCAACTGATATTTTTAGTCACATTGTAATAAACTCAATCTAAAAGTCTGATGGTACATACTGAAACCTCCAGGGACAAAGAATTTCCTTCATGACATAATCTGATCTCTGGCCATCAATTAAGTCCTCCAAAACCCCACTAATGGGAAGCTGTTATACCACTGTGTGCTAAACATTAAGATTGTATGCAGTGCTGCTGCAGCCATATTGGTCCCAAGATATTAAAGAGACAAGGTAGGCGAAATAACTTCTTTTATAAATATTAAGATTAACATAGGACTATAAAGGGGGAAGGAATAAGATGTTCTGTCAAGTCGTTTAAAAGCATGTGAAGTACCTCTTTTGTAATGCTAATGTTCATCTCTCTTCCCCCCCCCCCACTCCCCGCAAGGTTTCTATCAGCAGGCATACACTTGATTTTCTTATGTAACCACACAATACATCAACCATATTAATTACTTAAAGCCCTATCCATTTAATACTTCAAGTCGGCAAAACCCCACAAAAGTCAGGTGGACATCCTGGGCACAGCATCTTGCAAAACTGGGGACTAAGTAATATGTAATGAAGGACACAAATGGAGAATGTATTTATATTCCTTTTAAAATGACCGATAGCTCCAAGGGAAATGGTTATACAAGTCACGAAAATTAAGACAAGCACTACAACTCAAATATTTAATATTCAAATGTAATTCAAACCTCTTAAATGGATAATATTTCAAATAATTGTGCCTTTCACTGCATACCACCTTATACGAAAAAGCAGAACTCAGCAAGTTTTCATTAGGTAGTAAATATATATCGCTGCAAATGTACTATGCACTTTAAAAAAGGAATTGCATTTGATATTTCTGGGTCCTTTCTAGAAATATCAGTATATTTCCCAGAAGAACATCTGTGTTTTGGGAAACAATAGCACAATTTTTATAGTAATTTTATAGAAAACTTCTTAGGTTAAAGTGCTTACTACTCCAAAAGAATAACAATCTGTTACACATGAAATGACTAAAGATTTTCTTCTTAACAGTACAACTTTAAATAAATAAATTTGTTAGTCTCTAAGTGCCACAGGACTCCTTGTTTGTTTTAGCTTTAATAAGTAACAAGAGATATGATATTTTCATAATGCTACACTGAGCAAATAAAAGTGAAGAAAAAGTTTACCTTTAAATAGATATTTGCAATAAAACTGTAAAAACAGAACTAAAACTCTAATTCTACACATCTGATACATAGATATGCCTGTACAGAGCAGGACAGTTGTGTTTTGGAAGTCTTTCAGTTTTCATTTGTTCTAAGCTTCGTATCCAACATGGGGGGGGGGAGAGGGTACCCACAATGACTTAAATTGGATCCCACACAGGCATTAAGCTCCACATAATTATTTGTATTACAGTGGCACTGGCACTTGCAGGCCAGAGCACCATTGTAATGTACACAAACACAATGATAGTCCCTTGCCCCCAAGAGTTTACAAAGTGGAAGACACAAGAGAGATACAAGATTAAAAAAACCAAAGGAAATTATTCTGGTAAGCATGAAAAAAAAATCAGTGGTTGCAATAAACCAGTTATGCAAACATGGAATTTTTTTTGGAGACCCCCACAATAGTGTCACTTTTTAAAGAAGATCTGAAGGAGAACATTGTTAAGATTTTGCAGATATTTATTGGAAGTTTCTCTAATGCATAATGTATGGTTGGAGAGACAGAACAAAGGTGCTTGAGGACATTTTTTTATTTTGGTTTGTTTTGTATTTTAAATGGACATTGAAAAGACTATCTTTTACCAAACAAAACTCCTCTTCCTGCAGTGTGTAACAGATAGGTAGGGTAAGGATAAGAAGGTAAAGACAAGTAATTTGTATCAGATGCAATAGGAAAAGAGGAGCCACTGGAGGGATGGGGGGAAAAGGAAAGATATGGCTGAAGTTATGAGCCAGGAATATTTGCAGATGCACTTTGAATGAACACAAATGGGGGAAAATAGTATTTTGTCAGGACCAAAGATGACAATATTGCAGTAGCTGAGAAGTAACAGATAAGATCCTGTATAAGAGATCTATCTACAAGGAAGTAAAACGCTAGATTGGCAAAATTCTCTGTAGGCTAAAGCAGTGGATATAGACTACGGCTGGGATGTGAGGACCTATTAGAGAGAACCAAATCAAAGATAATTATCTGAATGACGCAAAATGTGGTGGTACAAGTAACTGAAAAAAGGGGAGAAAGTTTAATAGCTCTGTTTTGGTTTAGTTGAGCTTGAGTGGGAGACTGATATCCATGAGAACAAGACAGCACAAGCTCTGTGTTTGGACATAAAAAGACAAGCCAAGAGTGGAGATTAATAAAGAGTGGACAGGTAAAAAGTGCAGAGATTTGAGTCACCTACATAAAGGTGACCACTGAAGTCATATGCAAATAATTACCTAGGTAGAGAGAAGCATAGGAAATGGCCAAGGACAACACTAACTACAGGATCAGGGCCTCAATCTAATTTTTCTCGTGACAATAAGCAAACCTCTATTTTAACTATTATAGACAATGCTGTTTGAACTTCCAGTCAAGCTACACCCTGCTTTTCAGAAATGTGTCTGCAAGTTACCAATGAAAACATCAGCCTACTTGCAACTAAGAAAAATGCCCAAGGATTATGTAAAGCCAAATCATCAGGAAAGTTATCTTCAAAAAAAGGCAATTGGAAATTTATGATAAAGCAACTCTTTAGGATATCAAATGCTTGAACAAAATTTCTACGTATTTAGAAGTTACATTTAGACAAAGTTATTTTTTTATGAAGCACTTATTTAGACTGAAAGAGGTAAGAATTCAATGCTACCATATAGAATTAGTCAAAATATTTTCATCAAAACTTTTTTCAAAGATTCCTCTTAACTAACATGCATATTTCTAGTTTTTCAACCAAAAATTAGACAAAAAAACCAGAAGTTTTCAAATTTATTCAGTTGTCAGAAACTGCATGTTTTTCACTTCTCATACGAAAAACAACAACAACAAAAAAAATATTCCATGAAATGTTTTCCAAGTTTGACATTTCTTCCGGGGGGGGGGGGGGGGGGTGGGTTTTGTTCACCTTTAACAACTAAAAATCTGGTAATGAGTTCTACAAAATGTATGCCAGAGTAAATAAAGTTTTACAATAATGACAGTTCTTTGCAGAGAGACTGTACACCCTTAAAAAAAACCCCTGTGATTATTGGACAATCACCCTTGAGACTGTGGAACATGACACCATATACCAAACCAAATTTTCCAGGTAAAACGGTTCTTTAAAACAATGGTTTTCAACCTTTCCAGGCCACTGTACCCATTTCAGGAGTTTGATCTCTTTGCACACCCCAGGTTTCTTCTCACTTATACTGCTTGCTTACAAAAGCAGACATAAAAATCCAACAATATCACAGCACAGGAGTACTGAAAAATCATTAGTTTCTCATTTTTATTATATAATTAAAAAATAAATTGACTGGAATACAAATATTGTGCTTACATTTCAGTGTGGTGTTTGAACCTGTTTTTCACTTATGAGCCTTGTTTGAATCCCAAGTGGGACCAAAGCACATAACTTAGCTTAAAATGGTCCCTGTGGTGTGGTACCTGGTCCCCCTACTTGCCACAACCTAATACAATCCCTACACTTGCAATTCCCCTAAACACCCATAATTCCCCCTAGAGGCTGTAACCCTTAAATTGAGAAACCCGGATTTAGATGAGTTGGGTATCCCCTGGAAGGCCTCTGTGTACCCCTGGCTGAGAACTACTACTTCAAAACACTAATATATTTTGACTCAAAAAAAAAAAAAAAGAATGAAAAACAAATTTCAACAATCTAGCTTATTTGCAGGAGTTTAACTAATTTGTTGTACAAAGTTGTACTGATTTAGCTAAACCAGTACAACTTTGTATTTGGACAATATTTAAACCCAGCTGCTATTTAACAATGGCAAGATAAATCATTGTAAGCCAGATTCAAACTCAGTGAGAGATGATCCACACAAATAGTCGACCCTAACTCAGTTTTACATCATGCTTCTCTTTAATCCAGTGCAACTTCTGCTTTTAGACAAGACCCTAATAAAAAAATAAAGCAAATGCTAATTTTCATTATATGTAACACCTTGCATTTGAACATATTAGCACAAGCCCCAACAAGAAACTCCAGTCAGAGTACCGAAATAAAAACAGCTTTTTGTAGACTCTAGATTTATGTTGTCTTATTAACTCATCATTTGGGGGCAGGCAGACAAGTCTACACAGTGGCAAGAAAACACAACAAAAACAAACCAACTTTGGTGTAGATGATTAGTCACACAAGTAGGTCGAGGCATTTACCTGAACTCTAGTATTCTGAATTATAGGTCTGATCCTTTAGACCTTAATGGTGTAAGATCCGAGTCCAACTAAATTTCAACAGCTTCTTCCCGTGTGAGAATTATACAATCCAGTCCCACAAAGTATTAACCCTCCAATTTCCAGAGCAGATTTTAACCGAAGCAATCTTTCAAAGCCTGGGATATTCTATTTTCAAAATGTATTGGTATGAGCAAAACAACCGTATACACTGGGACTGCATGAAAACTGTGTCAGTGAATGCATATTTTCTTCAAAAGTTTTCCTCTGTTACATATACTGAATTTGTAAAACTTTAATTAAAGGAGAAAACACTGAAAGAACTTTATGTGAGATACAAAATATCTAAAAATCATGTTTTTCAAAAAGTCTGTCTCTATGGATATCATCAAAATAACTGTGGAAAATGGTGAAGTGCTTAAAAATTATTTTTTTTTGTTGGGGTTTTTAGGCACTATTGTAATAATGAAAAGATCAGTTTCTCTCATCTACAGGAAAAGAAACGCTAAAACATCTGGACTTTTAACACTGACCCACCATATACCTCTCATTGCAACAATATACACCTCTCACTGCAAAAATCAATGTCTGAAGATGCACTGCAATAATCAAACAGGCACAACAGCTTCTGTAAAAAAAAAAAAATTCAATTGTTTCCATTATAAGAAAAATGTCAAGTGCATGAATGCAGTGTAAGATTACATTTGTTGAGGCTCGTCTTCACCCAGGGTGGTCATCATCAGATCAACCTCCTTAGCTGACTGATTGGGTCCACGACCATCTACTCAGCCAATCAGGAAGCCGATGCTGCAAGACCACCTCTGCAGAAGCACTGAGTGGGAGGGAAGGGGCTTCCCTCCAGCTCAGGCTATTGAAGACAACTCAGTAAGTAGACAGCAACTGGAGGGAGATACAGAAGGAATTTTAAGTGCCTTGCACATCTCCCTTGGATAGACCAACCCTTATTCTTCACACAAGGCTGGTTTCACCTTTACTTCAATTCAGGAAAGAACTTAATTTTTTCCTCTATAATAGATATCCAACATGCCACTTTGAAAGAACAGACAGAAGGAATTTTAAAAGGGTATACTTAACATTAATTGTTTCCTATGCAAAAAAATAGTTCAGAGTAGTATTCTGGTAAAGTCAACACCTCCCCGGGGGGGGGGGGGGGGCTGTGCCCAGGAAACTTTTTTTTTTTTTTTTTCAAACTATCATAAAATAATAGTGAAGCCTCTGGGGTGTATGGGGTGGGGGAAAACAGGGAGCTCGGTAAGCCTGATATCTAGCATACTCCATTGCGAATTTTAAAAATAATACAAGATACCTTCCAATAGCGTGGCGCAAATCTCATTTCCTCATTTGTGGATTTATTTTTAAAGTACCTCTTGTACATAAGATGGTGACTGTAGCACAGACTTGTACTGATGTAAGGTTTCCATATAGCTGGCTCTGGCAGATCAGAGGGAGAACTCGCCCAAAGGACAATCAAACCACTTTGAAGGAGCAGAAGATAATGCTGTCAACACTAATGCTTGTGCTGCTGAAATTAATCCCACTTAGGGGAGTGGGGGTTCACACCCCTTACCAACAAATACTGACAACAGTGGTCATGTAGACATACCCTAAGGATTATGTCCTGTGTACTTTACTAAAATGTTTAAAATGCTCACTTCTAATTTTTTGAACCTCTCAACCCTTTTTAGTTGAAACTGTCACCCTCTTCCCAAACACACTCATTTACTAAAAATAAGCCCAATCCCAGCCCCCAGATAATCATGCCACAACAACATGAAACGCAGGAGCCACAGACACAGTGGTTTGTTGAATTATACACTGCAAATTTCTCCCCCACCCCCAGTCACAAATGGTCCTATTAAGGCAGATATTTAAAGCAAAAACAAGTGGTTCTCCTTCCCAGGAGAGCACTGGCATAGTTAAAGCAGTCCTTTCAATGTGTGATGTTTCAAAAGGTGAATGTAAAGAAAACGATCAGGTGGGGGGGGGGGGAGTGCTCAACCCTTGGTGTGTTGCAACACACTTGGAAGCCTATTGTGACTCTACTCTACAGGACACACTGGCCACCTGGTCCCCAGGCCGAACGCAGTCATCTCCCCGACCGTATGATACTTACCACACACAGCGCAGCAACACAGCACTGTGTCCTGACACAGTGAACCGGCCAACCGGAGCGTGCTGCCTGCACATGCTGATCTTTACTTTCCATTAACTCACTCATCCTCTGAGCCGGCCAGAAGGCCAGCTCACCACTCTAGGGCACAGGGTGTCAAACACAGGGCTGAGATCCAGTACTTGGTAGCAGACCCTCAGGTACCAAGTCGTGGTGACCCCCTGGTACTGCTGCCAAAAGCTTGTAATGCATTGCTCAAGATGTAATTACTAGGTTGCAGGCAAAAAAAATTTTCAGCTGAGTCTGGAGAAAAAAAGTTTGCAAACCACTGCTCTAAGGGGGAGGCCACCTCTCCCACCACTGCACGATGGGGACGTAGGAGGGGGACGGAAGCCCACCCGACGAAGCGAGGTAGTGCCCACGGAAGCTCATGCAATAAATGAATGGGTTGGTCTCTAACAGTGCCACAGGACTCCTTCGGCTGAAAGAGATGGTCACGCAGCTCATCAGCTCATGCTCCCTGCAGACCAGGGATTTCCCTGACACCCCTGCCCTGACTTTCCCAACACCCCAGCGGTCAGCTAGTAACAGTGTTAGACCAACATAGTGAGCACCCCCAATATCCCTACACCCCCGTCATTTCCCAACCCCACCAGCTGTCAGCTAATGACAATGTTATACCAACTTTGAGAGCACCCCCTACACCCCCTGAATTTCCCAACACCCCCAGTTGTCAGCTAGTAAGTTTCAGACCAGTTTAGCAAGCACCCCCAAACCCCCTAAATTTCCCAACCCCCCAGTTGTCAGCTAGTGAGTGTCAGACCAACTCAGCGAACACCCCAATGCCCCCTACACCCCCTGAATTTCCCAACACCCCCAGTTGTCAGCTAGTAAGTGTCAGACCAGTTTAGTGAGCCCCCCAAAACCCCCTACACCCCCTGAACTTCCCAACCCCCCAGCTGTCAGCTAGTGACGGTGTCAGAGCAGTTCAGTGAGCACCCCAGCAATCTCAAGCCCCGGGGAAGCTGCTGCCTGAGCCCCTCAGCTCCAAGGCCCGGGAGGCCCCAGCCCCGAGGAGCCCGCAGACCCGCCCCCGCAGGTTCCCTCACCGAGGAGCAGGAGCTTGACCTCCCTGGCCGCCTTCTCGCCGTCCTCCCGCAGGTTCCTGTCGATCATCTTGCTCCGCTCCACCGCCGCCTTGTCCTCGGCGCTCAGCGTGCAGCCCATCTCGGCGGCCGGCCCAGCTAACCAAGGATGCCGCCGGTGAGGTGAGGTGAGGTGAGGTGAGCGAGCGCCCCGCGCCCGCGGGAGACACGGCCCGGCCGCCGCCGCTCGGGCCAACGGTCGCCGATAACGGCCGCCTTTACCGCTCCCTCAGCCCAGCGATGCCGCCGCGCGCGCGCGCGCGCCCGACAGCCCTTCGCGCGGGGCGGGGCCCTGGGGAAACCAACCGCTCCCCGGCGCGCGCCCGGCTCCCCCCGCGCGCGGGGGGAGCAATGCGCATGCGCGCGCGGCGGCCGCGGGCTTGAAAAAGGAGCTGGGAAACCCGGATGGAAAAGTGGACGGGAAAGAGGCGCCCCTCCGCCCCCACGCGCGTTGCGTGAGCGTGACGTCACCAGGTCCAGCGTTTAAAAAGGCTGTCGGAGGCGCGCGCCGGGGCTGGGGGTTTGGAATGTCACTGGAGGGAGCTACCATTCTTACGGGGGGGTTGTCGCTCTGACTTGTTCGAGACTGTACCAATATAAGCGCGGGGGGAGGGAAGGAGTCTCCAGCTGACTGGGGAGAAGAAAGCAAGCCCACCCATTCAGTTTCATTGGGCTGGGCTGGCTAGGGCTGATTCCCCCTGCACTGCGGGCTGGGCAGAGGAGCTAGAGCTCTCCAGTATGTCTAAGCAGAGCCGTAAAGCATTGTTTTGCTGCCCGGGGCATGTTCTGATCAGACTGCACCCCTTGCAATTAGTGGCGCTTGGAGCCGGCACCACGAAAACCACTCTTTAATAGAGCGGCTCCATTGAGCCGCTCTGGTGTGCCCAGGGCAAAGTTACGGTTCTGCTTCTAAGCCCCACAGATCAAAAGCCAAAGGGAAGGAGGACTGATGAGGACCTGCCCTCTCGCCTTTGCTCACTGACGTGGCGGGGGAAGTGCAGTGGTCCAGAGCAGGATCACAATATGCGTGGTTCCTCAAGCATCCTCATCAGGGGAAAGAACTCTGGCTGTGGCGCCTCTCATTGGTCATTAAGCCGCAGGAGGTGGGAAAGTGGGGTGGATAGCCAGTCAAAGGGTTCAGATTCATTGGGGGCAAGATAAATACGGTTGCCAACTTTCTTTATTCTGGTGAACACCTGAAATAGAGTAGCTGCCAGAACCTCACCACCACACAGAGCTGTAACAAGGCATTTTGGTGCTTGGAGCGCATTCTGCTCAGAAAATGCCCCTTATAACAAGTAGCGCTGGGAGCAAGTGGCACAGGACATGCCCTTTGCTGGAGCAGCTCAATGGAGCCCCTCTGGGGGACCTGGGGCACAGCCCCATTCATGCCACCATAGTTACGGCCCTGCCACCACATTGCCGTCTTAGCCTTTTTCCCATGGTTTCTGTCCCTGCTTGATCCCCTCACCCACTCCCACATTGAGAGGGCAGCCAGACCTGACTTTTTGGCAGGGCCTGTAGTTGACACAGGTGTGCACAAGCCTTGTGGCCAAGTGAAGTGGAAGCTGATGATAACTCACGATGAATTGCTAAAAATCTGATAGAGTGGGACTGCTTTCATAGTGGGTGAGCTGGGGCCCATCCAGGCCCACCTGTAGCTATGCCATTGCTCCATCTTTCCTACACAGCTGGGCTTTAGGAGCTGCTGTTGCAGAGTCTGCTTAACTGCCTGATGCAGATAGGAGGTGGCCCCAGCATAGTAGTGGCTGGCCCAGATTGATGTGGTGACCCTGCAATGGAGTTGCCATGTGTCTGGTTTTCAGCCAGGAATTCTAGTCGAAAAGGGGATGTGTCAATGCTCAGTCAGATCTACTGACCAAAAACAAAAAGTCCACTAACTACAGGTGGTGAAGGAGACATCAGGGCATCAGCTGCTGCCAGCCCTTGCTCAGTCAAGCCCTTCCTACCTGTATCTTGTGGACAAGCAAGCTCCAATGTCAGGCTGCAGCTGCTGTCCCTGCACTGGAACAGAGGGAGCCCATCTGGCTGTGGGGGAAGGCATCAACAAGTATTGATGAAGAAGAGGGAGAGGAGAGATCAGTGAGGACCGAGAAGAACAAGGGTTGACCTTGAGGGAAGAAGCAGAGGAGGAGTGGGACCTGGAGGAAACAGTGGAGCACAGCTTCCGGGGAAGGGACTTGCCTTTGGGGGGGGAAAGGTGGAACAGGGGAGTCTGTTTTTCAGACATTAGAAAGTTGGCAAAACTACCTAGGGTGGAACTTTTCACAAATCTTGTTCCACTCATGTCTGTAGCACGATGGCAGAAATTGGCAAGGGGTGTCTGGCAAGAGCAGTGACCTACCCTCAGGCCTGCCAACAAAAGGGATAAGAGGGGCAATTGCCCAGCAGCTTGCAATTCAAAAGGACTTGGCAGGTGGGAGGAAAGGTACCTGTCCTCTTCTCCTCCACACATCTGTTCTATTGAGGTCACTGCTGGCCACATTCTCCACTCCTTCCCTGAGCCAAGCATATTTCTTATGCAGCATGCAGGTTCCCAGGTGACTAAGGAGCTGGAATCTGGCACTCAGCTTCCCAATTCCATCCACCTGGGAGTCAAAGAGCCCCAAGCAAGCTGGGTAGCTACCCAGGAACCTGCATTGTTATGAATAAACGAAAACTTAAGGCAAAAGTCTACTTGGGTCACCCATCCTTTTCTGGGAGGCCACTGTTTTGCTGGAGGGACCAGAATTTCTGTCAGTAGGCCTGCCTACTCTACAGTAACCATGGCTCATGGTCTCTTGACCTGCATGCACACCTTCCTTCCTTGCCACCAACATTGCCTTGGATCAGCTGCAGCCATACCTGGCCCACTCTGGTTTTTAGGCCCTTGAGTGCAGGGATGGGGAGCTTGGATGTCACTTCAGAACTTCAAATCATTTGGCTGTTAGGCAATTTTGCATGTCCAACAAGACTGTTTCTACTGAGGTAAAATCAGTGTGATCTGCTTGCCTAACGGCTAATCAACCCTGGAAAAAACAACTACCACCTGTTGATCAAGAACAAACATAAAGCAGAAAAATTCTTTGAAAACAAATGCAAGCTTTTTTTTTTTTTACATTAAAACAATAAAATTTAAGAACTGAAAAAATATTCTACAATAGAAATCATTCCCTATATATCATAGTGACCATAGCACCAGGGTGACAGTCAGATGAAATAATGCTCTTCTGTGACACACAATACTTAAAATACAACAAAAATCAAATATCTACTTAACAGTTTACAGTATGCACCTTGAAAACTATAAAAACCCTTAACAATCTATGACATTCCACAAATCGTGATCAGTCATTTGTGGAATTGTGAAGATGAATCCCTTCCCAGTCACACAATCTTTGTTCAGCTTTACTGGCATACAGACCTCAAATGCACTTTTTACTTGCAACACCTTATAAATCCCTCTGGTTTGTAAATCAGGTCCTTCTGATCAGTCATAGGCAATTGGTTTGCTTTTTGGTTCTGGACACAGAAGTAGGACTCAGCTGGATTGTCCAGCCCTCAAGTGCACCAGTGCCTTATTGATAATTTGAATCCTTTCCTCTTCCTTTAGTTCTCCTTATTCTCTGTTGTCCAGTTATGGTGTTGAAGCTCCCACAGAGGTCTCTTTAGCTTGGTTGGTACTCCACTCTGAACTCTTCGAGGGGCTTCTCCTTTGGTTTTCTGCTGCTCTGCTTCAGTCCTTTAGGGCTTTCGATCTCCGTGGCTCCAGACTAAGGGTTCTGAATTCCACAAATTTCAGGGCTCTTACCATGCGTCTTTTGTACTTGGAGGGGGGGTGAGATGTCCAACATGACAGAACATCAAAAAGAGGAAGGGGAGGAGGGAGAACATAAAGAACTTCAGGGAAGGGAGGGGGATGTGGAGAAAAGTCAGGGAAGGGTAGGGGGACTTAATCAGTGCTGTGGAGAATGTAAAGTTTATTAAGATTTTTGAGATGCAATGACAAAAGATAGCGTTAAGAGAAGGGTATATGTAAGGTACTCCTTAAAAGAGTATGGGAAGGGTAAAATTAGTGATCAATTGCTCCATGTGTTGAAGTTATATATTCTACACTTATTTCTTATCACTACCCTATTTGCATGACATAAAGTATTTCTAATTACTGTCATTACTTTGTACATTGGTAGCGTCTTGGCTGCTACCTGTTTGAATTTGAACCCTTTTTGAGGTTTTTCTGCCAATTTCCTTTTATTGTCATTTAATAGTCTTAAATATTTTGGGACAAAAATCTCTGGCTACAAGTCTCCTCATTGCTGCATTTGTAAACCTGTTTACAAGTGTAGCACTTGAACTGTAAATGTCACCTTTAAAGGATTTTTGTCCAGTTTGGATTCAAGGGTCATCATTGAAGGAGACCAAACCATCATATCTTCATATTAGCACAACTCCTAGTTCATGGTTCAATTTTTGAGTTTCTTGTCTAGTTTGGACTCAAGGATCTCCTTATAAGGAGACTGAGCCATCATGTCTTCGTACTGGCACTAGTTCTGATGTATGGATCTCATTCTAATTGCATCTAATGGGTAATTACACCATGATCTTTAATTTGAAAATTTTGTATTTTTTCTATTTCATTAACTTCTTTTTGACCCAAAATTCTAGAACTATGAGTATTATATCCATTGTAATTTGTGATATCAAGAGCATCTCAATAGGATGCAAAAGAGCAAATACTTTGCAACTGTGGGAAGTAACCCTAAGAATACCCACCACCAGCTATGTTTAGTAATACCCTTGATCCATTCCATTACCTACTCAATTTGTTTTACTGAATGGTGTACAGTAATTAAAACATTCTGTGCATTTTCTTTAGCCTTTTCTACCTGTTTCTGTAATTTTGGGTATTCTATTAATTTTATAATTTTATAACTAAACTAACATTTAAGCCCAAAGGAATTGGGTTTATTTGTTCATATAATTGGTACTGCTCTCTAATTTCATCATTAACAGTTACTGGCAAGGTAAATGCAGCGTCACAACTTACTAATGATGTAACATATAAGCATCTGTTTTCTTAGGAGTCATGAATAATATCATATAAATAATATATCTTAAACAATGTACACCATCTTTTAATATATACACAAGTTTTTCCAGCATATGCAGTCATTGATTCATTAGAGGAACATGGGTCTAACTGATAATAACACTCTCCTTTATCTCTGTTTAGACAAATGCAATGGGATTGGATAGTATTATTATTACAAACATATCTGACACTTTGTTCCTCATTACAAATCTCAAGGTCCATGGTTCTCCAAGTATATTTTTATTTCATCACCCAAAGTCTGTAACCAATTGGTTGCATAACACTTGAACTTAAATTTAATTCAAGTCTATTATTGGAAATACATTTTACTTGTGCTTTTGATATAATAAGTACATACACAGTAATTTGATTTTCTTGAGGATTATAGGTAAAGTTGATCATTCTCCACCATTCATTTGCATCTGTTTCAAAATCAGATACGTTTCCACATTGCACTCTACCGCCAAAGACAAAATTCCACTCATACCATCTCTAGTGATATCCTTTACCACATCATTCATCCATGTTCACAGTTGCATAGAGGCTAGTGCTAATGATAGTTTATTTTGTGACACTTCTACTGTGTCCAAAAATTTTAAGTGGTCTGCTCTCTGAGAGCTTTCCCATTCTGGGAGTATATTTGTAACTAAGTGTTAGCATGTGCTCATTTCTGTTAAAGAAGTTTTTAATGGTTTTGCCAGATCTCCTAATCATTTCCCTAACATGCTTGTTTGTCAATATTTCTGCATGTATGCTGTTTAGTATTCCTATTCCTGTTCCTGCTCCTTCAAGAGCAGTATCCACTATATTTCTATTTTTTGTGGTATTTGGAAATACTTGCGTATACAATCATCTCCTCCATCCTTTATCTAGGAGTTCAGTATATTTTTGACATTGTGGTTCAATTGAAGAGATTGGTGTATGATCTATTATTGCTTTCTTTAGGGAATAAATGGGATCTACTATCAATTGTTTCTTAATATCTTCCTTAACTACATATGGACCAATGCCTGTTACCTTTGGTTCTAATATCCACATGAAAGAAAAAAATAGCTAAAATCGTTACCTATAATTTTCCATGTTCTGCTTTCACATTGTTCTGTCATGCTTCCTTCAGTTTTGTTATAGTAATTAAATAATATTTGACCTGAGGATCCTATGTCACATTTTTTTAAAATTTACAATGTGATGAAACCAAAATTGATCTGGCTATGTTAGCTGCACTTTGAGTACAATATTCATTTGTGTTTCACACTTCAATCTAAATATTAGTTTGCTAATCCCTCCTCTTGGATCTTCAAGGTTAAGTTCATATGATGCTAAATTAACTCTGTTATACCATTTTATGTGTCTTACCTATTTGTCTTCCTGACTCTATAATGGGATATTCCATACCGGAACACCACACAGAGATTCTTTCCCTATTACCATAGACATCTGTTCTGATTTTGCTATTAAATTTTGTCCCCCTGTAATGACACATTGCCTATGTTCTGCCAATGCCATTTTACCAGACATTTTACTTTTATTCAGATCATTATCTCATTCACATGTGGATGGTTTAGGAGCTAAATAGTACTGAGCATGGGTTATTGATCACCGTTGTTCTTCAAAATCAAATGTCCTAAAATATTTGTATGAATATTGTACAGTTAAGTGTTTTGCATTATACCTTTGTGTGATGGCTTCTAGTGTTCCTATCATAATACTAAGGCCTTTCTTATTAGCTATTACTTCTTTCCTAACCTTTCTTTAAATTGTGAATTCATACCCCTGAATATTATCCATTGTTATTAATGTTTATGTTTAACTCGTGTTATAGTATCTGTACCTTGGTATTACCCTTGGTTGTGCTGTACTACCTATGCTTGGCTTAGGAAGTGTCATCAGTAGTTCTTTACTATCTTAGCAGATAACTTGGCAATAATCTTAAATCCTGGCACACGTGCACATTACCATAGTACTGTTCTAACTACTTTTCCCGTTATTTTTCCTCTTCTACATTTTTCCATCTATAATTTGAAGGTTGTGGCATCTTTTCATTTTTCTTCATCCACACTAAATGACTTTTTTTGCAGATTTTTGAAAAAATATTATACTTATATGTTTTTTCTGTAATTAAAGTGTAATATTTACAGTTTTGAGCTATGAATTCTGTGGTTCTAACTGGTATCATAATTACTGTAACTAAATGGCTGTTAAATTTAGAAAATGTAAAGACACATTCTTCTATGCATTCAGATGGGATGTTGTTGACATCAGTCTAACCCGTTCAATTGTTGGAGTTAGAGCTGTCTTGCCTGGTCTCACACCACCATAGCAGAATTCCATATGCAAAGATGCCCAAAAAAGCTAAGATGAAAAATATTTAATCTTCCATTACTATTGAGTCTGAAATGAAATAAACACAAAATGTCTCTTCCTTCTTCTCAACCTTGTACTGTCTTTATTTTTATTGTCAGTTCAATCCTATTTTTATTTCCAAAATATTCAGCTTATTTTTATTTAAGTTGATTTTTAAACTCTAAATGCTTAAAATTTATAACATAACAAAATAATCATAATAATAAAAACATCCAAAATAGAAATTGACTTCTCTAATAACTATTTTGTACAAATCAATAATTGTTCCTATTTTTCTCAAAATGTCCTCTCCAATGGTTCCAGGTACTAACCCATTCATATTAATTAATCCACATCTATGCACAGTCTTTTTTAATTCTGATCTCAACTTCTACTGAGTGGTTTATGGGGATTAGTTCCAAAGGGGTAGCCATGTTAGTCTAATTCAACAAAACAAGCAAGGAGTCCTGTGGCACTTTTAAAGACTAAAATTTTTAGTCTTTAAAAGTGCTACAGGACCCCTTGTTTGTTATGGGGACTAGATATTCTTCCCCAATTACTCCTCTTAAAATGCAAGTGTCCTCAGCCTCTGGGGGACTCAGATTAAATGTGTATGTGTTGATGAAAGAGATAAGGGGACCTGGGCTCTATATGTGTGAATTGAAGATGCGTCCTTTCTAAAATTAGTAGGAATACTAGGGCAAGCCTAGCATTGGTGTCATAGCTCCTGCTTAATTTTATTTTAAGTTTCTCCTTACTCAATCCACTATTGCTTGACATCATTTCTCTATCCTGTTCCTAACTCTATTGCATAGAACATACAATGTGTCCTGTGGCACATTGATCTTGTCTTCAATTGCCATTTTTTAGCCAGTCTTTAATCTTCAGCCTTTCACCTACCTCTGGATCAACTCATCTACAACCAACTGAAGTTATGAAACAAAGAACTGAGACCCATCCAGGTACTGCTTGCATACCAGAGGGACTACACAAGCCTGCAAACTCCACAAGTCTACTGAAAACCTTATGTATACTGATTTTAAAATCATTTGTGTGTATCTGACTGCTTTAATCATTTAACATTTCTCTTATAGTTTGTTTCTTTCCTTTTATAATAAAACTTTAATTTTAGTTACTAAAGGATTGGCTAGCAGTGTGATATTTTGGATAAGAACCAAACTTATAATGATTTGGTAGTGTGGCTGACCCTTTGGGATCAGGAGAACTTTTTTGGTAAAAAGCATAGAGTTTTAAATAACTTTTCTCTTTCCTGGACCTTGTGGCTGATGGGAAGCCAGAGACTGAAATGCAGCAAAGGGGACTGTGTATATTTTATTTTGGCTTCTTGATGACCCATGCAGGGAATCAGAAGCATTGTTTGTGTCTGGGTGGAAAGTTTGTCTTCAGTGTCATCCACAATTTCTGGGAGAATCTGCTCTCCCTTTGTAGCCTGCTCTGACCTTGCCATTTTCGAGTGGTCTATCTCAAGCATGGACAGGTCACATAAGGTACCTATCTCTATCATTCATTGTAGAATGAGAATGGATGCCTAACTCTGGCTTTATGGATTTCAGTATTCTTCCTGTGATTTTCTAGGTTAGCTAAAAGTTAGGTATTGTGACATTTTGTCTAACATTTAAGCCCCAATTGTGGATCTAGGCCCATGAAGCCTTTATATAAGCTTCAGCACACCTCCTCATAATGTATTAGTGGTTGGAGTCCCACCAAGAAATAGTGAATTGTAAATAGTTTTGAAGGTCTTGTGAATAATTTACTCTCCTGTTTATGTAGACAACATTATACAATAAGTCATTGCATGCCATAGCAAATTATACTCCTGTTGAAAATTAAAATTCATGCCAAACATTTGTAAAATAACCAGTGCAGGAATGTAGTTAATAAAAACCTAAAATAGTCAGGAATTGGCAAAGATGATGATAAACTATTTTAGAGTCCTGTCCCAACCCATTAATTTCATTGTTGAAAAGAGGTATCCAGGTGTTAGATATAACAGCTCTTGAGCAATGGCTTTTCCACTATGGTCTTCATCAAATCTACATGATCAACTTGCCTGTGTACATTTAATGCAAACCAGAATTTTTGTTGCAGCCAAAAACATTAAAGAACGTGTGGTCTGTAAATTTTGTAGTATCATATCTGGATAATGTTATGTAGATTGAAAAGGCAACTGGACAGCGTAGTAAGAATGCAATGGGTATAGGTAATTACTATTAGTACCTTACGGGATTTTAGGGAAAATAAAATGTAGTATATAGTACAAGGGTAACAGTGTTGGATAGATGAGGAGCTGGGCGAATGCCTTAATGTAAGTTTTGATTCTTCCCTCAAATACATAGAGCAAATTCTATTTTCTTCAGTGGAATTAGTTCTAATTACACTAGTGGGAAAAGAAAATCAGTTTTGTGTGATATATATATATATATATATATATATATATATAATCCAGTAATCCTTGCAGATTAATTAGAAATATTTTGCCAGAAATTAGGTGTTTTTAAATGCCTGAAATAACAGGGATAGAGGGCATTCAGTGGTTAACTTATTTTAAATTAACCTTTCAAAAAAGGTCAGTTTTCCTGCAAGTCATGTTGGTCTACTCTAAGTTATTAAGATCCTAGAGAGCAATAATCTGAGATGCCATAGATATGAGGAGTAGAGTTATGGGATCAAGCCATAGCTGCATCTAGGAAATGGATTTCTCATAGTGTAGTGCCTAGATTTTTTAAAAAATTGTTATTAATATATAATGTAAACAATCATACCAAGGAAGGCCCCATACCCCACCATTCACATGCCACCTGAACCGATAATGAAATAATCATGATTGGGTGTGCTGAATGCCTAAATAAGCAAGACTGATAGTATATTTCTTAGTCCATACAAAATAACAAATAATTAATAAATAATGCTTCTCTAAAAATACTATTCTGAGCTGCTGAAGGCCTATAATGTCAGCCTCAGTGTCACATAATTATGCATTCAGGATTGTCTCATCAGAAGAGAAGCACGATGCCACAAGCAGACTTAAGCACTTTTTAAAAAATCAGTATACAGTTAGTTAAGTGCTGAATACCCTATGTCACTTGCTTACTTGGGACATTCAGCACATCAAATCATGATTATTTCATTTTTAGTCATATTTGAAGTTCACCTTTAGACATGGACAGATGGAATCTCCTTTGCAGTAAACACCACATTCATAAATGTAACTAGATTTGACTATCTAGTAGTCACACACATCTGATGTGAATTTCACAACTCATGAACAGTTCTTCTAATCAGCAAATATTTTGCCAAAAGTAATTAAAACTTTTTTTCCCACTGTCTGAGAGCTCTAGACATTTTCAGTGCAGCTTTTTTTGTGCTGCACTTCCAGATATTGAATTATAATGGTATTTCTTCAGGTTTCCTGATTGGCAGTCTAGTCAGTGTGTTCAGGATGCTCAGCAGAAATCATTTTGCCTTTTCCCTCAGGCACATTTGTGGAGTCTTTTGAGAAAAATGTCCTACATTAGAATAGAGAGCAATTCTGAAATTCAAAGACATAGAGTGAGTATCTCACCTCCTGCTCTGGGTTTTTACAACTGGTAAAATGATCAGAGCAATGTAAAGGGTCCCCTTTCTGACTGGGGAGGATTTCTGCAACATGGGCACTGTGGACGACAGCTAAAAACTGCATTTTGAGGACCCCATTTTAAATCATGGGACATGCAGTGTAGCTGGGGCAGGATGGGCATGTTGAGAGCATGTTGCAGAGATTCCAGGCATATTACAAATCCTTACTCAACCCAGGGAGGAAGAATAAATGAACATAGAGCTGATATCAGAAATCACAAAACAAAAAACGAGTTGCTGAGCACTTCCATCTTTCTAATCACTCGATGACTGATTTGTTAACGACCGTCATCAGAGATGTGACTGGGACATCAAGACTTCAAAGAGAAACATCTGAGCTTGAATTAATATGCAAATTAAATTCTGTGAAAGCAGGATTGAATCGAGACTATGGGTTCTTTTCCCATTACAAAAGGTAATTTGACTTCAGGCTTCCCATAGTTTGAACCTGAAAACTGCTCTGATTTGCTGTTACTGTATGACCTGATCTTATGTTTTACACCCCCTTGCATTTATTTTCATTCCATTCTGTAAGTTCAACCATCTTCGAAGCATCTGATGAAGTGGGATTTTCTCCCATGAAAGCTCATGCGAAAAATAAATGTTAGTCTTTAAGTGCCACACGACTCCTTGTTTTGTTTTGTTTTTTTCTTTTTTTTGCTAGACTAGACTAACACAGCTATCCCTTTGGAAATTGCCATGACTTAGACATGTCTCCAGGATTGTCTAAGTTACGCTTGAGGCACTAGACCCCTCAACACACCTCAGGATCAGGAAGACACAAAGGTAATTTCAAGCTAGCTTGGACTCTCTCTCTCTGCATCTACAAGTTCGGTTCTCCTGTTGTAAGAGGTACAGATAATGCAAATGCAGAGATGGGAGAATGAGTGTAGTTCAGGGGAGGATGCACTAAAATTTGCTTTTTCTGTTTATTAATCTTACAATAATAGACATGTATTGCTGGTAGGGACCTTGAGAGGTCATGTGATTTAGGCCAATCCCCCCATGCTGAAACAAGACTAAGGATACCAGACCATCCATAGTAGCTGTGTGTATAACATGTTTCTAAAAATCACCAATGATAGGGATTGCACAACCACACCTGATATCTTACTCTAGTCCCTAAGTATTCTTACAGTTAGAAAGTTTGTCTTAATATCTAATCTAAGTCTTCTGTGCTGCAGATTAAGTCTATTACTTCTTGTTCTGTCTTCAATGGACATAGAATCATAGGACTGGAAGAGGGTCAAGAAGTCATCTGGTCCAGTTTTCTCCACTTATTTCAGGGCCAAGTATTGTACCCTAACAGGCATTTGTCTAATCTGCTCTTAAAAATCTCCATTGATGGAGATTCTAGAGTATCCCTAGGCAGTTTATCACAGTATTTAACTATCCAGGCAGTTAAAAAGTTTTCATAAAGCCCAACCTAAACCACCTGTAGTAACTTTGGGGAGGAAGGGTTTAACATCCTGGTCCGTGGGTCCCAGGAGAGCAAAAAGAACCAAAGTACAGGTTTTTGAATTGGAGCAGCAACCTTGCCTGTCTGTGTTTGGTGGCAGCAGAGCTCATGGAAAGATCAGGAGGCCAGGGACAATGGCCTGGAGGATCTAGCAACATCAATGCCCAGGATAAGCTCAAGTTTGTAAATGACCAGGCATGAGGAGAACAGGGAATGTTTAAATAGATGCAGTCAGGGTATTTCTTTGTTTTTGGAGTTCTCTGTGCTGAGCACATGTACCCCCTCCCAATAGCCTGTAACTACCTAAGTTAAATCCCAGAGAAGCCACTCTCTGTGTTTCTTATCTATTCCTTTTAATTAAAGATTTTACCCTTTTAAAGTAAACTCTGGTTCTGGGTCCTAAAGGCAAAAAGTTTTGTGTGCATGTGCCTCAAACTGCACAGCCAGCTACTAGAGGGGATTCTGTCCCATTTCCAGCTGATATCCCAGCTGGGGTTCAATCACTTTCCTGAGGGAGGAATAAAAATGATTGAGGGTGCGTCACAGGAAGGAATTCCCAAGTGTGCCTTCCTGGGCTCTCAAGAGGTTTTTGCATTTGGGTGGTGGTAACAATACCACTCTAAACCTAGGAAGTTGGTAGCCTTGGAGAGGTTTAAGATAATACTTTAGGGCCAGTGGGTTTTAAGGCCTGTTGCAGGCTCCTACCTTCTTCTGCATTCAGAGTGCCAGAGTGGGGAAACAGTCTTGAAACCACCCATGCTGCAATTTAAGTTTATTGTTTCTTGTCCTGTCCTCAGAGGTTAAGGAAAACATTTTTTTTTTCTTTCCTCCTCATAGCAACCTTTCATGTACTTGAAAATTGTTATCATGTCTCCTCTCCACCTTCTCTTCTTCAGATGAAACAAACCCAATTTTTTCCATTTTCCCTGATAAATCATGTTTGCTAGAACTTTAATCACCTCTGTTGTTCTTCTCTGGATTTTTTCCAATTTGCCCACATCTTCCCTGAAATATGATGCACAGAGCTGGACATGATACTTTGGTTGAGGCCTAATCAGCACAGACTAGAGGAGAATAATTGCATTTTGTGTCTTGCTTACAACACAGCTGCTAATTCCAGAATAATGTTTATTATTGCAACAGTTACATTGTTGATTCATTTTTGGCTTGTGATCCACTATGATCCCCACATCTCTTTCTGCAGTATTCTTTCCTAGGCAGTCATTTCCCATTTTGTATGTGTGCAACTGAGTGTTCCCTTCTAAGTGCAGTACTTTGCATTTGTCCTTATTAAATTTCATTGTATTTACTTCAGACCATTTGTCCAGTTAGTGCAGATTATTCTGAATTTTAATCCTACCTGCCAGAGCACTTACACCATTCCCAGCATGGTATTGCTCATAAACTTTAGAAGTGTACTCTAGTCTGAAAGCCATTATCTAAATCATTGATGAAGACGTATAGAACTAAACCCAGAACTTAATGCTGTAGGACACAGTGGATTGCATCCTCGGCAAGTTTTTAGATACCCTGGGGGATGGGGTAGGGATAGAAAGTAGAGTGACCTAAGGATGGGGCTAAAAGAAATCTTACAAAGTTCAATGAGGACACATGCAGAGTTCTGCATTTAGGATTATTTTTAGACAGGCCCATTTCTGCTTCAAAGGGAGGAGAAAAAACAACACAGAATATACTGGGAAGAAAAAATTGCATCCTGATTCCTTGAGTTAATCAGATGAATCACTGAAGCATGAATCAAAGTGCACACTAAACAATATTTTTTATTGTTTGTAAGTCAGAAGCGTTAATGCTGCTGTTAGTGCTATTGATGCTGACACACATATATGCAAACACTGAAATGGCAAGATGATAAAGGTATACCACCATTTAAATGGTATGTAAGCTTTCTTCTCCTTTAGTTAATGCAAATGACTTTGGAATCAATTCTTCAGCTTCAAATGCAAATGGAAATTCACATGAAGCTTTGAATCCATAAAAAGACATTAAAAGTACCAACATATTCTTCAACAAACCATCATGATGGACATGCTGCCAAATATATCTGAAAACATCATCTGTATTATTAATCATATAGAAAAATGGAAGTTTGAGGGTATGTCCACACACATCTTAAAACAATATAATGAACATTATATCAATTTAAGGCGAGGGATGTCCACACAGCCTTTTCCTATATAGAAATGAGAAACCCCCTCATTTTGATATAAGGAACAGTCATCACAATTTAATAAAACCCAGTTTTAAATCACTATGACACTTAAATCGAAATGGTAAAATCAAAATAATGCAGTTAGGGTGTGTTATTTTGAAAAAACAGTTAAATCGATTTAAGCGTTCTTTGCCCTTCTTCCTCCCAGGATGCCCAGCCCCAGGAGGAAGGAAGTGAGCTGGCATTCCTTCCCAGCTTGCTGCCAGGCTTGTGCTGACAATGGCACAGGCATGTGTTGGGTCCCAAAAGTGGAGGCATGCCCATGTCTGGGGCAACGAGGAGGTCCTTTGCCTCCTGTGCATATGGGAAGCAGAGGACATACGGGCCAGGTTCTGCACAAGGCACCGGAATTGGGACGTGTACAGTGATATTGCTTGGGCCTTCTCCAACCTCAAGTACACCTGCACAATGGAGCAGGTGCAGGCAAAAATTAAAGTCTTACACCAGGACTATGCCCAGGCACAGGAGGCAAGGCAGCTTCAGGGGGCAGCGAGTAACATCAGCTGCCCCTACTACAAGGCGCTGTGTGCCTTCCTGGAAGAGGAGCCTGCCGGACTACTGGCCAGCACCTGGGACTTGGCAGAGCCTCCCCCCATCCTAAGGCATCCCTGGAGGGGGACATCACTGAAGGCAAGGCATCCCTGGATATAGGGGAGCCCAGCTGCCCTGGAAGCAGCATGCTGGCCTTGGGGACCCCGGAGAGCACACAGCCCCCTTGTGCAGAGGAGGAGGAAACAGTACCCCCATGGAAGAGGATGAACAGGGGCACACAGAGGAGGCACCCCCCACAGAGGAGGATTAAAGGGTTGGAGCACAAGCCCTATGAGGAAAGACTGAAAGCATTAGGCTTATTTAGTCTGCAGAAGAGAAGATTGAGGGAGGATTTGATAGCAACCTTCAACTACTTGAAGGGATGCTCTAAGGAGGATGGAGCTTGACTATTCTCGGTAGTAACAGAGGACAGAACGAGGAGCAATGGTCTCAAGTTACAGTTAGGGAGGTTGAGGCTGGATATTAGAAAAAAAGTTTTTTACTAGGCGAGTGGTGAAGCCTTGGAATGAGCTGCCTAGGGAGGTGGTGGAGTCTCCATCTTTGGAGGTGTTTAAGGCCCAGCTGGACAAAACCATGACTGGGATGGTTTAGTGGGAGTGGTCCTGCCTCTGGCAGGGGGTTGGACTAGATGACCTCATGAGGTCCCTTCCAACCCTATGATTCTATGATTCTATGATCTGGGCGAGGGGACATCTTGGTGGATGTCTGCTGCCCCTGTTGGTGAGTGGCCACCCCGCTCTCCATGCAAGCAGGGTAGCCTGCCCCTCCTGCTGAACCGCCAGTACAGAGGGGCAAGGGCCAGGAATGGCAAAGGGTTTCGGTGATACGGAGTCCCATAACTTCCCATATGGGGCATGTGGCTGGGGGCCAATGGCCATGGGGAACAGGAACCAAGTGGCGCAGGGATCAGATGGCACAGAGGTTAAACGGGAACCTGGAGAGCCAGCCAGGCATTTCCCTAACACCCCCCCAACACTCCACACCATGCCTCCTCTACGCCCCTCCCTATTTGTAGTCCTGGGGGTGAGACCCCCACACATACCCTCGTGGACTGCAAGCATGCAGGCCACAGTAATGACACACATCCATGGGGAGAGCTCCAGGGCAGGGCATGCCACCCTGTGCCCCCAACCGTGGGCATTGTGGGAGATCCTGAGTGATTGGTGCGAACACGTGGGCTTCAGGGGGTTGTCTTCAATGGGGCAGAGCCATGAAAGCACAGGGACGGTAAGGCTGCCTGTGCTAGCCGCCATCAGGGTGTCAGCAGCACCAGCAAAGCAGGCACATGACACTAACCCAAACATTTGCTTCCCTGCAGCAGGACGCATGGTCAGCTAGCCACGGCCTGATGGGAGCCCTGCAGCCACACCCAGACACAGGAGGAGGGCCCGCAGGACCAAGGAGGAGCTGCTGAGGGAACTCATGAACCACAGCCATGGGGCAGAGGAAGTGACATGTGCGTGGCGGGAGCGTGTGTCCAGTCACCAGGACCTCACAATAAGACTCCTGCAGTGCTCTGCCACACTGGATGAGCATGTCATGGCTGCCCTGAAGTGCCAGAGTCAGACCCTGGTCGCTCTCTGTGTCGCACACCAGGACTATGTGGCCACTCTGTGGCATATCACCTTTACCCACACAGGAAGCAGCATGTGGAGAGGCCAACATCCCTCAATGCTTTGATCCTGGACCCATTGTGGGCATGGAGAGGGCCAGGACACGGCCTCCAACCTTCCAGGCACACCCCGGACCCCCTAGATCTTCCTGACCCCCTATTCTCCTTCCCACCACCCACAACTCCTCTCTACAAGTTACATTGGCCTCCCATCCTCCCTCTGCCCCAGCCACCTGCCCTCACACCACTCCTCAGGCCCCACAGGAGCCCCCCCACCCTTTGTAAATAAATGTCCTAGACCCTTCACATGTGGTGCGTGTTTTTTTATTTAGTAGTGCTGGGGGGGAGGGTGCAGTGGGGGAGGGCATGGGTGGACTGGGATTGGAGATGACAGGTTGTGCTAGTCCTGGTTGTTTAATGTTCCTCGGTGAGGAACAAGTCCTTTAGGGCCTCCTGCATGATGGTCGTCCTCTCCTGGGCTTACTCCCAGAGTGGCGCAGGCTCGTGTTGCTCAAACTGTTCCAGCAGGCAAGTGGCTTCGACTTCCCAAGTGCAAGCCACCCATCTCCCTGGAGCTCACACAGATTGTGTAGGGTCATGCAGGCACTGAGAACTTTGGCCGTGGTCTCCTCAGCAAGGTGGAGGCAGGCGAGGAGGCAGTGCCACTGGGTCTTCAGCAGACCAAAGGTGTGCTCCAGCAGCTGCTAGCAGTGTTTCAGACACCGGTTGAAGTGCTCCTGCCTGGCGTCCAAGTGCCTGGTATATGGCCTCATCAGCCATGGGCAGAGCGGGTAGGCTGCATCCCCAACAAGGAGTATGGGCACCTGCATGTCCCCAAGGGCCTTGGGCAAAAGGGGCCCGCCTCCATGCTCCTGAACACCTCTGAGTTCCACAGTACCCGGGCATCATACACCCTCCCCGGCCACCCAGTGTAGCTATTCGCAAAGATGCCCCGGTGGTCCACCACGGCCTGGAGTATCATGGGGTGGTAGCCCTTTCTATTCCGATACTCCAGGGTCTGGTATTTGGGGGCTCGCAGTGGAATGTGTGTTGCATCTAAGATGCCTGCACAGTTCGGGAAGCCGAGGCTGGCTAGGCTGGCCATGGAGTCCCATAAGTCTCCTGAGATGATGAGGCAAGGCAGCAGGATGGCATTGATGGCCGCGCAGACCTCCCAGACGATTGTGCACACGGTTGACCTCCCAATTCCAAAGAGATGGGCGACAGATCTATATGACTCTGGAGTTGCCATTCATAGAATCATAGAATCATAGGGTTGGAAGGGACCCCACGAGGTCATCTAGTCCAACCCCCTGCCAAAAAAAAAGCAGGACCACTCCCATTAGATCATCCCAGTCAGTGTTTTGTCCAGCTGGGACTTGAACACCTCCAGAGATGGAGATTCCACCACCTCCCTAGGCAGCTTATTCCAATGCTTCACCACTCACCTAGTAAGGAAGTTTTTCCTAATATCCAGCCTGGACCGCCCCAGCTGTAACTTGAAACCATTGCTTCTCGTTCTGCCCTCTGTTACTACCGAGAACAGTCGAGCTCCCTCCTCCTTGGAGCAACCCTTCAAGTAGTTGAAGGTTGCTATCAAATCCCCCCTCAGTCTTCTCTTCTGCAGGCTAAATAAGCCTAGTTCCTTCAGTCTTTCTTCATAGGGCTTGTGCTCCAGCCCTTTGATCATTTTGGTTGCCCTCCTCTGGACTCTCTCTAATTTGTCCATGTCCTTTTTGTAGTGGGGAGCCCAAAACTGGACACAGTATTCCAGATGTGGCCTCACTAGTGCAGAATAGAGGGGAATGATCACATCCCTCGATCTGCTGGCAACACTTCTTTTGATGCAGCCCAGTATGCCATTGGCCTTTTTTGCAGCAAGAGCACACTGCTGACTCATATCCAGCTTCCCATCCACCATGACTCCCAGGTCCTTTTCTCCAGTGCTGCTATTTAGCTGATCACTCCCCAGCCTGTAGCAGTACATGGGGTTTTTTCGTCCCAAGTGCAGGATTTTATACTTGTCTTTGTTGAACCTCATGAGATTCCTCTTGGCCCACTGCTCCAATTTGTCTAGGTCTCCCTGAATCCTGTCCCTGCCCTCTAGGGTGTCTACCGTTCCCCCCAGTTTGGTATCATCTGCAAACCTACTAAGTGTGCAATCTATCCCATCATCCAGATCATTAATGAAAACATTGAACAGAACTGGCCCCAGGACCGACCCCTGGGGCACACCACTTGTTACTGCCTGCCAACTTGACATGGAGCCATTGATTCCTACACGCTGAAACCGTTGTTCTAGCCAGTTTTCTATCCACCTTACAGTCCACGCATCTAACCCATACTTCCTTAATTTGCTAATGAGAATGCTGTGGGAAACTGTATCAAAAGCCTTGCTAAAGTCAAGGTATATCACATCAACGGCTCTTCCCGCATCCACAAATCCAGTCATCTCATCATAGAAGGCGATGAGGTTGGTCAGGCATGATTTACCCTTGGTGAATCCATGCTGACTGTTCCTGATTACTCTATTTTCCTCCAAGTGTTTCAGGATGGATTCTTTGAGAAGCTGCTCCATGATTTTTCCAGGGATTGAGGTGAGGCTGACAGGTCTGTAATTCCCTGGATCGTCCTTTTTGCCTTTCTTGAAGATAGGTACTATATTTGCTTTTTTCCAGTCCTCTGGCACCTCCCCTGTTCGCCACGAGTTTTCAAAGATAATGGCCAATGGTACTGCTATCTCATCAGCCAGCTCCCTCAGCACCCTCGGATGCAGTTCATCTGGCCCCATGGACTTGTGCACATCTAGTTTCTTTAAGCAGTCCCTAACCTGACCTTCTGTCACCAAGGGCCTCTCTTCTTCTCCCCAGTCTACCGTACCTAGTGTAGTGGGCTGGGAGCTGACCCTGCTTGTGAAAACTGAAGTAAAAAAAGCATTGAGCACTTCAGCTTTTTCCTCATCCTCTGTCACGAGGATGCCTGCCCCATTCAGTAAGGGACCTACACCATCCCTGATCCTCTTCTTGTTATTGATATACTTGTAGAACCCCTTCCTGTTATCCTTCACATCCCTTGCTAGTCGGAACTCCATTTGTCCTTTGGCCTTTCTGATTTTATCCCTGCAGTCCCAAGCAATGTCTTTATATGCCTCCTTAGTCATCTGTCCTAGCTTCCACTTCCTGTAAGCGTCCTTTTTATGCTTCAGCTCAGTGCAGAGCTCTCTGTTAAGCCACAGTGGGCGCCTTCCACATTTGCTGTGCTTTCTCCTTATTGGAATTGTATCTTCCTGTGCCCTTAGCAGGGTTTCTTTAAAATGCACCCAACTCTCTTGGACACCTTTCTCCTTCAGATCAGCCTCCCAAGGGATCCTGCCCATCAGTTCCCTGAGGGAGACAAAATCTGCTTTTCTGAAGTCCGGTCTGTGTTTTGCTTCTTTCCTTCTTTCCTTTAATCATCAACTTGAACTCAATCATTTCATGGTCACTGCTACCCAGGCTGCCATTGACTTCTACTTCCCTGATAAATTCTTCTCTATTTGTGAGCATTGTCCAAAGGCCCATGGCCAGTCACTCGTCTACAGGAATGGCAGACCTCATTTGGGTGTCCCTGCGCCGCAGTGCTGGGCCCAGTTCTATAAACAGAAGATTAAAGGTTTGTTTGCTCATCCGCAGGTTCCTTTGCTGCTGGCAAGTGTCCTGTGTTGCCAGGATTATGCGATGCCACAAGTCCCTGCTGGCGACGCGTACCCACATTTGATGGAGCATGGGGGATGTCAGAGGGAATATGGCAGCAGGCAAGGTCTGTGCTGCAGCTAAGTGGGACTTTGCATCGTCAGTCTCAGGGTCCAAGAAGATGGTATCGCAGAGTGCCAGGGCGGCTGGCAGATGGCCTGGGCAGCACTCTGCCATGGGAAACTTACAGGCCAGGGTCCATGGCTGTCTCCTTCAGCTCCCAGCCAGCCAGAAGGGATAGAGAGCTGAGGTCAGATCCTGCTTTTATAGGATTGGTTGGGGGCATGGCCCAGCCAGGGGGCCATGCTGCCACACCTCCCATGGTGCCCCACTCCCAAATCAAACTGGCAAGTCCTGCCCCTGGACAAGCTACTTTGATTTCAGGTTTTAGTGGGGGCCTGTTAAATTGATTCAGGTTAAATCTATTTAATGATTTTTATAGCTATTTTCTTAAATGGATTTAACCTAAATCGATTTAACCTGCTACGTGGAGACATAGCCTGAGTGATTTTAAATGGTAGAGAAAAGAAAGGAAAACAAATTAAGTTAATAAGAACCATTTCATTAATCTCATGAATTTAGAATCTACAAATCCAATAGAAGGCTATTGATTTAATGGATTAGACTGTAAATCTGCATATTCAGGAAAAGGCTATCAATTTCATATATACTTGCAAACTAGCAAAGAACATAGTGTGTGTGTGTGTGTGTGTATACATATATATATTTACAAAGATTTAAATGTGGCTGAATATGACCAAAATTGTAGCAGCAGCAGTCGTACTCTAGATGCAATTATTCATCGCTTAAGAACAATTTGCTACAGTTTAATGTTTATTGCACAGCGTAGAATGGCTGTGTCCTGATCTAATATGCATAAAGTGATTTGAAACCTGATCCTGCATGCTGAAGTCAATGGACATTGTGTCATTGCCTTTCATCCAGCTAGGATCAAACTGGTAGTTCTGGATGTGTCTTGTAAATAAATACTGGCAAGTGGGTAAGCATTCAGCACACCTAAGGAAGGCTTTTGCCCTGGTTATAATGCTTACATACATTCTCATTTTGCTAATAGATTGTCTCATTATAGGCTGGATCCTGCAATATAGTCAACACTCTGGACCCAAACCAGCAAAGCACTTACAGCTAAATTTTCAAAGAAGACTTACACTTTGCAACACTAAGTGTTGCATGGCTTAACTAACAGGTGCCATCTCACCTAGTCACTGCCCCAAGTTAGGAAGCATGGGGGTATAATACTTTCCTACACAGAGACAGCCTCAGGCAATTGGGGACCCTAAGCAAAAAGCCATTGTGGGGCCCCCTATAGGCCCCTTCTGCTGCCCTCAATGTGGCCCTGGACCCCCTGCAGCCCTAACTGCCCCCCCAGTCCCAATTGCTTGCACCGCTGCCCCCTCCATGGCTCTGGCTCCCCCCTCTGCAGCCCACCCCCCCCCAGCCCCGGCTTTAGCCCACCCCCCCATGCAAAGGAAAGTGCTGCAGAACCTAGCGCTCATGGCGGTGGGGAGCAAGAGCCATGGTCTGCCAGAGCCAGAAGCTTTGCTGCCTGCCTGCCTTCTCTGTCTTCTCCCCATGGGGAGCAGAGCAGTGCTCCCTGCCTACCCGCAGCTGGCTGTGCCTCTGCAGAGGAAGGGAGGAGAGCAGCTGGTGCAGAGTTGCAGCTTGCAGGAAGTGGTGCCTTGGAGCAGCCCACTTCAAAGAGCTCAGGCTGCTTCGCCCCCAGCCACCCCGAGGGTGAATGGGCCTGATCCAGGGCCTGGGGCAAAGTGGCCTCTATTCAGCCCTGGGGTAGCCAGGGGCAAAGCAGCCTGAACTCTTCAGAGCAGGCCACTCCAGGGCCCCACTCCCCACAAAGCCACAGCTCTGTGCTGGCTGCTCTCCTCCCTCCCCTTGGGGAGGTGTGGTTGGCTGGGGGTTGGAGGGGAGTACTGCTCTGCCCCTGCTGCATTGACGCCAGGCAGGTGGGCAGGCAGCGCAACTTCTGGCCTCAGCGGTCCGTGGCGCCACGCTCTTCCACCACCCCATGAGTTCTAAGTTAAGTGAAGGAAGCGACCACTACAGGGCCCCTTACTGCTTGGGCCCTAGGTGTCGACCTGCTTTGCCTACCCCCAAAGCCGCCTCTGCCTACATCAGAGGAGTAAGGATATATATGTGGAAGATGCTCAGATACTTTCTGATCAGGGCTGCAAAAGTAGATAAATGTTTTGGTTTATATTTGATAAATAATTTCTTTCAGAAAACAATCATTAGCAAAACAAACAAGCAGTCCTGTGCCACTTAAAGACTAACAAATTTATTTATTGTATGAGTTTTCATGGGAGAAAATCACACTTTGTCAGATCCATTGAAGATGGGGGAACTTACAGAATGGGAGGAAATACAAGCAGGGAAGTGTAAATCATGGCACAAATCTGACATCAGAACTCACATCATTCTAAAACTGGTGGGTAAGCATTTCAATCTTCCTGATCACTTCATTGATGATTTGCTAATTGCCTTGCTCAGGCAAATATATAACAGCTCAAGGCTTCAAAGAGAAGCTGCAGAGCTTAAATTTATTTGCAAATTTGACTGTGTTGCTTTGGATCTAAATAGGGACTTTGTATTTTTTTTTCTCATTACAACATGTGATTTGACCTCATTTTCCTCTATATGCTGTTCTGCAGTGTTTGAATCATAACTGCTTTGATTTGCTGTTACAGTGGGACCTGATCCCATGACTTACACTTTCCTGCATTTATTTCCTCCCATTCTGTAAGTTCTCCCCATCTTCAAAGCATCTGACAAAGAGGGATTTTCTGCCATGAAAGCTCATGCAATAAATAAATTTCTTAGTCTTTAAGTGCCACAGCACTCCTTGTTGTTTTGCTGAACTAGACTAACACGGAGGCCCCTTTGAAACTGGGCAAGAATTATCAGATTTGTCAAAGGAAATATGGGTTACTTTTAAAACATTTATTTTCAATTTACAAGCAGGAATGAGTAAACTAGCCCACAAGTCAGTTTAATTTGAGTGTTCCTTCTTTGAGAAGTTAGTTTCTTCCTTTGTATATTGAGATAAAAGTGGCTCCAGTTGATGGGATAATGTTACCTGTACTCTTATTTTGCTTACATGTTAATATCCATAAGATGCCTACTAAGTTGTATTTTCAATATATGGACTGTTATTTGCTTCTTATACCCTGTTCTTCATATCTGTTACAGAGAGTAAAAATGGTTACACATTTAAAAATTGTTTAGTTTCCACAGTAAATTGAATAACATAAAGATGTTTTTTAGCTAAGTAATACATTACGTTTAATGGAGTCATGGAATTATAAATTCCCTTTTAAACATAATCTTTCCTTTCAAAGCTAGAAAGATCCACCTTGGTACACTAAATTTATTTGTTTAGGCCTCAGAAAAAAATTAACTAATAACTAGGGAGTTCTTCTTGTTCTTTTACTAATGCAATGGATTAGTGAAATCACTGCTCGCTGGACAGAAGACCTCCTTTATTACTAATACACAGTTGGGCCTGCTCTTTCCACCTTAATTCTCAGAAGCCCTGTTGAAATCAATTAAACCCACTGCATATGAGTGTAATATGAGTAAGGGTAGCAGGATTAAGTCAACTGATTTAAGATATTAAACTCCAGCTAATGAAAGCTTAGTGTATTCATAAAAAATACATCAACTTGAAAAACAGCTTTCCCTAATAATTTGATCTATAGATGTTGTAGCAACAGAATTAGTGCTTATTAGACAAAATAGGGTCAAAATGATCAGTTATTTGTAGGTTATATCCTGATCTCACTGCAGTCTATCGAAATTTTGCTATTAACTTCAAATGGGTCCAGGATCTAACCCTGTAAGCAGAAACATTTGAGATATACAGTAATGCATATAAGCCAGTTGGTTAGGTATTGGCCATAGAGCCTTTAAAGTCTGTTCTTTAAGAAACTTTCTCTGTTGTTACATTTCACGAGTGGTCAGAAGTTTGTTTCTCTCGGTCTCTGAAAATGGTTCCAACAACAGTCAGAGCATATTAATAATTAATTAATTAAATGTAAATCCAAATCAAATTAAAGGTTAAATAGTATAAAAGTTTACCCACTCTGAAAGGTAGATAATCTCAGAATTGGTTATACCTTTTCAAAGTACAGTGAGTGAAATAAATATACACTAACAGAGATTACAGTTGTCTGTAACAGTTTATTTCCTTTTCTTGAAATCATTTTTTTCCCTACATGGGGAACCCATGTAGAAAAGCAAAAAAAGCAAGGAGTCTTGTGGCACTTAAAGACTAACACATTTATTTATCGCATGAGCTTTCGTGGGAGAATATCCCACTTTGTCAGATGCTTTCAGAGAAACTGAAACTTTTAACTTCCTAAGAACTCTTCCATTTCCGTACATGAGACAGAATCCCCACATAATACCTAAGATTAATTGCTTGGTGGGGGAGGAAGGAGTTATCAGTTGCACTTGGAAGATCCAACCCTTTCCCCTTAACTGAAGCAGAGCTATTAAAGAGAGTTACTGGACTTTGTTCAAAGAATTTTAAGAATGTACATAAGAAAAAATGTACATTGAGAAATCTGTATTGGGGAAGAACAGGTAACATTTGTGTTGAGAGACAACTATAAAGAACTTAAAACAGAAAAACAAACAAGGAGTTCTGTGGCACTTAAAGACTAACAAATTTATTTATTGCATGAGCTTTCGGGAGAGAAAATCCCACTTCGTCAGACACTTTGATCCCCCATCTTCAAGGCATCTGACGAAGTGGGATTATCTCCCACAAAAGCTCATGCAATAAATAAATTTGTTAGTCTTTAAGTGCCACAGGACTCCCTGTTTGTTTTGCTGAACTAGACTAATGCAGCTGCCCCATTGGAAAATTAAACAGGAAAGGTTCCATCCTGAGTGTTATTAAAGAGGCCTTGTTCAGAGTAATTGCTAGAACTTTCATTAGTTCATTGAGTGTTTGAGCAAAAAGAAGGCTTTTTAAGTCTCTTTGAGCTTTCTTTTGAAATTATTTTTATATTCTTAGTTTATTTAAGGTTGGAATCATGTCTTAATAAGATCTGCTTTCCCCGTTAACTATCTGTTCATATTTTAACATTTATGCTGCGAAAGACTTATCAGGGAGACTTAGACTGAGAAGTTGTAAAAACCCTCAGCTCCATTTTGTGAGTTTAGTTCAGGGCTAGAGGCTGCAAATCCCACACAATGTGGATACAAGACCTAAGAGTCCTAGCTTCCTTGACTGTCTTTGCAGTTAGGCTGTTGGAAACTTACTGATCATACTTGCCCTTGAAAGCTTCCCATTTGCAACCAGCAACACTGAGGGACAATGGGCTAATGTTAGCAGAGTTAATGGGCCAAAGTCAGCAGAGTCTTAACTCAAAAGCTACTATGCGAATGCCTTGAATACTTCATGCAGATCTCATTGCCTCATCTCAAAAAAGATATGTTAGAACTGGAAAAAGTATAGAAAGGGACAATAAAAATGATTAGGGAGGATGGAAAAGCTTCTACACAAGTAGATATTAATAAGACAAAGATTTGTCAGCTTGGAAAAGATGACTGAGCAGGGATATGATAGAGGTCTATAAAGTCATGACTGGTATGGGGAAAGTAAAGAAGTAAGTGTTACTTCTCATACGTCAAGAACTAGAGCTCACCAAATGAAATTAATAGGCAGCAAGTTGAAAACAAAAATACAAGGAAGTATTTATTCATACAATGCACAGTCAAGTGGAACTCCTTGCCAGAAGATGTTTTGAAAGCCAAGACTATAACAGGTTCAAAAAAGAACTAGATAAATTCCTTGAGGATGGGTCCATCAATGGCTATTAGCCAGGATAGGCATGGATTGCAGTTTGCCAGAAGCTGGACCTGGGCAATGGGACGGATCACTTGATGATTGTTTGTTCATTCTCTCAGAATGACCTGACATTGGCCAGTGTCAGAAAATAAGATATCAAGTTAGATGGACCACAGATAACTGTGTCTGATCCAGTATGGCTGTTCTTATGTTCTGATGTAATTTGAAAGTTACTATATTTTTCCATAATTGGAATTGCTATCACAGGTAACATCTCGTGCTGCCCAGTCAGTCATAAACTGTGATTCTTATAAATTAGATATGTCTGTGTTTTGTACTACAAAAGTAAAATTTATAGTCAACTGAGACTCAAAATGGATAGTTTACAACTAAAATATAGCACCTTGCACATTAATACAATAATTAAAAAAAACCCTAAAAGTGCCTTTAAAATCTTTACTCCAGTGAGTTGTGTTGCTTCCAAGCAGTCTCTATTAATTCTGCTTCCTCTCAATCTCATTTCCTTCTTCTCTCATCCCACCCAGCCACCACCTTTATCAACTCTTCAGTTCTCTCTTGTCCATGCTGTATTTCCACAAATGCCACAGAAGCTTACCTGACATGATGGCTGGAATCCCAACATCAGGCAAAAGCAGTGGTGACATCACAATGGTGAGGTACCATAAAGATCTAAATTAGCTACATCTGCTAATCAGTTCTAGTAGTTCATAAGCCTTATGCTAACTGCAGAAGCCAATATCTTACAAAATAATATAGCTCATCAGAACAGGGGCATCGCTGGTGCTGGGCACTCCAGGGCACATGCCCCGAACCCCAGTGCCAGCGCCCCGGAACTTGGGCCGGAGATCCGGGGCCCAGCCGCCAGCAGCCGCAGCAGCCCCATCCCCCACCGGGGATCCATGGCCCAGCCGCCTGCGGCCACAGCGTCTCCGTCCCCGGCCACGGCGGCCCTGTCCCCAGCCAGGGGGCAGGGCCTGCAGGCTGGGGGCGGGGCCTGCAGGCGGGGGGCGGTGCCTGGGCCCGTGTCCCAGGTCTCTCCCCCAGCCAGCGACGCCCCTGCATCAGAATAAATATCATACCTTCATTTTGCTGAAAAACTGGCTAACTGCTTCTAAAACAGTTACCTAATAGTATTATTACTTAAACAATGAGTTCAAAATAAAGTGAAAATAATTTTATGTCTGAAAATTATTCTGGTAATTTACATACTCTGGCAACAATTTTGATATGCAATTTCATTATTTTCATTATTGTTTTTCCACCTTTTGGGTATGAGACAAAATTATGGCACCAAGTAGTTAGTTATGTTTATACTAAATATATTATCTTCTAAATTTCCTCTAAATACAAAATTTCTAACACTTGATACATCAGTTTTAAATTGTTTCTGACATGGGGAAAACACGTTCAAAGTGGTAATTTGTTACTTCTGCCTAAATGGGCGATGGCATGGAGCACTCACACATTTCTTTCGAAGTACACCTTATTTAAAGTCTTAGCCACTGTAAATGATAGGAAGGAACTTGATATTATTTAACATAAGTACCTACATTTAAACTTTCCTACATTTCTTTTCAGAGACATGTTTGAGTATCCATGTGGGGTAGCTTAACTATAAAGTTTAGCAAATACTGTGAAAAAAATTCTACACAGTTTCATGTGAAATTTAAAATAACTTCCTTTTGACTGTTGTTAACATCCCTTTTGTGTTCACTGGCAAGCATGTTCACTGTAAACTTAAAGAGACTATTGTAAGATATTCATAAAAATGGAATTTGAAATTTCTATTGGAAAACAGTCACATGGTAACATGACTAATAAATCTGCTCATCCAATCCGAAACCATGACAACAGTTATTTTCAAGTGAATCTCATGAGAAGCCTGATACTGCAGGCATCCCATCAAAAGCCCATGAGAGAGAGTATCTAGAGCTAATAAATGTTTTTATGGAGCCAATTGGAGAGAAAGTTGATGGAAGATTCCAAGTAAACAGTATTTGTGGAGTATTTGATCTGTTCCAGCCAAAGCTATACTAGAAGGGCAGACATCCTGACCTGTGACAATACTGTAGTCTGTGATGGGGCAGCTGCCCCACACTGGCATTTATAGGGTTAACTGGTCCCGGAAGGGACAGCCAATCAGAGGGCAGGCTGTCAGTATAAAAGGGGAGCAGGGCTAGCTGCTCAGTTTGGCTTTGGAAGTTGGAGGGAGGTCCTCTCTCCAGCTAGCTGGCTGAGGGCACCAGCATCCCAGAGAGCTCTGAGTGGAGGGAGCTGACCAGGAGCCGCGGACCCTGCAAGGACCAAGCTGTGGGAGTGGCTGAAGCAGTAGGCCAGAGGCAGGGAGCCAGGTTCAGATGGTGGCTGGACTTGAGCATGGTGAGTGACTATGGGGAAAGCAGCCCAAGGAATTTACAGTCATGGAGTGACTGAACGGAGATGGAAGACCTTGGTGGAGGCACTTAGGGCCCCTGGAGAAGTGGGGAGGCATTGGTCTCACCCCACTCCCCCAGCATGCCAGGTGAGGCATGGGTGCTGGACCTAGCATTGTACCCTGGAAGGGGTGGACTTGGGCTTGGTTAGAGGGCTCAGGTCCTAAAAGAGGACTTGGGATGGGAGTCTGTTGTGAGACAGAGGCAGAGCACAGGCCACCAGCAGGGGGATCACTTCAGCAGATTCCCCAGTACCACCCTCAGTAAGCACATTACAGGTGGGTCGAGTGCTGAACCCCACAACAGAGTCTATGCAGTATCACACTAGTATTTCACACCATTCCTGGTTTAGTAGGTCCCCATCGTGTAGTAAACAATGTGACTATATGTATGGCAGCACCGACTGAACCAGGCCAAACTAGAGTAAACCTATATATATATATTATTTTGAATAGTGAAGTTGTTCATTTAACTTCCACTTCCATGACTCTTTATAAATGCATATATTTTGCCTACTCCCAAGAAATGTGGGGCTTTTTTGTGGATTGAAGCAGGCAGTGAGTATTTTACTATTTGTGCATTTCTGCTTCAGAGCAGTGCCTATTCAGGGTTGGACAAAAGTGCAATTGAACAACTGGGAGAAACTTACTACTATTTAGTCATGTAAATGAACAGCTAGGACATTCTCAGGACAATTACATAAAAAATGGCAAGTGACCTGCTGTACAATAGTTGCTTTCAACAGAATCCAAGTCCAAGACAGGCTTTTGACAGTTGCATACTCCAGATGGATCATAATCAGCCGACAGAGAAATATTCCTCATCCATGTAATAAATGGAATCCCCATTTAGCAGAAACTGAAAAAATATTAATCATGACAGATAAGAATTGATCAGCATCTTCTAAATGGGAAAGCTTTTCTGATATTATTAATACAGTGATAATAAACCTTGGAACTCAGTATTTGTTCATGAAAGCCAAATGAAAATCTGAAATCAACCAAATAATACAGTATCGGGAAATTAAGAGCTACCCAGCCTATGAACAGAACTGATTTTGCAAAGACCACTGAAATGCTGAAGCACACTGTAAATGTTTATGAAATTAGTAAATGGTGATAGTGTGTCTATATCTAAAATACACAAGATTATAGGTTAGAATAGTTTGCAATACAGTAGAACCTCAGAGTTACAAACACCTCGAGAATGGGGTTTATTTTTAACTCCAAAATGTTTGTAACTGAACAAAACATTAGGGTTGTTCTTTCAAAACTTTTACAACTGAACATTGACTTGCTACAGCTTTGAAGCTTCTCTATTCAGAAGAAAAATGTTGTTTTCCCTTTATTTTCTTTCAAAGCTTAGTTAAGACACTACTACATTGTAGTTGCTTCTTTTTTGCTTCCAGCTCCAAACAAGGTGTGCACTCCACCAGGCAGTTTGAAACTTTGAGGTTCTACTGTACTTTATTTTTAAAATTTCAAAATTAGTTCGCATCTCATGCAATGAAAGGTTATGGATTGACAGCTATGGCCAATGACGCTTTCTACCCACAGAAGAGGTAGAACATGATACGCAGCAACACAGTCTTCCTCAAATTGCTTATTGTTACATTTTTACTATGACCTGGAGGAAGGTCTACTACTATGAAAAATCTCAGTGTCATTGTGCAAGGCTTTCAGAAAACATCCATCCACTCAATGTGCAATGGAAATCAAAAAAGCTAACACAATGTAAGGAATCATTAGGGAAGGGGTAAATAGTAAGACAGAAAATACCATATTGCTGTTCCATAAATCCATAGTCTGCCTCATCTTGCATATTGTATGTAGATTTGATCAGTCCATCTCAAGAAAAATACACTGGAACTTGAAAAGCACAACCAAAATTATTAAGGGTATAGAACAGCTTCCTTATTAGGAGAGAGTAATAAAACTAGGACTTTTAGCTTGCAAAAGGGACAACTGAAGGATGATATGATAGAGGTCTATAAAATCATGTCTGGTGTAGACAAAGTAAGCAAGGATGTGTTCTTTACTCCTCATAACACAAGAATTAGTGTTCACCAAAAGAAATTAATAGGCAGAAGATTTAAAACAAGTAAAAGGAAATATTTCTTCACCCAACACATGTTCAATATGTTGAACTCTTTATTAGAGGATGTTATAAAGACCAAGACTATGACAGGAACTAAAAAGAAGAAAAAAATTCTATAACTAAATAGGTCCCTCAATGGCTTTGCTGTGAAGTAACCCAAGCTGTGAAGTGTCCCTAGCCTCTGTCTGTCAGAAGCTGTGAATGAGTGTGGGCTCAGTCACTTGGTGTTTACCTGTTGTGTTCATTCTCCTTGTAGTACTTGGCATGGCCACTATCAGAAGTGAGGATACTTGGCTTAATAGACCAGCATGGGCCATGGCCATTCTTATGTTTTTAAGTAATTCAATGTCCTCGTGCATTGTCTCCTTTATTTCCAATACGACAGCAAGGGAACTGGTCTGTGGAACACAGGAAGTACAATACCATTTCAAACAGTGGCCCATTCTTGTGGTGCTCTTTTGCTTAGACTGCCCAGCATGAGATAATCCACAGAAGGATGCAAGATGCATTGTAATGAACAATTATGCAATAGTATTCTCAGGAAGAAGCTTTTTTTCTAATCTCAAACTGTAAATGATTGGCTCATGCCCTGAGGCATAGAAGTTGATACCTCTGAAGTATTTTTAATCCTATTTAATGTGACTGAAGATGTTGTTGTTGTTCATATATGTCTAATATTTTGAGACAGAGTTATTTACCTCAATAATTTATGTCAAGGATTTCACAAGATGACTCTTTGTGCATGGTTTTTTGTTTTGTTTTTTTAAAAACTTTTTCTTTTGATCAGTCTTAAATGTTGCCATTTTAATTTGCTTTGTTCATTATATACAAATTACATATATCTGTCTAGTGCTAAATTCTAGCGATGATTTTCTTAATGAATCTGTTTTTCCACTAACTTAAACTGACATCACATCTCATATCATGTGCACAATCAAGTTCCAGCAGATGGCAATACTTTTTTGGCTACTAATAACCTTTGTGCCAGATTTAAATTGTCCATCTTGTGCTGAAAGATTTGTGTAGCAAACTGTGCAAAAGATTCCACTTCACTAGGCTGTACTAAAACTCAGCCTTAATCCATGTTTATCATGAGCTGAGAACAAGTGGTGCTTAATTAGAGATGTTTTCTGTGTCTGTAAACTCTATGGAAGATCTGTACCAACTTTCTCACCCCAAACCAGATATTGGCTAACATATTTAATTTTTTCTTGTTGTTGTTGTTAGGATTTGTTTGTTTTTCCCCAATGGATTTAAAAAAAAATGTTTGCAGGGAACAGTGGCCTAGAACAAATGAATATGGCCACTAGTACTACCTCTGATTCTAGCATACCAGGAAAATCTGTGTAAACCTGAATTTGAACCTATCATATGAAAACTAGATTTGATTAAGTTCAATTCATTTAGACCTTGACAGCCTCCAAACATTTTCAGAGACAAAAAAAAAAATCGCATACCCCCCACTGTTGGTCAGGTAAATATCCTATTATTAATCATCTGATCCACTGAGGCATCTGATGAAATACATTTTAGAAAACTGTGCAATAGATGTGTTCCACATTAATGTGCACATGTGCATGAGTGCATCTCCCTTGAGGCATGGTTCACTGAACTCAATAAAGTGAGGATCATTCTGAACCATTACAAATCTCATAGTACATACACTGAATATGGTCTCAATGTTTATGCCCTACTTCCAGAGTCCTTTATTGTTTTTTCTTGATTTAAGATGGTTGTTTCCCTGTGATTTCTGTCAATGTTTTTTTCCTTTAGCTAATTGTTCCCTACTTCTGGTATGGTGGTCAGGGGGAAGAGTTAGCAAAATCACTACTTTGTCATGAAGGGTCCAGACAGGACCAGATTAGTCAGCCTTGGAGCCCTGAGCTGCCCCCCACCATAGGCCCTCCTGCCTGGGGTCCCACTCCCCACCATGATGGCCTGAACACAGGCTGTCGCTGGGTAGGGCTCTGGGGCCAGAGGACCCTCCTGCCTGGCCCAGCTCTAGTGCATGGTGCAACCTCCAGTGTAGCCCCCCAGGGCCACAGGCCCTGGAAGGCCACACCATGTGCCAGTTAGCCCCACCCACTGAGCAGAGCAAACGGGCACTGGCTCACCCCATCCCCGGGGGGCATTGACTGCCCCAGGACAGGGGAGGAGCGTGGAGCCCAGCCTCTGATCCCAGGGCTCCTTCCAACCCCACCCCAACACTCAGCTGAGCCCTGCTGGCACTGAGTGGTGTGGGGTGGGCTGGATCAGATAGGAGCCTTAGGAACTGGAGGTTTTAGGTGGAGGCCCAAGCCTCAACCCCTATAGCCCCTGAATTAATCTGGCCTTGGGTCTGGGAGCCTGACCCTGTAGTGAATCAGCAGATTAGCTCTCTTTCTCAATGTAGGGTTTCAAATGACAGCTTTTGGCAAAATAAGAAATGGGTGCTCCTCTGAAAATAGTATTCATTCACTTATCAAAAATGCATGTAGAAACTTAAATAAGGACTTGTGTCTTCTGAAAAACCTCATGCAAACTAATCACTATTTATTTTTCTGTTTAATTTAATTTATTCATTAGTCAATAGTTCCAAGTCATAAATCTCTTTCTGAAGTCCCCCCACCACACACACGCAAAATTCAGGGTGTCTGGATCTGAGCATTTCTTAAGCAAAGCTAACCTTGAATAAAACACAATAGGCTAGATCTCTTCCCAAAGACTTTGTGTTCCAAATCAGACCATATAAAACAGTCATTAAAAGTCTGATCCAGAGCCCTTTCAAGTTAAAATGAGTCTCTCTTGACTCCAGCAGACTTTGGATGATGCCATGGATTTAACAGGGTTCAAAAGAGAATAGGATAAGTTCATGGAGGATGGATCCATCAATGGGTATTAGCTGGGATGGGTAGGGATGCAAAACAACACTGTGAAATGTCCCTGCGTTTGCTAGGAATGGACAACAGGCAATAGCTCACTTGATGATTACCCGTTCTGTTCATTCTTTCTGAAGCATCTGGCATTGGCTGCTGTCAGAAGATGGGACACTGGACTGAATGGACCACTGATATGACCCAGTATAGCCACTCTTATGTTCTTTTCTGCTTATACCCACGGGCTATGCTTAAACTGCCACATTTATCTTGGAATAACTATTTCAAAATAGCTATATTGATTTTAAATAGAAATAACTATTTCGAAATACCATGTCTTCACAGGACCATTATTTCAAAATAAAGGCGACATAACAAACTCAGAATAGAGTTTACCTCTTTTATGAGTTGATTATTCTAGAGAGGCTTTGTGAAGGAAGTGGATGTTTATTTATCAATGCATCATTGGCTGTGTTTTGCAAGAGGTGGTCTTAGTGTCCTGGCAGGATTCCAATCTGGGTAATTAAATTTGCCTATTTAAAATCCTCCATGTAACTGAAGCTGGAAGAAGTTATATTCCACTTACTGGTGTGTTTTGCTTAAGAATCTTTCTGTGCACAAAACTACCACTTCCTTTTTCAAACCTTCCTCCTTCGGCTTAGCCTACCATCATTCAAACCTGTCTGTTTCCACTCATGGGTCTTCATGTAATAAGATTGTAACAAGCCAGATTAGACTGCAGACTACCCAGGACACAGACTATAATTTGTAAAGAATCATACACACTTAATATTCCCTATAAATATTGATAAATAACAATAAAAAATGTGTGCAATATGCTGGCACAGAATGACTGCCACATTTCTCCTCAGATAAAGCTGTCTTTCAGTCATGGATAAATGTATGCATTATACAATCTGTAAGGTGCTGTGGGAGTCTTGAGGGTGAGAGGCACTACAAATGCATAAATGTAAGTTGTTATTGCACAAAGCCTTTCTCAGCATGAACTCAAACAATTAGCCCCCAGATGAAATCCATATCACACATATCTCAGGTGTATTCCTTTTTATACTTCAGGATAAGGTGTGATTTATTCAAGGAAGAGGTGTGTACTAACGCCTCTCCATTTTGGAGAGAAAAAACACCTAGTGATATTTTTCCTGTTAACAATAACAGATTGATTGTAAAAGAGCCAAGTTGTCAGAAAGAATAAAGTCAAGATCTGTGGGAGGAAGAGTCACCCCTTAATATGCAGAGGAGTTTATTTTATGCAAGTTCTGTCTGTATTATGGAGAGGATAATTCATTAAGGAATCTTAAAATTTGTACTGTAGATGTAACATTACGTGAAGGAAATAATTTAAATAAAACAGGCAACATTGTTGATTTTGTATGCAAAAGAGATACCAAAACAAGTCAAACAAAATGACAGTCTGATGTCTGATTAATATAATCCTGATGGAAAATATAATTTTCATAGTTATGCAATTCCAAAGTGTCATAAATGCTATAAACTACCTGCTGTTTGAACCTTTTCAAGAATCCAAATGAAGACATGCTTTCCAAAATCATGATTGCCAAGCTGCTCCATGAACTTGTATGATGGAGAAGAATGATGGATTGCTATGGAGACAACTGGTAGCTGCTATGGAGATAAACAGAGTGTTAGGTGGAATGAAAGGGGGGAAATAGTAAACAGACACAATTTTAAAAAATTATAGATAACAGTGCCTGACAAAGAGCTTCTGATTTGATGCTGTAACTTGTAGAAGGTGACTGCAGGTGCTGTCAATAAAAACTAAAGGGGCCAAAAAAGCAGTGTTGGAGAAAATTCCTTCCAGAGAAGGTCTAGATTCTAGTGTTTAAAGCAGGAAACTAGGAGGTGAAATTTATGGGTTCTGATCCTAATCCTGTCACTGATTCCATGACCTCAGGCAAGTCATTGCGCTAGTTTACCATGGCATTCCTCAAGCGTTACTAACTGCTGTGAGTGCTCTGTATCTCTCTGGTAATTAGCCAACTCATTTCTTCCTTGACAGCAGCAGGAAACTGTCTAGAAATGGCAAGCCAACAGCAACAGATGTGATCATATTATTTTATGAAACACCTGTTTGTAGGAGAAATTACATATCCATGAGAAGGGCCATTAAATAATATATTCTAAGGGAGTCACAACAGATTTATGTTCATTGCAATAATCACTACATAGTGACCATTAGGAGTGTGTAAAAAACATACAGGCAACCATACAGCCAGTGTTGTAATATTATTTGAAATCACCAGATTGTTCTATTACCAATAGTCCTACATAAACACAACTAGCAAGACTATCTACTCTCTTGCTGGTTCCAACTGTAGTGAGATATTAGAGAAATGTCTGTTGTCAGCTATGGGGTAGTTCTTTTCAAAGGTGATGTAGCAAAACTGAACTTTATTTTTTTACACGAATCTCTATAATTAGGAGAAGTTTAAGGACAGCAGAGAACACTAGATCTTAATCTGCGCTGCCTATCATTTGTGCATGCCATAAAGTGCCACTTATTAATGGCTGTAAAGTGTTTTGGGGCCAGTGAATGAAAGGTATTATGTAATAGTTATTGCTAGTTATTTGTATTGTGAGAGCACACAAAAGCCCTGCTGTGCTAGGTGCTGGATAAATACACAGGTAGACATGGCCCCTCTTTCCAGAAGTTTACAATCTAATTTCAAACAAAAGATGGCAAGACATCAAGGGACTGGAATAAACAGGAGGGAAGCTGAGAGGTAAGGATAAAGATAGTTGTTAAAGTAATTTGACAGGCCTCGGATCCCTTCTAATCTTTGGACCCCCTTCCCATGTTGTCATGCTTTCATGCATGTGTGGGCCCCAGCCTAGGTAGGCATCTGCAACCACTTCTCAATACCACATGCATTGGTTATTGCTCCGTAAAAATATTTATAATTTTATATGTCATTTATGTCTATACCAATTATTGTCAAAAACTGGCAAACACTGCATAACACAGTAAGTATTGTGATTAACAACATGATAATTAAATAAAACTTGATATGTAATTGATTGAACACAATGCAATGCATAAGCAGAAACAACTGAGACCAATAACAAAAAACTGAATTTATTGCTTGTAGTACAACACAGCTATGCAAACTCTCAATAATATCAACATACATTATAACATACTTAATTTCAACCAAAACAGTTTATAAAAACAATTAATATTTTTCCATTGCCTGCCACATTAATGTCACTGCTTTACCTTCATCCTGAAGGCCAGTCTTTCTTGAGGGACCTTGAGTGCTAGTTGCTCATCTCTGTTTTAAAAGTAACCATGATTTGACATATTTTAAAGGTTTCCACAATGCAAATGGAGGTCCACATAATGAAATAAACATTAATGATGACATGTGCTTAACCATCAGCTTAGATCAAGGGTGCCAAACTGGTGTCCTGAGAGCCGAAAGTGGCCCCTAAAGTTATTTCTTGTACCCTGCAATGATACCATCACCATCAATATCTGCAATACCATTGCATGAAAAGGTTTCAGTCACATGGCCCTTGGGCTACCATACTAGTCCTCATGCATGGTACAGCCCTTGGGCTAACGTACGAGTCCAATACAGCCCTTGTGGTGATTTGAGTTTGACACCCTGGCCTAGACCAAAAGCAGTTACAAATTATGTTCATTTTACTGAAACATCTTTTACATTCTGCTGTGCTGACAGGAATTGTATTTACACATGTAAGGCAGGTATAGAAGCTGTTCCTAACAGTTTCTAAGGGGGAGCAACTGATCTGCATGGGTTTTGTATTGTCATGAACTCAAAGAGCATATTAGCATAGTCTCATAATGGGTACAGGGCAATTTGAATTGATTTGATCACAGATCTGTCAATATCTGTAATTCTACTGAAAAGAAACATGAAATACTGTCCTTTGTAATATGCTACTCTCTTGCTTGTTCAAATTCTATTTAGGTTAGATAAAGGATAAAAGTTACCATTAGCAAAAAGGAACTGAAAAGGGGGGCCATCCTCACTGCTTTCAGCCTAAGACACAAATGTGTGGGTGGGGGTTTCGCTCTGTTAAGAGTTATGTCTGAGGCACTGCCTCACTCCTTGCCCTAGTTTGAAAGAGTAGATGAGTGGCCAGGCTGCTTGTGCAGCCTTTCTTTTGCTATTTTGATTAAAGAAGCTGTTTGCAGCTGCTCTGAGTTTAAGAGCTGAAATCACAGAGAGGAGACCCTCTCTTTGAGCTGAAATCACTGAAGAGCAGTTAGTGGAGGGCTGGACAGCAGGAGCAACCAGTGGGTGGAGCCAGCGGACAGCAAAAGCAGCCAGTGGGGGGCTGGACGGTGTGAGTGCCCAGTGGGCAGAGCCAGCAGACAGTGGGCGAAGCTGTTGGACAGTGCAAATGGGAGGTGTGAGTGACCAGTGGGCGGTGCCAGTGGGCAGCGGGCAGAGGCAACGGATGGTGTGAGCAGCCAGTGGAGGCCCGGAGAGTGTGAGTGACCAGCAGGTGGTGCCAGCAGACAGCTGGCGTGAAAGAGATTCCCTACATACCCTGAGTTTGTTGGAAACCTGTTTTGCACTGATTCTCCAGATCAGTGCTAGGTTTGCTATGGGGTTCACACATTCTGTTATGCTGGGTTGGATCATGTTGGTAACCTGTTCTGCACTGATTCTCTGGATCAGTGCTGATTTTTGTTATTCACCTTTTATATTCTGTTTTTATTACTTTTAAAAGTTCTGTATACTACACTCAAACTCATGGCTGAGAGCAGAGAAGCATTACTCCTTTGGGTTGCCCAGGAGGTAGTGCATGATTTCCCAGAAGACTGGGTGGGGGCTCGAGCCGGTTAGTGGTGTTACATTATTTGGAAACCCCTAGATATAGAACCTGGCCCTTGTTCTGCCATCCTGTCCTGGCAGGAGGGTTACACACAATTCACAAGTTTCTGCAATGCAGGTTTCATGATTGCTCCCTGACAATCTTTGTATTCCCAATATGCAAATTTTACTTCATTAACTGCAATGCCAAACTTGGAACATAAGACTTTTATGACACTTTCACAAAATTCAGTTGACAGCTCTGTAGTGAAATGTGGTGGGTCAGGTGCTTCAACAGCATTGCTTAGATGTTTTTCAGAGTCTGCAACAATCTAGCATTCATACAGTTGGCTAAGGCCTGGTAAAACTGACGTTTAGAAATTTCATTTTTCTTGCCAGCATCCACAGACATGTTTACTCATACACCTTTAAAGCAGCCTGCAGCAATTGCCTCACAAGCCTCTTGGTAGAACTCTGAATCACACTCTCTGTGAGCTATAAATACCTGAAGTTGTTGACTTATCAACTTACTTCCTGTAGATAATGTTAAATCAGATTTTTGCAATGCTAAGGACAAGTCTGCAAGTTCCTCCAGAAGTTCTGTGTAAAATAATTAATACCTTCAAGTGTTCCCTCATCCACTACACATTCAGAAACACTGCCATAAACTAACCTACCAAAACTACTTGGGGCAGGATATGCATATCACAGGATAGAATCTGCAGGTTTCCCTACTGATCCTTCCCTGCCACTGTGACCATGTCCCCAAACTGTTACACATCTCCTGTTCTCATCATGCAAAAGTCCTGACAGAAGAACTTTACTGGCTGTACCCCATACAGCTGCAAACTTCAGCAGTCCCAACAAGTGTGTGTCCCACAGCAAATGGTCAAGAATTGAAAGGGTATGTTTACATTTGCAATTTAGGTCAACTTAAGAATGCTTAAGTTGACCTAAATTACTCCACATCCACACCAGGATTTCATTAAGTTGACTTAAGGACACCCTTAAGTCGACTTAATAACTATGGGCAGTTAGATTGACTTAACAGCTAAGTCGATTTGTTAAGTTGACCTAAAACCACTGTGGATGCCCTAGGTTGACTTAATACCTTAAGTTGACCTAGGCCAGGGACAAAAGAACATGTGGCTCCCTACAGCTTCCCGGCAAGAAGGGAGCCACGACTCTCTTTTAGCCAGGATTTGGTCCCTGGTGAGAAGGGAGCCAGGGCCTACTTCTGCCAGTGTAACCTTTCTGCCAGGGTGAGATGGCAGAACAAGGGCCAAGTTCTATATCTAGGGGTGTCCAAATAATGTAACACCACCAACTGGCTTGAGCCCTCACCCAGATTTCTGGGAAATCATGCACTACCTCCTGGGCACCCCAAAGGGGTAATGCTTCCCTGCTCTCAACCATGAGTCTGAGTGTAGCATACAGAACTTTTAATAGTAGTAAAAACAGAAGGTAAAAGGCCAAATAACAAAAATCAGCACTGATCTGGAAAATCAGTGCAGAACAGGTTCTCAACATGATCCTACACAGCATAACAGCAGATGTGAGCTAGATAGCAAACCCAGCACTGATCTGGAGAATCAGTGCAAAACAGGCTTCCAACAAACCCCACAGCATGTAGGGAGTGTCTTTCATGCCAGCTGTTTGCTGGCGCCAACCACTGGTCACTCACTCTGTTCACTCACGCTGTCCTCTGGGCTCCGCCTGCTGTCCGCTGGCTCCACTCGCTGGTCACTCACACTCCACTTTCACCAGCTGCTGACTCTGCCCCTGTCCACCAGCTCCGCCTGCTGGTCACTCACACCATCCAGCCCACCGCTGGCCACTCTCACCATCCACTGGCTTTGCCTGCTGTCCACCTGCTCCGCCTACTGGTCACTCATGCCATCCAGCCTGCTGCTGGCTGCTCTCACTGTCCACTGGCTCCACCCACTGGTCATTCACTCCATCTGCTGCTCCTCTTCAGTGATTACAGCTCAGAGAGAGGGTTTGCCTCTCTGTGCTTTCAGCTCTTAATTCTCCAGTAGCTGCAAACAGCTTCTTCCATTAAAATAACAAAGAAAGGCCTCATAAGAAGCCCAGCCAAATCCATCATTTGACAATGGGGCCAGGAGTGAGGCAATGTCTCAGGGCATAGCTCCAGAAACAGCTTTACAATCCCCCATCCCTGTCTTAACTTTTTCAGGCTGAAACAGGCAGTGGCCTCTCTTACAAGTTTCTTTTTTGCTAAGGGTAGCTTTTACTCCTAACTAACCTAACCAGAGTTTGATCCAGCAAAAGAGTAGCATATTACAAAAGACGGTATCTCATGTCTCTCTTCAGTAGAATTACAGATATTGACAGATTTGTGATTAGCTTAACCCCAAATACCATTACCCATATTGCCCTGAACCCATAGTGTATTTATGCTAATATGTACTTTGTGCTCATGCAAATACTAAACCCATGCAGATTAGTTGCCCCCTCTCAGAAGCAGTTAGGCACAGCTTCTAAGCCTACCTTACACCAGGAAGCTGCAGCTTCTTGGGGAGAAAGGAGTCACATGAGGCTCCCCAGGCCGGACTCCAGTATGGAGGGAATCCCCCACTGGGGCTCCAACAGCAAGGCAATCTTCTGCCTCCCTGGCCCCAGGGCTCCAGTGGTGACTAAGTCCCCCGCTACCCCAGCCGGGGCTCCAAGCATGTGGCTCCCTTGTCCAGGGAGCCCTGGCAACTCTTAACAGAGTTGACTTAACTTGTGAAGTGTAGACATAGCTTTAGTATCTTAATTCATGCATTCTGCTCCAGTCAGAGCTTTCCATGTGGAATTTGTTTATTCATTTCCCTTTGGGATCATGCCCAGGGCCCAACAGGAAATGCAGCCAAACTGCTTGCAACAAGGATCAGCCATTAAATTTCCATCTCCTCACTGCCTGGCCGGACAGACTCCGGGCCTGTTAGGATGCAGGCTCTGATTTCAGCACCAAGTCACAGCTGAAGCTGTTTACTCATTTTTAGGTTACAAAGGGCTATCTGTGGGCTCAGCTGCCTTTGGGATTTGCTGGATCAATAGTGGTCTGGTGACAGTGACTGAACTCTGGATTGAATATGTACTTTGCCCAGCTTGGTTGTACCCCCAGCTCTGCCCGTGTGCTCTTCCCCACAGTTGGAGCACCCAATCCCACAGCAACCCAGGCACCTCCAGCTCCCAGACCAGGCCATGCCACAGCTGATTCCTGAGCATGCTTGCTCCATCTGAGCACCCATGGTCCACCTGTCCCAGGGGCCTGAGAAGGCTGGCAGCAGCACCCAATGGCTGAGGGCAGGGCCTCATGTTGCCCTTCCAGCAGGTGGCCGGTGACAGAGCCTGTAACTCATGTGGTCACCAGACCAGAGGGCAGCGATGCTGAGCCCTGACCTCTTTGGAACCAGTTTAGGTGGCTCCTTGGGGCAGCACCGAGCTTGGTGCTGGAGAGGCTGCTGGTCTCCTGCAACCGTGATGCTGCATATCTGAAGCACTGGGCCCTTCCTGGGCCCAGCACCTGGCCCAGGGCTGCATCTTCTGCCCCCTCCAAGCGTCCCCTGCCACACCACTTGACCCCATGCTGAGCAGCCCCACTCACTGAGCAGCCAACTCAGTTCTGCAGTGGGCCCACCTAGCAGTGAGCAGCAGAGCAAGTGATTGGGTTGCCTCTGCATGGCCAAGGGGCCCCAGCTCCTGAGCTCCTCAGCAGCACAGGTTCTGCCCCCATGCCAGAGGCTGGCCAACTGTCTTTTGCTCCCCTTGCTGCTCCAGGCTCCTACCTCTGCTGCCACAGGAGCAGCTCTACCTGCCCTGCAGATGGGAGCTGGTGCTTCATTTTTCTGGATGGGCTCCAGTGTCCCTGGCCCCAGTGGCCAGCTCAAAGATGCTGCCGTGTTCCGCCCCATTGTTCTGTTTTTAGGAGCCCTGGAACACTGGCCCCTAAAATTTATGGGCCCCAGAATGGCATTCTGGGATGTTACCCCTTACTTTAGCCTCTGGATAAAGGTAGTGCCAGGGAGATCAGATAGTTACATAGATAGTTATTGAATGATGATCTTGACTTGATGGTTCTAAATATAAAAGGCTTTTTACAATAAATGAAATCACGTATCCCTGACTGCCAGCCCACTTAGCTAGCTGATGGCTGATTTCATGTCATAGCAATAGTGGGTCATGAAAAAGGATTTTAAGAGGGAAAGTCTAGCACCTTCATGGATTAATTCAAGAAGGACATACTCTGTAAAATTGTCATCTTGGATGAAAGTTCTGAGATGTTTCGGTGATTTTGATAAACGGGTAATCAAAGTCTGGCATAACTGGTGGAACTGGATGAATGGGTGTAGAAGAGTCCAGCAGACATAAATAGAGATGGGAGGGAGAATACTGAAGGACCTTGAAAATGAGGGCAAGAAATCTGCATTTTAGTGTAAGAGGGAAGGAGGAGACAATGCAGAGACTCAAACAGAAGATAATATGGTCAAAGCTGATCTTAGCAGCATCATTCTGTTGGGATGGTCAGATCAGGAGGTGTGTCAAAGGAGGCCACAGGTACAGGAAGTAAAGAGCGATCTGTGGGTTTTAACCACAAGACAGAAAAAGTCTGATTTGGGGAAAAGTGGCATTTTGGAGTGGCAGGGATGTGTGTGCTGAGAGAGAGGGAGGAGTCAGTGACCCTCTCCCAGGCTGTGGGGCTGAATGTGAGGGAGAATGGTAGTGGCCAAGAGTAATAAAGAAAACAGGAAGGAGTGAGAGTTTGGGAGGAAAGATCTCAGTGACATACTGAAGGCAGTAGATCAGAGGGGACTGGCTAGGCTCTCACAATGCACAGGGGTGAGGGGTCATAGGAAGCTCTGAGGGGTGGCTAGACAGAGCCCACAGGCAGGTGTTGTGTAGTAACCTTGGGTAGGAAGGGGTTAACACCCTGGTCAGTGAGTCCCACGGGAGCCAGTAGGAACAAAGTACAGGTTTTTGAATTGGAGCAGCAGCCTTGCCTGTTCCTGTTTGGTAGCAGAAGAGTTCTTGGAAGGATCAGGAGGAGGCCAGGTAGAAAGACCTGAGGAAGGATCCAGCAGCATCCTTGCCAAAGATAAGCTCAAGTTTGTAAATGACCAGGTGTAAGCAGAACAGTGAATGTTTAGATAGATGTGGTCAGGGTATTTTTTTGTTTCTGGAGTTCTCTGTGCTGATCACATATACCCCTTCCCACTAGCCTGTAACTACCCAAGTTAAATCCCAGAGATCAACTCTCTGTTTCTTATCTATTCTTTTTAATAAAGATTTTACCCTTTTAAAGTCAGCTCTGGTTCTGTCCCCTAAAAGGCAAGAGGTTTGTGTGCATGTGCCCCAGACTGCATAGCCAACTACTAAAGGGTATTCTGTCCCATTTCCAGCTGATATCCCAGCTGGGGTTCAATCCCTCTCCTCAGGGAGGAATAAGTGATTGAGAGCACAGGAAGGCATTCCCAAGTGTGCCCTCCTGGGTTCTCAAGAGGTTTTTGCATTTGGGTGGTGGCAGCAATAGCACTCCAAGGCCAGGAACTGGCAGCCTTGGAGAATTTTAAGACGAGGCTTTAAGGCCCATGTGTTTTACAGCCTGTTGCAGGCCCCTACCTTCTGCACTCAGAGTGCCAGAGTGAGGAAACAGCCTTGACATGGTGTCAGACAATTCTAGGTGACTGGGAGATGAATTCCCCCCACCATTACCCTCGAGCAGGTGAGGCTCCCCTACTTGGTAAGAGGAGCCAGTGGTGGACTGATTGTGCTGTGGGGCTGGAGTGAGAGTGGCAGGTGCTGCATAGTGGGTAAATGTGTAGGAGGGGCCATGATGGAGCCTAGCCAAGACTGGACTCTACCACTGCCATGTGCTTCAGAAAGTCCCTGGAACACAGGAGGAAGAAAGCAGCATGTCCCCCCATCCTCCTCCACACATACACATGCTCCTGCCCCAGGGCAGCTGGGGTGTGGCGTCGTCTAGTCACTGGAGCCTAGGGACCTCTCTTCCTCTTCTTGGGGTGTGTGTGAAGTCTAGAGCTGGGGGGAAGTAGCACTAGAGACCCACCATAAGCCATTGGAAGATCAGGAATTCAGTTTGGGACATGTTAAGTTTGTGCTGCTGGTCAAACACCTGGAAGGAGATGCCAGAGGGAGCAGCATGGGACTTGATGGGTGGAGACAAGTCAGTAATGAAAAAGTCAATTTACAAGTCTTTGGTGACATACTGTCAACTAGTGTGTAGTGTTATAGTGCATTGTTAAAAACACTGTGTTGCAACCCCAGAGAAAGCTAGATTTAAGTACTGAGATAAATTATCCTTATATTACTACTGAAAAAAATAAGCATTTCATGCACTAATATTTGACTTCAACACTATTTTGTACTACTAACTACAATACTAAATAACTTCCTAGTAAACACAAATACTCCTGCACTATGAATGTTGATTTCTAGCAGCAGCTGCTCTGTGAACCAGATCATCAGCTGAAAGAAATCAGCATTCCTCTATTGAAATAAGTGGAGCTATACTTCTTTGCATCAACTGAGGATTTGGTCATATATTTTTTGTTGGAACTTTTTTTAATATAAATGTACTACAATATATTAAGTATGATAACTATTCAGGGCTAAGACAAAAGCAAAATATATTTGACTGCATATGATATTGACAAAAATCTCTTTGACCAAGCTGGATAGTAAATCATCTCTAAATTGTATAGGAATAACTGTCCAACATGGAACACAGTTCTATTTTTCTTTTGCCTTTGTCCATTTTCCTTTATAGAGCACAATAAACCAGCCACTGGAAACAAGGAGTGTACTGTGTAGCTTCTGGCAGTAGCTCACACTCGTTCAAATAGAAGGCCTTTAAATAAAATTCTTAGTGCAGCATTTTAACTTAAGTCTAAAAATATTTGTTTCTGTTGGGAACTAAACATTGATCCATAGGACATGTGGAGATGGCTTTTAAAGAAGCACATAGACATGCCTGGCTGGACTGGTATTGCCCTTACTCAGCCATGCAGTGGAGCTTTTGGCCCTGTTTAGGCTACAACTCCAGTCAGGGTGGGGAGAGCCAGGGTTGCTAACCCAGGGGTTAAAGTAAGGGGAAATGTGCTGGAATGCCATTTCAAAGCCCACCCATTTTTAGGAGTCAGTGTTCCGGGGCCCCTAAAATAGAAAAATGGGGTGGAACACTGCATTCCAGTGTGATGCCCCTTACTTTAGTTTAACCACTGACCCTGGCCCCTACGCAGATAGAAGACAGTCTTGTGGCCAGTAGGGAGCTGAGTCAGCAGAGCCAGGCTGGAAGTCTCTGAGCATGCTCAGGGCAGGAGCAGCAGCCTGTGGCTGCATAGTAGCCCCCAGCCCCCAGCAGAAACTTCCTCAGCCAGCCCAACCTGGCATGTCTGATGCCTGGCGCTGAGTCTGGCATGCTGAGTCCAGCAGAGGGACGAGAAGTAGAACCGGCCAAGGTAGGTGATGGCCAGGTCTGGGGGAGCCCTGCAGTGGAGATGGGGGAAGTGGCATGGTGGGCGCCCCCTTAGCTGCAGATGGAGCTGCTGTGCCCCAGAGCACTCCCCTGGGGATGAGGATGGCCCTTGCCACTGGGCTTTTGGGGAGGGGTGCTGGGCTCTGGGATTCCAGGGCACTGAGCTGCTGGGGGACAGGGAAAGCTTCTGGGTGCTGTGTGGGTCAGTGTGTGTGTGTGTGTGTGTGTGTGTGTGTGTGTGTGTGTGTGTGAGTAACTCGGGCTGTGTGTGTGGAGCAGAATGATAACTGATGCATGTGGTACCGAGAAGTGGTTGCAAATGCCCAGGAGTTAAAGTACAATTTGACAGACCCTGGAACACTCCTAAATTTCCTGGCCCCCTTCACTCACGTCCAGGCCCCCTCATACACCCCAGCTACTGGCCCCAAAATGCCTGCCTCCCACCCCTGCTACTGCCCCCCAACCCAGCTACTGCCCCCAAAATACCTGCCCCCCACAGACCCCTCCTTTTTATTATCCTCCTCAGACCTAATCCCCATTCCCTAAGCTCCTTGCCCCATGTCCCCAGTCCAGACCTCGTAACCATCCACCCCCAGTTCCCCTGTCTTCCCCCTCTACAGCCCCCCAACCCCCTCCACACCTATCCAGCCCACCATCATGACTCCTTCTTCCCATCCCATGCTTTCCCCACCAGCTGTCTGCCTGTCCCCCCCCCCCCAGCCCCCTTACCCACATCACCGACGTGGCCAAGGAGCTGGACCAGGGGGCGGGAGACTGCAGTGCTGGCTGGCTGACAAGAGGAGACACGGGCCCGAAACTGGATCCGGACCATGCGCACACCTGGGCCCAGCATGAAGGGGCAGGGCCGGTGCAGGCGCGGGGAAGGCAGAGGGGAGTGGTTACACGGCTCGCTCTAGCCCATAGCCCCTTCCTTCAGCCGGCTCTGGGGAGAACACTGGATCTCTGTGTTCTGGCATTGCCTCTATTTTTAGGGGGCCCCAGAATGCTGCCCCCTAAAAATAGGAGGCCCCAAATGGCCATTCTGGGGTGTTCTGCCATACTTTAACCCCTGCAATTGCCTATCTGGGTTAGGGCCCACACATGCATGAATGGGGCCCAGACAATATGGGAAGGGGGCCCAGCAATTAGGAGGGTTCCGGAGCCCACCAAATTATACTTTTACTATTGTGCTTACCTGATGAGGTAGGTATTTCTCAGAAGTGTGTGAGGAGTAAAGGCGGGAGCTTTGATTACACCTGACTACTTGCCAGATACAGCAACTAATTGGACATACATGGGAAGTAAACTTGTCCATAAAAGGGTTGGTGTAATTTACCCTACTCTTCAAATCATAATTTGTCTCTACACCCCTCTTGCCCAGCGCTTAGTTGCAAAAAGCACAACCTACCACTCGTCTATATCATACCTGAACTATGAACCTCTTACAGTTTGACCTAAAACTTATGGAACTTACACAGATAACTTGCAACTGCAAGGTGGCTGCATATCATACATATTTTATAGTCACACAGAGCCAAAACTCAAGTCTTGGATTTCAGACCGTGCTAATTCCACAAGCAAACTATGCAAATAGAAATAGATTCTGCATGGCCAGTTTCAGACTGTGAAAATCTCAAAGTCCTTATCAGATTCTCCTTTGGCAAAATATCTGTTATACAAACAACTATGGGAGATAGGATGGAAGGTTGCCAATTAATTGCATGAGGGCAGTTAAGGTTGTTTGTGCATTTTGATATTCTTTAATATTTAGGGTTTTCTTTTTTTGTTTCCTAAATCTTCCCCCCCTCCCCAGTTTCTAGGCTTTTTAATGTGTGGGTGTGGGGGGGGGAACAGACGGAAAGAGGATGCCATAAGACACAAAGCACACCCAGTTTCCCTCAGATAAAGCTGATGGATATTTACAGCCTTAGGGGGTTGTTAGGAGTTCTTTTGTTTCTTTATATTTGTTTTGTTTTGTTTTTTGCCTGGGATTTTACATTCAACAAACACAAAGACTTTTGGTGGGGGAGCCACTGTGGCTAATATTCTGAAAGTATTCTGAAGTGAATTCAGTAAGCAGAACTAGTCAGGTAATTAAAACAAAACACCTGTAATGAAATTGTCAATTGCTGAAAAATAGTCACAAACAATTTGATAAATAGTATTGGACCACCTGCAGAATTGGTTAGCGCAATAATTTATTAATAAAACATTTGCCATTTTAAAAGTTTGTTTCATCAGCTCTATTGCTGAACATCTCTTCTTAGGCAAAGCTGTGTTTGTTTATTTTTAAATGATGACCTTGTGCAAATCCTCCTGGTAGCTTCCAGCTGGAGTATCTAAACTGGAAGCTGGACAGATATAAAGCAAAGGCATAGAAAGAAGTGCCAGCCCGCTTGTTTGTTCTATGAAGAAACCTTGCATCCCTTACATATTCCAGCTGGCGGTTGTACAGCAGCACTCCTTCCTGGGCCCCTTTCTCCTCCTGTGCACCCTCTGGAGCACTCACCCTGCACAGGACTCCCCAAATCTTTACTAACCCATCCACAACAGAACTACATTAATTCCCTTGTATCCACTGTTCCCTCTAAGCTGTGCGCGTGTGCATGCGCACACAGGTCATGAAACCTGCGCACAGAAAAAAATAAAGTGCACACAAAAAATGCAATAGTGCTAATATTGGTGCTCACAAAGAAATGTTTTTGCACACACAAAGAAATTGTTTGCGCACACAGTCAACGAGTAATTAGAGGGAACATTGCTTGTATCCCAGTGCTGCAGGGATGAGGAAGGCAGGCGTTGCACTTGAACATGCTGCAACAGCGCTCTCTAGTTTAACATTCACCTTAGTTAGCAATTTGGAAAATTCCAATGAACTGCAAGATAAACTGTGTTTACAGTAAATTGCATCTTGAAAGCTTGCTGACTCACATGATCAGGATAAGGGATGGCTGCCTTCCTGGCCTTGTTGATCATAACAAACACATGAACAGGTGCTATAATTTACAACAATCTTTCTTACAAACAGCATAGTGTCTCTGCTATCTAGCTAGAACAGCTTATCCAAAAATATATTTGTGTATTTGAAATGAATAAATTACTGGTACTGTAATTTCATCTGATAATAGCATTATCCATAAAATGGCATGTCTATATAGTTCTATTCATTTTTTAAAAGCATGTAATTAGTTCTAAAATAAAACACATGGGATAGTTCAATGTTTGTTTTCTTGCAGTGTTTTATAGATTTTATATATATGAGTATATAGATTATAAAGTGGAATATCTATTTATGTTTGTACTATGGTACAACTTGGAGGCTGCAAAGAAGATTGGGGCTCTAGTGCACTAGATCCTGGGTAGAGTATGAGAAAAATTTTTCCCCAAAGAACTTGCAGTTTAAGGCCCTGTCTTCCACCAGTGAAGTTGTTCTTATATTGGAGGGAACTTTCATATATTCACATACAAGTTTTTTTTCCCTTTCATGGTTTTCTGGATAATCACTGATGGAAATAACTCCATTTCCTACTGAAATTATTCTTCACAAGTGGGACTTTAAACAATGCAGTGTCAATGAGAATATATCCCACAACTAGTGGAACTATGCTCATGAAAACTGTCATCTCACGTACCACACTGTATCTGTCCTTACAGAACTGATCTGTATTAGCCATCTGTCCATAGTCCACTATTCCAAGGTTATCTGGGCTGAAAATCATCCAACTGTTCAAACAGTGCTTAATCAGTGAGGCAAGACAGACCAAGTGGAAGTAACAATCAGAAAGAGGCATGAAAGATAAGACAAATAGTAATAAAACTTGTGTTTACATGATATTTACAGATCTATTCACAGACAGATGGTTTACCATCTGTTAATGTCTTTAAAAAAATTAAACAAGATAACCATAAGAAGTCCCTATTGGCCATCTGCTTAACAGTGATCAGTTTCTTATAGACATCCTGGCACAAGGAGTTTATGAATAGGTATTTGATGAAGGGCTACAGCAATAGCTTTCCAGATTAGATTGCAGAAGTGTTCCATACATAAAAGAATGCATGGAAATAATGCCTGAAGTTATAGAAGAGGAAAAAGACAGATGAAGCCAGGACCAGCACCCTACACAAAAAAATAACGCAATATGTACCAATATAAATCTTAACACTTCATATTATAAAGTTGCTAAGGGAAATGTATGTTACCTAATGTATTTACAAGGAGGCACACATGGGTATGTGTTGTACAAGTAATACAAAGTCTATATTTTTTCGAGCTATATTATGAACACACTGTAGGAGACATCAAATAGAACAAAATGGCCTAAAAAGTGGCATCAGGGGTGATGGCAATGGCTCTCAACCTTTCCAAACTACTTTTCCCCTTTTAGGAGTCTGATTTGTCTTGCATATCCCTAAGATTCACTTTATTTAAAAACTACTTTCTTACAAAATCAGACATAAAAATATCAAAGTTTGACAGTACAGGGTTACTGAAAAATTGTTTACTTTTTCATTTTTGCCATATAATTATAAAATAAATCAATTGGAATATAAATATTATGGCTATATTTCAGTGTATAGTATACAGAGCAGCATAAACAAATCACAGGCTGCAGGGAAAATTTAGTTTGCACTGTCTTGTCAATGCTTCTTATGTAGCCTGTTATAAAATAAGGCAAATATTTAGATGAGTTGCTGCACACCCTGGAAGACCTCTGCATACCCTCCAGGTTGAGGAGTACTGAGCTCCCCCCAGTTCTGCTGCTAATTTTCTGTGTGACTGTGAGAAGGTTGCTCATTCTCTGCATAAAATGTTTGCCTGGTCTCTACTAGACTTTTTTGCCCCAAATTGCCCAGGGTTATAGCTCCTGGTGATAGTGATTGTGAGAGCCCTAGTTTCAATAAAGTTCTGGCAATCACCAGCACTTTAATCATCACTACGTTCCCTGGAGTGGCTCTGAAGGCAGTTCTGTGTCAGAGACATAACATGCTGGCAGCCCCAGTAAGGCAGAACCAGCAATTACAATGGCAATCAAGGTTAGGCTAAGACACAGCCTCTGCTCTCTATATAACAGGAGTGGCCAAACTGTGGCTTGGGAGCCACATGCGGCTCTTGAATGAAAAAGTTTGGCTCCTGCAAGAACATCAGCAAATCAGTTTAGGAAAGCAGCCCCAGCCTAGGAGTTTTAAATCTCCCACCCTGAGCATGCCATGGGAAGGGGGGGGTCAGCCTGGAAGAGCCAGCATCAGGGCCTGGGGGTTTAGGAGGGGGTCGAGGATGATGGCAGGGAGAAGCCACAGCATGATCAGGCTTTTAAAAAACTCCGCACTAACCTGTGGTCTTCTACATCGAACCACAGCTAAGCTTTTACTGTATAGTCCTAGTTTTCATGATAACCTTAAGTAATTATCAGAATCTGACATTAGTAGGATCAATATTTGCCCTCTTTTTACAATAAAATTAAAATGTGCAATGAATTTTAAACTTAGTAATTTTAGAATATCTAAAAGTATATGGCTACATACTTCAGTGAGGCTCTCAAATGTTTAATAATCAACTTGTGTGGCTCTTGAGTTTCATAAGTTTGGCCACCCCTGCTATATAAAGACACTTTGGCTATGTCTACACTTAAGAATGCTAGTTCAAACTAAGTTACTTCAAATTAATTAGTGCAAACTAATTTTGATTAATTCGAACTAACTTAGTTCGAATTAGCATGTCCACACTAGAAGCCTAAATCGAACTAGCATGTCCGTGCACAGGATCTGCTAGTTTGGCTTAGGAGAGGTGCACCATAGGAAGTGTGGCAACATGGCCCCCAAGAAGAACCATCTCCCCAGCCAATTCCCTAAAAAGAGGAAGGCACTTCCTCCCTGGTGCCATGCACCCTGGGAGGAAGAAAGTCGAACCACTTTTAATTTGAATTAACAGTTACTTCAAACTAATGCATCTACATTGGGTTAGTTTGAACTAATAAGTTTGAACTAACCATGAGTTCAAATTAAAGGTAGGTTTTATTATTTTGAAGTAAGCTTTCTTAGTCTGAACTAAGGACCTCCTTAGTTCGAACTGATGAAAGCCAGTATGGATGTGCATTAATTTAATTAAAATTAATCCTCCTTAATTTGAACTAAATTCCCAGTGAAGACATAACCATCCTGCTCAATGTGCAGGGTTGCAGGAAGGGGGGCTGTCCACTGTCATGCCCCCACTACCATTAGCTACCCCACACAGGGTTGTGGTCCCCTCCACCAGGTGCCCGAGCAGGGTGATGGGAGCCAGAGCACGCAGCGGTCTTTAGGCCGGGGCCCACGGCTGCAGCACCAAAAGCCCCTGTGTTAATCCAGCCCTGTCAATATGGTATACTTGACTTGTCCCACAGACTTAAGGGATGTTCACCAAATCCTACATAGAGGTGAAATCTGAGTTTAAATCAAAAAAGTTGTAAAGGGAGTTAAAGGAATAAGATAAAATCAGACAGTGATGAAATGTTGTGAATATCATTTGTACAGGACAGTATTTTATGTCATTTAAAATTTTTTTTCCAAGACTTTTAATGGCCTCTGAATTGCAACAGCCACTCAAGAAACAATAGACTATCCATTAGCTTGTCCTAATTAAGAAGATTCAGCTGCATTATAAATGTTACTCTTTAGCCTAATTATGTACAATAAAAATGATTGATTTAGCTCTGCATCTGTCACTGGCAGCCTTTGCTGCATCCTTTTCCTCTTAATTTTCATAATGTAAATACTCCAACAGTCTGTCTTCCCAGCCTCTCTTCTTGTGACATGGCCTTCCTTGTGTCAGCTAAGGATCATTAGTTGTTCAGCAGATAATCTGTTTGCTGTTTGTATTGCAAAAGGTATACATTCAAACATGATAAAAAATGCTAGAGATGATTTATCTCCTTTACCCGGAAGCCATGTTCCCTCTAAGCTGTGCACATGGCTGACGCACACCCACGCACCTATGACAGAGGCCCGTGCACGGCCTGTGACTGCAGGCCATATCCAGCCATCATCTGGCCCACAGGGAGCTGTGGCCCTGGTCAGGCTGGGGAGTTTTCAAATCTCCCACCCTTAGCATGCTCAGATACATGATCAGGGCAGGAGCAGTCTGGCCAAGGAGCAGCCCATACGCTCCCGCACTGCAGCTCCATCCAGGAAAGGGGGAAGGGGCCTGGGGTCAAGGAGCCAGTGGGCAGGGGGTAAAAGGGCCCTGGTGGTTTGGGCAGCTAGGGGGGAAGGGGCGGGGGGGGTGGGGGAGTTGGCGGGGAAAGCAGAAGGGATCGGTGAGCCAGAAGGAGGGTCAGGGTAGAGGTTGAGGAGGTCAGGGAATCGGCAGGGGTGGTGCAAGGGTGATCAAGGAGCTGGCAGGCGGGTGGGTCAGGGAAGGTGCCGGGCAGTGAGGACAGAATACTATTTGACTCTCATCCATTTTGTACATTGTTTACAGGGCAGTATTCCTCAGAAGTGATATCTGTAGTGTTTTAACAATTCAAAAAACATAGAAAACATGGAAATGCTACAGTTGTTTCTGGGCCCAAGCCATTAGGTGCAGTCCTTTTCTGTGACCATGAGTTGGTTACCAAAGAAACACAATGGAATGGAGTTTGACCGGCTATGCTGTAAGGATTTGGGGTAGATTTGGAGTTGCTGATGTGTGCATATCATACAGTCACACCTCAACTGATATTTTTAAATTAGTGCTAATAAATACAGATGGAATGCTTTACACAACATCTATGCATTTCTTTTGAATTAAGGTATTTAGGCATGCTGATGCTTTTAGTGCAAAAAATACTTGCCCATGCAGTGCCATGGCTCACAAATTGCCACTCAACAAATACCATAACTTGCTCAGCTGCATTATCAGCTTAGAGGGAACGTTACAAGAAGTGTCACTGGGCAACAAGACCTCAGTTCAGTTTGTGAAAATTTGGTGTAATTCCACTTGTTTGAAACTTTATGACTGCAGATTTACAGCAGTGTAACTCAGATCAGAATCTGAGCATCGAATCCATTGTTATTGCACATAGTACTCCCCAAAAAGCACATGTGGACTAGAACCTGAAACAGCACATCTCATTCTATGCACTGTTAGTTTGTTTTCACACTGTGAACAGGGATTGGGCTCACTTCACCCTTCAATAGAAAGGTACATCTAAGCTTTGAAAAGAAATCTACAGATAGCTGAGAGCTCTTGAAATGGTGATTTCTGTCTCATTAAGATTTTTATTTTAATTCAAAGGGATATATAAAACCTCTGATTTATCATCAATTAAAACAGATAGACTGTCAAATTATAGCCTCAGTTTAGTCACCATGTATGCAGGCTGAGTCAGACCTACAAACAGAAACTGTTCTGATTTGAATAACAAATGGAAAGTAAATTTGCTCAACAATCACTGTAAGTATGGGACTGAATATTTATAAAATAAAGGTTATTACTAGAGCTATCAAATTATAGCCCAAGGACACAGATGTCAGCTGAAGGTATATGTCTGACATCCTGACAAGGGATCGTTTAAATTATAGTTACTCACTAGCTAATTAGAACGTACTAGGGCACAGAAGACAATGTTTATGCATTTGGTTTTATTTTCCTTTTACTGTTGGGAACATTCTTTGACTTTGTTTTATTCTTTTTGATTCCCAGGATTTACATTCACCCTTCCATTAATCATCTGATTCTGTTATACATAATTTCTGAAATTTGCTGACCTCCATTGCTGTAGTATAGGGCCAGCACTGATCCTGGGAAATGATGAAAGTCCAATGTTGCACAAGCATAGACGATTTAACATAAAGCTCTGGGAAAAAGCCAGTGAAAAACCTATTTATATCTGATGAGTTAATTTCTACTATTGTATGGTAAATAAATGCTTTCTTTATTTAACTGCTTGAGAACAGCATATTTATTGGAAAGAACACAACAGAATGGAAGGGGATTTGTTGTTTGGGAATGAAGTTGAAAGCCTTTTGGGTTATGGTTGCTAAACAGCAGCTGTCACATGCTTTTCATTTCACTAATATACATAGTATATACCTCAAATGGTTCAGATTTGAACCTCATCTTTCAGGGATTAACTTCTTGGGGAGAGCAAGCAGGATGTGGCAGAGAGTTTGGTATAGGAGATAGGTGATATTTGACCTTGGTGTGCTAATTAAGGTTTGTTTTCCACCATGAAATGTTATGTAATATGTATAGAAAATATGCTTCCAGCTAAAGCATAACTGCTCTTCAACTGATGCTATTTCCTGGTATTAATGCCAAGTTTGGTGTGTGTAGCAGATAAGAGTAATTCAAGATTAATGTACAAATAAAAGGAAAAGATATAGAAGTGCCAAAATGAATAGGAGAACATCATAGAGGACACAAGCAGACGGGAACACGAGTCCTGTATTGGCAACAGGCTACACAGAAAGCTGTCCCACTGCCACAGACACTGAAACCCTGTGAAAAAAGTCTAGTTGACTGCAGTAAATATCACTGCAGTAAATCTTGCAGGGATATGCCAAATATGCTTTTAATTCAAGAGCTCAGGATCAGATTTTCAGATATAAATGATAGTAGCTGTTTTCCACTCACCTATACATCTTGGTGCTCAAGGTTCTATGACAATTACAGGTCAAGTCCTGTAAGGTTCTGAATACTTTCAGTTCCCAGTAAAGTTAATGGGATTTGTGGATCTCAGCAACTCATAGGATAGGATCTTACTGTAGATTTTCCCTGGAAACTTAGTTCCAAAGGGGTAGCCATGTTGGTCTAGCTCAGCAAATCAAACAAGGAGTCCTGTGGCACTTTTAAAGACTCACACATTTATTTATTTATTTCATAAGCTTTTGTGGGAGGAAATTTCACTTTGTCAAATGCTTGATCTTCAAGCATCTGAAGAAGTGGGATTTTCTCCAATGTAGTGATGGATTTAGGCATAAGCAAAGTAAGCCACGGTTTAGGGCCTCACTTTATGAGGGGGCCCTAAATATATCATTCCCTTTCTGTTATAATCTTATACACTGTTTTCTCTCTCTTTTTTTTTTATGGTATGGGGCCTCTGAATCCTGACCTAAATTAGGGCCTCAGCATGTCTTAATCCAGTCCTGCTCCCATGAAAGCTCATGCAATAAATCAATTTGTTAGTCTTTAAAAGTGCCACAAGGTTCCTTGTTTGTTTTCCTGGAAACTTTGTTATCCGCATTATGATACAAGAAATATTTACAGTTCATTCAACAATTATTTTAAAGTCTTGCCGGTTTTGAGTCACTAGTTTGGTCTGGTTCTTCTTTTCTCACTTACATTTGTTTTATATAGGTATATTAAAATACAGGTATGTTGATTTGAGTAGAGTTGCTCCTGCCATACATCTTTGTAAGGGAGAGGAGCATCAGACTGATTATAGAAAATGAAAAGAAAAAAAAAGGAACTTGTGGGCACAAATTAGCATATACTGACTACTGATCTCTGATGAAGAGATGAAATTACTAGCTATTCAATAATTCAAAATTATAAAAGTAATCCTGTCACTGGAGGTGGAAAGTAAGGTACAATTTAATGAAAGGTTTTCAACAAATGGACACACGATGAACTATTACAGTGCAAATTTTATGCAACCACCCTTCAGTCAGTGAACAACATTCTAGGAGTAGTTTCTTGATGAACTTTAGTCTCAAATATTGAAAATTTGAAAACACTATTTTGCCACCTAGTGGTTAATTCTATTTTACATGGAGTCCTCAGTTCTCAACTTTCAGCCTTTTCAATTTCAATATGTGTACTGTGCATACCTCAGGCAGAAGAAGTCTTTCTGAAATGCAGGTATTACTTGAGGTAATTTACTCTGTTGAGTTGCTAGATATTGAGTGTGAAATGAAGGCTGCCTGTGGTGCACCAGTCAGCTTTCAGGGACCTGTCCATTTTAGAGAGTTTCTTAATGTTCAAGATATATGTTGTTTCATTAAAGATTGGCACAGGCACTATGGGGTGCAGGGAGAGGCAGTCTTTTGTCCCTTTTTAAATCTTCAGATGCTTACCATTTCCTAGGTTTTAGAAAGACCAGGTGGATGAGCTGATACCTTTTATTGTTCAATTTTCTAGGTCTTTTATTAACCAATTTTCAAACTTTCAGTGCTTAAAATTTTCAGTCTAGATAAAAGCCTCCCTGCCTCTCCATCCATTTCTAGCCACCTCTCCTATCCCAAACACTCCTTATACATACCTCCTGTGGAGTTACTAGCCTTTTGGAAGGAAGCCTCAGTTGGATGTGATGGGGTATTGCGGTCTTTTAGGCTATGTCTTCACCTAAAATCTTAGCTCAAACTTGATTAGTCTGAACTAAGTAGTTTGAAAGTTAGTGGGGTTAGATCGAACTAAATATGCAAATTAAGTTGAACTAAACAGTTAGTTCAGACTAAGCAGCCAAACTAACTAGTTTGAACTAAGCTTAATTTGAACTAATTTGCTAGTGTAGACATAGGCTTACTTCCTATTGTAAAAGAGTGCCCAGGAGAGAGGGGCACTTCTTTCTGTGGCACACTGAGGGCCAGCTACCCACAATGCACCACTCCTAGGATGACCTAGCAGCTGCCAGTGTGGATGTGGGCAGTCTCCTGGCATTTTGAGTGTGGACTTTCTAAGCCAGCTTAACAAGTAGTAAGTAGGAAAGAGGAAAGCTCACTAGAGGCTCAGGTGTGAACACAAACAAGTCTCTTTATAATCTCAGAGTATATTTCAGAGTTTAACCAAAATAATGTAAGTTTGGCAAATCTCTCAGAATGTTGCATTCCTTTTCTATGCTACTTTACAAGCAGTAAAGTCCAAATCAAAATATACAAACTTAAACAATGCATGTAGTCTGTTTTTCCTTAGGCTCCCTATTCTGGTTCCTGGACAACACAAAGCTATTTTGAGATGCTGAACCTCCATAAACTCTTTGACATCTAACTAGCTCCAAGCTAGGAATGTTTCTGTCAGCTGACTCTGAAACCTTCCTGGGAAAACCTAAGGTTGCTGTCTGGTTTGGTGAGCTGTAAGAAAATAGTACTTGGCGGGTTTGTATAATCTCTAAGGCTATGTCTACATTAGCAAGCTTAGTCTAAACTAATTTGAACCCAAAGCAAAGCTTAGTTCAAACTAGTTAGTTTGAATAATAAGTTTGAACTAAGTGTTTAGTTCAAACTTAGTTTGAACTAGCGTGATGTAGCTGTGCTAGTTCAAACAAAATAAGTTCTCAAGAAGTGGTTAGTTCAAACTAGCCACATTGTTTAGTTTGAACTAACTTTTAGTTCAAACTAGCTGTGCTTTCTTAGTTCAACTTTAATGGCCACTTTTTGTTAAGTCGACTTTAAGGGTAGGAGTTAAGTCGAATTAAGCAAGTACTTAAGTTGACTTAATGAACTCCAAATGTGGCCATGGAGCTGCTTAAGTCGACTTAAGCCTCCAGTGTAGAGGTAGCCATTGGTCAGAAGGAGTATGCAAAAGCACTGACAAAGGATTAGATGTAACTTTTTCTTGTAATAATTTTAAAGGGATATTGAAACGCTATTGTAATTTAAGGTTTTAACAGCTACTCTTGTCTGTTTCAACTAAGTTTACAATATCAGCTAATCATGGTAAATGCAGATATAGTGGGATTTAATTTCAGTTTAAGTTGCTTAATATTTATTTATTTGCTTGTCTCAAGACCATTGCTTGAACAGCTTCTTTTAAAAAACAGTTAAAATTTTCTTCAGTTGTATGCAACTTATAACTAGCCTCTACCCATTCATGAGCTGTTTCAGTTGTCCACAATAATGCAAACAGGATTTAGGACCACCTAAACTAAGTTCCTTTGTCTACCTATACATGGTTTTGCTATCTGATATACCATGACAGGACTCACTACTGATGTGGGAAATAATGTACTTCAGCTTTAGGTAATTTAGAGAAGAGTATCCCCATACTGGTGTGAAGGAAAACTTTATGTATGTAAGTAAAACTTTTGTAAAAACAACTTTAGGCCTGAGAGGCCTGAAATTTTGGTCAAGAGAATATAGGCAAGGAAGTTTTTTATGTGCTGAAAGGAAAGATGGGAAGAGAAAAGCAGATGTCTGGGAAACTAAATTCACTGTTGTTGAAGCTGATAACAGAAGGTCATAAATCTGTAACAATGTAGACTTCGGAAACAACCTGATTTTGCTGTTACCTTGACCCAGCTGTTCTGTAAATCTTTTTGTAGCCAAATAATATAGCCAATTAAGGTAGCCAATTAATGAGCAGATGTATCATATGTTAAGTGTCTATACTATCCTATAAATACTGCTGGAATTTGGCTTGTGATTAGAGTTCACTTGATCATTCGGAGACCACTTTGCTGTTCCTATTGATTAACTGGCTCTCCTGCAATTGTAGAACAATAAACAAGTGTCTTGATTTATCCTGATGGAATGAGTCATTAATTTTTGACACTGGGGTCACCATATTCTCAAGGCTGTAATATCTATTGAAAGCTCTCCAGGGAGTGATGTATAGAAAAGATGGTAACAGAAACGGAAGTAACCTTTGTTTGTTTGCACTTTGTTTTGTTTGTGCTTTTGTTTGGTTTTTTGTTTGTTTGTTCTGTTTAATTTTTATTTGTTAAAGAAAGGAAAAGAATAGAAAATGGTCATAGTTAATAATTATGATTACTTTGCTTGTCTTTAACCATGGGACTGCATAAGGCATGGAAAGAACCTTGCGAGACTAAAATAGTAGGAGGTACATCTCTGAAATGGAAGTAAGAGAGTCCTGTAGTAAGAGATGGCCAACCATTTCTTCTTTCTCTAGACTACAGATTTACAGTCACCCCTCAACCTGAAGCAAATACTCACCAGCACCTTGGGGGACAGGCCAAACCTTACTTACAGATAGCGCCCCAACCTGAAGCAAATACTCTCCAGCAACTGATCATCACACAATAAGAACACTAACCCAGGAACCTATTCCTGCAACAAACCCCACTGCCAACTCTGCCGGCACATCAACTCCAGTGAACCATCACAGGACCCAGCCACAGCACACACACTATCAGGAGCTCATTCACCTGCACATCCACTAACGTGGTGTAAGCCATCATTTGTCAGCAATGCCCCTCTGCCATGTACATTGGCCAAACCAGACTGTCCTTATACAAAAGGTAAATGGATGCAAATTGAACATCCAAAATGGGAACATCCATAAACCAGTAGGGGAACACTTCAATCTCCCTGGATGCTCAGTAGCAGACTTGAAAGTTGCCATGCTCCAACAAAAAAACCCTTCAAAAACAGAATTCAGTATGAAACTGCAGAATTGGAACTGATTTGACATGGTTAGACTGGGTCTGAATAGGGATTTGGAGTGGTTAGAACACTACAAAGATTAATTGTCCCTATTCACAGATTCTCACCTTCTAATCGACCAGTATGATTGGGTCTCATCTCCCCTAACTGAATTGACTTTTCTAACACTTGCCCTCGTCCATCCTGGCATGGGTATATATACCTCTCAACTGTAGCTTCCACTGCATGTACCTGACAAAGTGGGTTGGAGCCTACAAAAGCTGATGCCCAAAGAAATTTATGTCTTTTAGATGCCACAGGGCTCTTGTTTTTGCTGTGCACAAACTAACATGACCATCTCTCCGGTACAAGTTTTTAGTAGGGAAATCAAATTTTCCAGTGGGGAATAGAATTACACAGGACTCAACAACTTAAAATCCTTTCTAGCCCACACACTCCACTGAAGGGTATATTTCCATCTTGTTCAGTACAATAGCCTCCCAGAGCAAGTCTTTGGCAAGAAAATGCACGCTACTTAGTACTTTCATTGGATCCTTCCCGCTTTCAACTTTCTTTTAGCAGTACTAACAACTTCACATGTCTTATCATCCTTAGTGTTGGTTTTTGGGTTTTTTTGTTTTTTTAAATATGGCCTGCTTTGCAGTGACAGGAAGAAGCTTCATTTCTGTCACATTTGTCATGAACATTTTTCCAATTAAAGACTCTAGATTATGCAAAAAGCTTCCTCTGTGTATTTATCAGTAGTTTGTGCCTAAAAGTTCCTCAAGAGTAGAAACAACATCTGTTTTCATTAGCTTCAGTTAATGGAGCCCTTGAAAACAATCAAACTAGGATGAGAAGAATGGCTTTGTCTTCCAAAGTTATAGTGAAAAGCTTTGGTCGTGGTTGTTGAAGTATCTCAGAAATCTGAACAGTATCAGGCAACTGACATTTGTTGTCTACTGCAGTGATAGTTGAAACAATTGAATACTACAACCAGAAGAAGTTGATCCACTCTGAAATGTAATTTCCTCCTTTTGAATCAACAGTGTTTAAGTGATTTAATCTAGCACTTTGAAAATGCACACTTCGGTTTCCTAATTTTACAACCAAGCACAGTGTCTACACTGACACTTTGACCATCTAACTTTGCTGCAAAACGCACAATGCCTCTCACCAAGGCAGTTTTTACTATGTTGACAAAGCAGAAGCATTTTGTAAGCTTAAGTAGCATTGTAATGTGTACACCTCCATTGTTTTGTCAATGAAAGCTAACTTTGGCCTGTAGTTTAGACAAAGCCATAGTCACTATGCAAAAGAACGCAAGAACACAGGAGTGGGAGGGACCTCCTGGGTCATTGAGACTAGTTCCCTCCTACAACAAGAAACTCCATAATTTAATCTCCCACAAATTGACCAACCACCATCTTTAAGCCAGTTAGATTTCTTGCCTCTACTACTCCAAGGAGAAGTTGTTCCAGCAAATCTCTCTAATGATAGAAATCTTCTAATTTCCAGCCTAAATTTACTTATGGGCAGTTTATATCCTTGGCCTTGGGTCAACATTTTCCTTTGATTAAATAACTCTATTCCTGATGTTTATCCCTGTAATATTTTCACAGAGAGTAATCCTATGCTAGGTTAAACAAGTCAAGTCCTTTTGGTTTCCTGTAAAGATAGTAAGGTAGGTCCTTCAGTCCTTGTATCATTTGAGTTGCTCTTCAATTCATCTTTTCCAGTTTGAATTTGTGTCTCTTGAACATGAGTAGCTAGAACCATGCACAATAGTTCAGATGAGATTTTAGCAGTGCTTGTACAATGTATTAATATTTTCCTATTTCTGCAGGAAATACCACACCAGTGACAATGGTGTGTGACTGCAAAATTAAAAATACACACACAATACTCTAGCAAACTGAATCATTTAGCTGGCCTCCAGTTTTAATCACTGCATTCTTTGTAAAACAGGCATATAGCCCATTGAAAGCCTATGTGTGGATTTGCTGATTCAACAGGAAAACAACTGTTCTTATGTTTTGTTTTATGTATTTTCCGTCTCACCCAGAGCCAATGACAAGAAAAAGACTATGAATAAGATAGCAGCTGAAGAACCTTTGACCTCCATCCCCCAGGTGTGATGAGACTGAGATCAGAGGCTACAAAGAGTCATTAGGTCTAGTCTACTCCTTTTTTTGTGAACAGAACATATGGAACTTGTGGAGGAGTGAGAGAAAAGAAGAGTCAGTGACAAGGCTCTGGGAATCATCCCCCATGGAGTGGCACATGAATCATAGAACCACAGAAAGTGGAAGGGACCATGAGAGGTGATCAAGCCCAGTCCCCTGCACTCATGGCAGGACCAAGTACCCTCTTAAACCATCCCTGACAGGTGTGTGTCTAATCTGCTTTTAAAAACTTCCAATGATGGAAATTTCACAACCTGCCTAGGCAACTTATTCCAGCGTTAATCACCCTGACAGCTAGGAATTTTTTCCTAATGTCCAACCTAAACCTCTCTTGTAATTTAAGTCCATTGCTTCTTATTCTATCATCAACAGTTAAGGAGAACAGTTTTTCTTCCTCCTCCTTGTGACAACCTCTTAGATACTTGAAAACTGTTATCAAGTCCCCTCTCAGCTTCCCCTTTTCCAGACTAAACCAGCCCATCTCTTTTTATCTTCCCTCATAAGTCAAGTGTTCCAGACCTCTAATCATTCATGTTGCTCTTCTCTGGACTTTCCCCAATTTGTCCACATCTTTCCTGAAATGAGACATATAGAACTGGACACAATACTCCAACTGAGGCCTAATTAGGGCTGAGTAGATGACGAGAATTACTTTTTGCGTCTTACTGTCAATACTCCTATTACTACATCCCAGAATGGTGTTTGCCTTTTTTTGCAGCAGTGTTACACTGTTGACTCATATTTAGCTTGTAATTCACTATGACACCCAGATCCCTTTCCACAGTACTTCTTCCTAGGCAGTCATTGCCCATTTTGTATATGTGCGATGGATTCTTCTTGCCTAAGTGGAGTACTTTAAACTTGTCTTTATTGAATTTCATTCTTTTTACCTCAGATCATTTCACCAGTTTCTCCAAATTATTTTGAATTATTAGCCTAACCTCCACTCTTATCCCATATCAGGTCTCTTTATAGAGAGGAGGAGTCACAATTCCTCTTGAAGAGAAAGAGAGAAAGTGTATCAAGAAAGTTTCATGGGAGAAGGACAGAAACAACAGGCTGGCTGCAAAAACAATGGGAGAAGCACTTATAGGTGAGCCTCACAGAATTTGCCTGCATAAAAAGGGGAGACCCTTCTTCCTGAACCACCTCCTAGCCAGGGAAGAAAGGAGCCAGAGCCTGATGCAGGAGAAACCTTTTTCAGTGACAGCCAGCTAATACCCCTGAGGAAGAAGAAGACTTCATCATGACCATCAGTGAACTATATCTTTTCCGGGTCACAGAGAAGAACATATAAGCCATTTGGGGACTGGCCCCACTAAAGATATAATATAAAAACAATATTGCACAGCTATTATTTTTTATATTATCTTCCTCCCACACCCTAGTAAAAAGTGTATGTGCACCTGCTATTTATAAAGATGTATTTGCTGCCTCCTATTTCCAGAGTGTATGTTTGACTTTTACAAAATTCCCCAGGATTGGGAGATGTCATGGAGTTCAGCAGAGAACAAACAATGACCCAGTTTTCTTCAAAATATTATGTGACGGACTTGTTCCTAATACTTTCCCTTCCCTCTTTACTATCTTCCACTAAGTTCTGTGGTTTTTCAGAGCTAGATCATGGAATCTCTTGCATGGAAAAATCTTCATGATAAAAAGAGCAGTGATTTTTAAAACTCCAAAGCATAGAGTCATTAAACATTAATAGCTATCTTTCTAGGCCAGTCAGCAATCTTGGAAAAATCTACTTTTGTCCTTTGCACTTTAAAAATTATGTTTATTTTTTCACAGGCAAAACTGTGAAAATTCTTAATTTACAGGGTCCTTGAAAAACTAGCTTAAAAATGCTGTCTCCAAGAATAGTTGGAAAGACTGGGTTATGTTACAAATAAACAATGTATTTGGAAGTGGACAAAGTTAATTGGTTAATGAAAATTTCAAGCAGTGGCAATATTAGACACCGTATCTCCATAGATCAGAACCCAATGCACTTAATTACTCAACCTAAAATACAGATTGTAGCCACATTATCATTATTATTAGTACTTATCATCATCATATGCATTCCTGTAGCACCTATCAAGATGGTATTTGAGCAGTAAGTAACATGGCTATTTAGCAGCATAAGTAGCGGAAGACAAAAAGTATAATCTGAAACTGCTTTTGGATCAACACATCAATACTGCATATCAAAATTCAGAAATATAGTGCCAGGAGAAACTGATCTTCTCTGACAAACTGACGGGCAGAACTATATCCTTTTGCATGTCATAATAGCAAGTTTCATGGAATCTTCTGGCATAGCAGTAGACAGGGGATGTTTGAGGATGAAACCAGGGGTGGGATGGGTTTAGGGGATCCATGGCTTTGGGCAATCTCCAGTCCTACCTCCTCTGCCAATAGGGCCAATCTTTTGTCTGTTTATATTTCCCTCTTGTCTCCCAACCTTTTGTACCTTTCCACCAGTGACTCATGGCCAGCAGCTACTCAGTACTAGCTAGTGTCAGCAGCGGATCAGCCTTTTATAAATGCTGTTGCCCTTCTGGCCAAACAGAAAGCCACAATATAGAGCAGGGGTCTCTGACTTTTTTGGGTGAGGTGACACATTGTAATTCTTTTCTCTGTCAGGGGGTGGTGGTGGTGAGAAAAATTTTGATAGAGAAGATGTACAAATCAATCTTATTAATAAACTTTAATAAAATAATGTTTAGTGTGATACTTGGCAATGCTTTTGCTTGCACTAGGTATAGAGGAAAAGGAGGGACAGCGGTTCTTGTGTCAGGGGGCAAGGCCAGAGTGTGGGGAGCAAGGCAGGACAGGAGCATGGCAGAGGGGATGGGAAGAAGGGTTAGGTGGGGGGAGCAGAGCAACTGGGTGGCAGGACTCAGCTCTTTCCGACCGGGATCCCACCAACTCTGCTCTCCTCACTCCCTGCCAAGCATTGCTCAGGGAAATCCAGCTCCAGAACATCTCTCCAACCAGGCCGTGCCTCTCCTACAGCTGTGTGTAGGGTGGGAAGTTGACAAGCGCCCCAGCCAGCCCCAGCTCCCAGGCTCTTTCGGCAGCACTCTGTGGGCCGGATAAAAGTCCCTGGTGGGCTAGAGTTCAGCGCCCGGGCCGCAGGTTGGATACGCCTGATATAGAGCCTAACAACATGCCTTCTATTTGAATGAGAAATTGGTAACATAGATACATCCTTGGTGTTATGTGTGTATTCACAAAACGTACACAAAATTCTGCTTTCTTGAGCAGTGGTGAGAAGCAGAGAGCATGTAGCTTCCTCTTCCAGAGATCCCAAGTGAACCACTCCAGCGTGCACTCAGAAAGTGACTGTATGTCTGCCTCAACTTCTTTTCTAGGGTCGCACTGCAATGACTGATACCCACTCACACAACATGGAAACAAACCTAGCCCTAGCATTTGGAAATGTTAAATTTCCAGACCAGGGATGGTTTTTAAACAGGGATTTTATTGCATTTAATACAAAAATCAGACAATCAAATAAATGAAGCTTCCACAAGCCCCGTTGGTATTGAATCCTTTCAGAGCTCCCCAAAACTCTGTGGCTACAACCAGAGGTATCTCTTTTGGCCTCCATAGCCTTTTGACCTCCACTTTGATTATCCACTCGACAATTCACTATTACTTTATTTACAAATGTTACATCAGTCCTGGATAGAATGTAGGATGAGGTACATGAATAGTTATTTGGTTTCTCATTTGACAACTATGAGAATAGCTCCATGGTGTACTCCCCAGTTCAACAGTTGGATTTAAATACTGATAAGTAGGTTTCCCTGAAACTTCCCATATTGTGATTTCAGGAGTTCTTCTCTCTCTGTTAAGCTGGCTTCATGTGTCAGCGGATTACTTCAATGACCTATCCTTTTGTTCACTACTGTTTTCGGGTTCCATTGTCTCATTTGGCATTCATGTCTTTCAACAGGGCGAATATCATATAAATCTGATCAACGGTTTCTTACTTTACAGGTTCCAAAGGGGCAGCTGTGTTAGTCTAGTTCAGTAAAACAAACAAGGAGTCCTGTGGCACTTAAAGACTAACAAATTTATTTATTGCATGAGCTTTTGTGGGAGAAAATTCAAGTGGGATTTTCTCCCACGAAAGCTCATGTGATAAATAAATTTGTTAGTCTCTAAGTGCCACAGGACTCCTTGTTTGTTTTACTTTACAGGATCATCACTATCCTCATTTCCTAGATATGGGGAAAGCATTTATGGACTCAGAGTCTCTGTGCCATCAGCAGAATCTGGTTCCATATTATAATGTACTTCAGAGTCACTTTCACTGTCAGAATTCCTGTAGTCTGCTTTCCTGTACCCATTTGAATCTCTTATTGCCCTCCTTAGTCTTGTTCGCTGTGGTGATTTTGACTACAGGTTTATATCCCATGGTAAGAAGTCAGACGGAAGTAAGACGGCTGTGAAGAACTCTAACATCTCTTTTTCCATCTTCTGCCTTTACTCCATTATCTGGAACCAGCAAGAGAGGAGCCACGGGCACTTTGAAAGCCCCCAAGGGCCACTTTTGACCCCCACAACACAGATGGGAGCCACTGATCTGAACTATCTTGTTTCTTTTTAAGTACTACATTAATTTTACCCTCCCAAAGGATCTTAATTCAGAATGATCTGGATTGCTTAGTAAACTAAGTGCAAGAAAATTTGTAGTTTAATAGAGATAAATATATGCATCTGGAAACAAAGAATGTCAACCATACTTACAGGAGCGGGACCCTGTCTTGGGAAGCAATAACCTGAAAAATATTAGGGAGTCATGGTTGAAAATCAGCTGACAATAAGTTCCCAGTGTGACACTGTGGCCAAAACAGCTAATGCAATCTTGAAATACAGTACATAAACAGTGTAATCCCAAGTAGATTAGATATTTTATCTCTTTGGCACAGGTGTGACAGCTGCTGAAATATTGTATCCAGTTCTGGTCCCCACAATTCATGAAAAATGATTGATTGGAAAGGGTTCAGAAAAGAGTCACAAGAATAATTAAAGGATTAGAAAACATGCCTTATAATGATAAACTGAAAGAGCTCATTCTATTTAGCTAAAAAAAACTGAGTGACTTGATTACAGTCTATAAGTATCTACACAGTGAACAAATATTTAAGAATAGGCACTGCAATCCAGCAGAGACAGGTACAACACATTCCAATGGCTGGAAGTTGAAACAAAACATTCAGATTAGAACTAAGGCATACATTTATAATGATGAGAGTAAGTAGCCATTAGAACAATTTACCAAGAGTCATAGAGTACTCTCCTTCACTGACAATTTTTAATCAAGTTCAGATATTTCTAAAGTGAAATACTCTGGAAATTTTTTGGAAAATGTTCTATTGTCTATGTTATAGACAATATATGTATCAGAATATATGATCACAATGGTCCCTTTCTGCCTTGGAATCTATGCAAAGTCACGACAATGTCAACTTTGTTTAATTAGAGCCAGACTTCCATCCATCTTTTGTGAGAGAGTTGTATTCTACTAGCAGTTCTGAGCTGAAGCGCATCTTCTTTTTCCAGTAATTCTTCAAGCTTTCTCAAGATTGTCTCTGGATTATTATCTTCTACTTATTGACTCAAGACAATGTTTTCCTGTGCCTCAGAATCCCATAGGGCTTGAGATTTTGCTTTATTGAGGGAATATCATACATTTCCAAGTCAATCAGCTACTCTGCTTTGCTGCTTGGGAGTTAAGTGGCAGATGTAGGCCACACATGGTAAATTAGATGCAGAGCTCTCAGTTTTGGCTCTCTTGTGGTTTTCCTGCACACCCTCCTGACTGTTAATAGTCTACCTAGTGCTGTTTCTGCCAGATTGCCTGCAGATATCACATCCTTTTCTCTGAGACTGCCTGTCTGCACATCTCATCATACTATTATTAGAGCTTTTGTCAGGTTTCTGGACAGCTTGCTTTGATATGTTAATTTCAGCTTTCACACCCTTGATTTCATCAACATGCATCTTCAGTTCCCTTATTCAGCAACTTTTTGAGTTGTCTTTTCCTGCTTTACTTTCTGAGCTGCATTCTGGATAAAATGATTGCTGAGTTTACTGCCTAGCTAGCCTGTGCTCTGTTCCCCAGCTTCTGTTGCCTCTTTACAGCAGTCTGAAGCTTCTCAGACCAGATCTCACCTGCAACCTGATTCTCTTTTAGGATCTCATCATATTAATATTCTGCGGTCTCATCAGACCTGAAAAGAAAAACATGTTTTCTACAAGGACACGTGCATATTTTAGGACAATGTCAGCATGTTGTGAGGCAAACAATTTTTTTCAGTGTGTGATTAAGTGCTTGAACTAGTAAATCCTTAGGTGTCTCTTGGCTTTTGTGCTGCCCTTGAGGGCTGCAGGTAAAGTTCAGTTACATCTTTTCCCTGACAATAGGACCTTAATATTTTTCTCAGGTCTGGCAGGCTCATTTTAGTTTTCCCTGCACATAGCTTCTGAGACTCAGCCCTGTGCACATTGCTCTGATTACATGTTCTATTATTTCCGCCTCAGTGTACCTCCTTAGAATCCCATTTCAATTTAATAAGCCAAACATGGTAGACTTAACCTCCATTTGTGGGTAGTTTAGTTGCTTCTCTTTTGCTGTAGTTGTTAAATAATCTTTTAACTCAGCAATTTAGACAATCTTGGATCTTCCCATTTTTTCTGCTCTTCGCTATTTAAGTGGCTTCTTATATAGTTGATTAAAGCAAAATAGCTTCTTGCTGCAATTTCATTGCAATTTGTCTCAGAAATGCCTAGACACACAAACATCTCTTAAATTCTCATCCTCTAACTGGAATAAAAGTTCTCCTTCCTCTATACGAAGGTCCCCTAAGTCTATCACAGCCATAGTGCTTGCAAACAATTAAATTTTCCCTGGTAGCTTTTCCTGGAAGTGTCTGAAGTAACTACTAGATATATTCATCTCAGAGAAGTCAGCCTCTTCTACTTGGTTCACCAAATATTACACTCCCCTACAGGGATGTTTTTAAAATTGAATGTTTGTTAAATTTCATATATTAGAAACAACCAACCATTACTTGCATTGTGCACATAAGGTTGGCCTTAGGGAAAATGTTACCCTGGATGAACTTGTATTTTGGCACTTGTGACAGGACTCCACTCACCACTCTGGTGTCTCCTTCTGCCCATCTTGGGAATTAGCTCTACAGCTTGATACTTTCTCTCTCAATGATGCCTCGCTCACCATTATTTCTGCTCCTGGACCCACATCGCAATCTGTCCTCCCTCCTTTTAGGGGACCTGCAGTCAACTCTCCACCTGCTTCCTCAGTGGTGACTGTAGATAATTGTACAGTCATTTTTCCCAGTGTTGAGTGGGGGTAGGAAACCCAGGTCCACCCACTACTCTGGGTTCTGGGCCAGGGATCCTGTAAAGTAAATGGCAGCCATGTGCTGCATCCCAGCCAATTCTTTAGTACATTTCCCTGGGCCACTTCCACACAGTCTCAGTACCTTCTTTACTTCTATCTGAAGGCCTCAGCCTGCCACTTGTATCAGCTAACCAGGAGCTCTCTCTTGCTACCCTGTTCCCTTGCTGCCTGCAAGACATCCACTCCTCCTCCTTTGTTCTCCAGGGAATAACAAATTCTGTGCTGCCTGCAGGTCTTTTTATATGGACCTGCCAGGCCCTGATTGGCTACCCCTCATAGTTCCTCTCCTATTGGCTGCTTCTTACACAGCATCCTTAGGGCTCTATTAATCCTCTACAAGCTAGTATATGGCCATCATCCCATTACAGTGCCCCTGGTCCCAGTTGCTTCCTTGGGCTTCCAATCTATCTCACCATCGCCCGTGACTCCTGCTGCCTCCCCAGGATCCTCACCCATGTCCCATGGCTCTCTTTATCTATCCCTCCATCTCTTCTGGCTCTCACTAGCTCTCCAAGCTCCATCCCATCATCCCTGGACCCCTTGCCTTCCTTTCCCCCTATTGCCTTGAGCTCTGTTCTGCAACCTCACAACCCTGTCCTACCTTGCTTCTTGCCTCTTGACTACAGCACCCTGGGTAATCAGCAGGTCACCCACACAGAAAGCCAGACTTGCTTCCATAAGCCCCATTCCTTTTTATTCCTTTCAGAGAACAACAGAATTGTTGTAACACCAAAGACATTTTCTTTGACCTTCTTAGTGTACTTTTAGTCCTTACACAGTCACAAGTAAATAAAAATGGCCGTACTGGCTCAGACCAATGACCCATGTAGCCTTGTATCCTATCTTCTGATGCTCGTCAAAGCCAGATGCTTCCGAGGGAATGAACCAAATAGGGCAATCATCAAATGATCTCTCCTCCGTTGTCCATTAACAACATGTGGCAATCAAAGACTTAGGGACACCCAGGGCATGTATTTGTACCTCTGAACATTTTGGCTAATAGCCATTGATAGACATATCCTCCAAGAACATATTAATTATTTTTTTAATCCTGGCAATGAGTTTCATAGGTTGACTGCCTGTTGTGTGAAGGAGTATTATCCTTTGTTTTTTCTCAAACTGCTGCCTATTAATTTAATTAGATTGCCCTGGTTTTTGTGTTATTTGAAGGGGTAAAGAATACTTCCTTATTCACTTTCTGCATGCTATTTATGATCTTATAGACCTCGCTGTTATCCCTCTTAATCGCCTCTTCTCCAGGATAATTAGCCCCAGTCTTTGTGACTTTCTCCAGGATGTAACCTGAACTGTTGAGTCCCCTTAGCTCTCTATCTTGGGGGGCCCTTTACAGTGCTTTGTTAGTGAACAGCAAAACCATCTTGGTTCTTGTCACTCATGCCCACCAACATGTAAAATCACTCCCACTTAAGCATATGCTATGCCCAGCCGTGCATTAATGGAGATAGGACAATACCAGCATATTCCACAGTCTAGTCTTTGCTCCCCAGAAATGTGCATCTTGTACTGTTCAGTAGCCCAATGGACTATGCAAATTCAAAATTAACCCATCATTTCAACAATGGATAAAGAATATGCACCAGCTCTGCTGACCTGAGTAAGGATTTCCCAAAAATGTCAGTCAAACACATTGGTTTAGATAAAATAATAAAACAAGTTTATTAACTAGTGAAAGATAGATTTGAAGTGATTATAAATAATAAGGCACATAAGTTAAAATTGGTTACAAAATAAATAAAATGATAAAAATGCATGCTAATTCCTAAACTTTACCAAGGCTATTAAGTTTAAAAGTAAAAAGGTTTCTCGCTTTCAGCAGTGCATACTGGCTGGAAAAACCTCTAGGGCTTGACCACTTTCCCTCTCCTCCAGTTCAATGATGTACCTTTTGTCTTTCAGCAAAACAAGCAAGGAGTCCTGTGGCACCTTTTGTCTTTCAGGTGACCTTGCTATGGTGATTAGAGATGAAGGAGGAGAGGTAATTTGTGTATTGTGAGTTTTCTATTTTTATACCATTTGTCCTTTTTTTAATGATTACCCTCAGCTGGGGTGTAGACAAAATAGTCCCCTGTATACATGAAATCTGCAATGTCTTTTAGGTAAATGGAAAATTTCTTTTTTTACATCTTGTGTGTATGTGAAGCTTGAGCAGCATCAGAGATGACATGTAAATGTTTTGTTTATAGTCTTCGTTGTTGGTGAATGGTTGTTTCATCAGTTAATAGTTTTTTAACATGTGATTAGTTCTTTGTTGTCTCTAAGGAGCTAGTCCAGGGGTGGCCAAACTCAGGGAACTCAAGAGCCACACAAGTTGATTATTTGACCTTCAAGAGCTGCACTGATGCATATAGCCCTATACTTTTACCTACTAAATTGATTTGCTGACGTTCTTCCACAAGCCACATTTTTTCATTCAAGAGCCACATGTGGCTCCCGAGCCACAGTTTGGCCATGCCTGAGCTAGTCTGTGCACATCCCCTAAAAGTAAAACATATTTTAGTAGCACACATACAGAAAAATCTCATAAATTCACATGCAATATTGTTACACACATTTCAACTGGATAATAATAATCAGCATATTATGAATTTTCAAATGATACCTCACAAGACATAACCTAACTGTCTAAGAGTGGTAAGCGTGGGGTAAAAGTGTCACAGTTTTGTTAATCTGTCCTCATAAATCTAACCCTGTCAGTCCCATATGAGTGATACAGAATAGCTCCACAATGCTGAGGTTGTCTGACCAAGTAAACAGGATCATTAGTCTCACAATACTCCTTCAACAACTCTCAATATTTACCTGCTTGTATCAGCCTTTTCAATAAAACAGTTCTTCTATCTTTGCCCCTTCAAGGCAGTATGTTACAATATGTATATTCATAAATGTTTGTCTTAAAACGTTCAGTATTCATGTAAAAAAGTTCTTTATATCACTATATTTCCTTTATTAATTCTAGTCCCAGACATCCTTAAAACAAAAAACAAAATGCCCTAAAAGATACCTTAAATTCGGTTGATTTAGGCCAGTGTTGAGATATGGTGAGCCAAAACATTAGGAAATTTAGAAGGTTTGACAACAAGGAAATTTTTGAAACATCATAACTTTAAAACTCTTCTTTTTCCTTTCACTAAACTTCCCAGAAAAAAAAATCACCCCAAGAATGAGATGTGCTATGTGAAACGTCAGGGTCAGTTTCTCTCCAGGGAGATTAAAAGAAAGGTGGTTTGAAAGCTGAGTTCATAATGAGAATCTAAACCTCAAACTTAACTGTGGAGCTGCTACCCCCTTCCATAAATTCTGTAAGTTGCATCATAAATGTACCATCTCTTTAATATGTTTAGATATCAATATAAATATATATGCAAAATAATCATGAACATTGCTATCATGTGGTATGTCTTTACTACACAGGTAACCTGACTGATCAGTAACTGAATCTGAGTACTGGATCTGGATCAGGTTAACCTAGGTTTGATAATTCCCACAGCAAAACTCTACCCACATTACTGTGTCCGCACTATTTCTGCACTTGTCCATGTGTTTCTGGTTCTTTGCGCTGAGCTGTTCTTGGGTTCTTTCAGAGTCAATTGTTTCAGCTTCTGGGGAACTTTCTTGTCATAGAATCATACAATCACAGGGTTGGAAGGGACCTCATGAGGTCACCTAGTCCAACCTGCTGCTAAAAGCAGGGGGTTGGACTAATGTCCTTTGGGGGAATTGTTGGACTAGATGTTCTTCAGGAGGAATTGTGGAAAGACCATTAGAGGACTATCAGCTCTTGAATAATTAACTTTTGTCCCTACTGCAAAGTGGGTAGCCCAAGATAAAGTGGAACTCAGGTTCTAATCTGTACCTCCAGCCAGGTAAGCTGGCTCTGGCTTAAAGCACCTCTAAACCAAACTCAGAAGTTTCTGTTTGGATTGTAAGTGGGGCTGGGCTAACTCCCAAGTAAGAGCACTGGTTGACTGTGCAGTGAAACCATACCTTTAGATTTTTGTAGTGCTGTCCCTTACCATAGTATTTGAGCATATTTAGCAGCTAAAACACAAAATTTGCCCCTTTTCCTGTAGTCTGATGACTAATGATCATGAAAAGCTAATATTTTATTCACTCACTTAGGAGACTAAGGGTATGTCCACACAGGCTTCTTATTTTGAAACAACAGAGGTTGTTTCGAAATAAGAAGCAGCATGTCCACATGATGCACTGTTATTTCGAAACAACAGGACCCGTTGTTTTGAAATAACGGCTGTTATTTCGAAACCATTAAACCTCACATCTAATCGAAATAGCCGTTGTTTCGAAACGGTTATTTTGAAACAACGGTGTTCAGACACATTGTTTCAAAACAACACCGTTGTTTCAAAACAACTGTTTCGAAACAACATGTCTGAACAGCCTTGTTTCGAAATAACCATTTCGAAACAACGGCTATTTCGAAAGCAGGCTTTCCCTTAATTCAAATTAACAAACTATTAATTCGAATTAACATTTCAAAATAAGGACTTTTTTTCAAAATAAGTCATTTCGAAATGGGTTATTTCAAAATAATGATGTATGTGTGGACACAGCCTAAGTAAGTAAAACCCAAAAGACTTATTTTATGGAATAGACAGCTTTTTTTAAACAAATTTTATAATGGTTGGGGTTTGTTACGGCAAAAGCAGAAGTTTTAAAAAGCTTTGATAGTGTTTGAGAGTATGAGGAGAGGAGATATAGGAATCAGAATGCTTTTCCATTCCTTACAAACATGCTAGAATCTGGCACAGAGAATGGAATTCCTGTTCCTCTAGAGAGAGCTCTGTTAATACATGCTATGTATTGTATAATATTTACTGAGACAGACAACTTAAAAATGTTAAAATTCACTTTCTCAATACATCACATTTCTATGCGCTGGATGTGCTTAATCAAAAATATGATTTATTTAATAGAAGCTGTATTTTGAGGTGATGTTCTTCACTCAGACCCTCCTGGTAGGTATTGACAGCTGTAATGCTTTACCTGCAAGTTCACAAGAGCCTTTGGCATCAGTACTGCAGCATTGAACATAGGGAGAACAGAACAGTCAAAGTGCCCATTTCTCAGGTCTATTGTCTGTTTCATGCTGTGACTTGGCCTGGAGCAATAGGGCGTGTTCAAGGATCCCTGTGTCCTGGCAATCCAGATTAGTCTGAATAAACCTGAGGGTCTGTTTGCTTTGTTTAGAGCATTTTAAAGGGACTGTGCCAGCACAAAAGTAGCCTAGAATGGGAGAAGCCCAAGTGACTTCTTAATACTCCCTGTCCTCAATCACTGCCCAGTTCTTTTTGGGTACAACTGAAACTCATTCCTAAAATCTGCCAAGCAAATCTGAGAGGAAAATGTTTCCCTTTATAATTTATAGTACATTGTATATTTCACATTGTAAATTCAAATATAGTATACAAGGTATTTTGTATAAAAATTTGCCTTGAATGCACAAACATTTGGAGCTGTTTCACCTTTTTATGCGTGTTTTCCTATTTTGATGTCTCATATCTTGCTTACTGCTTTGTCCAGAAGATGAGCAATAAAACTTAATAATAGGAAGCTTTTCCCTCTATCACTGACTCCCATGACATTTCAAGTGCCACAATGCAGCAAGAGAGTCCTTAGTCTTCCTGACATCCTGCCATTTCATTTTAGCACATGATCCAGTACTGGGTGTCCTGAAGTGCATTCAATTTCCAAATACATATTTTCTACAAAAGAAATCAAACACCTCTCCATAGCCATTCATCATGGAATACAACACTGTTGACTCTGAACACAAAACATTTCAATGCATAGATGGGACTGTATGACTTCAAATGTATTGGACTGTTTGTTTAACAGTGTAAATATTAACAGCCTTTATGAAGTTCTGCCTCTAGCTCAATCTCAGAATGTCACAGCTGACCCCAAAAGCTGGGATTTAATGATTTGTGTTCTGTATTAGAAGATGGAGAAGATCAGAATTATCAGCCTGTTTGCATATTTAAATAATTTTGCTTTGTCTACTTCCTTTTTACTAAATGTGATTATAAAGGAGACATTTAAAACGTGTTCAGCGGTTCTTGTAAAATTTCCGTCAAGGCTAATTGCATATGTAAAAAGTAGATGGGAGAATTTGAAGTCAGTTATAGTGTGATGTGTAAAAACAAACATATACAAGTATGTCTGTCTCAGGGTATATGAACAGTTTTTAAGGTAGCCAGATAAATTATTCTAGAACTAACAGTTCCTTAATAGTTAAAACCCCTTTTGTAAGAGCTGTTTATGCAGGCTGACAGTTGTTAGGGAATACTATGCACAAGACTAAACTAATTGGAAAGAAATTCATTAGCATTACTAATGATTTGTAGTGCCGGGGCATCTCTTCTGTGATATATACATTCCTATGCTGTCCTGATCATTGTAGTATCTGAATGCCTTGCAAAGGTATATTAAGCAATGTGACTAATGTTTGATTTTCTCTTGCAGCTAGGAAACATATATGGATTAGGCCCTATTGTTAGCTAAAATACAGTTGTGTAACAAAAATTCTGTCACTATCCTGAAGAGTTTATGGTGTAAGTAAATATCTCAAACATAGGAAAGTGCTTCTTCAAAATTGTAGTGAAAAGAGAAACTCAACTTTAATTACTCAAGGGTTTGGTCTTGAAAGGTAAAAGTATGCGCTGGGCTTTGTGAATAAGAATAGTTCTGTTGGACATACTCCATTTTGGTAGGTGCTACATGCTTTCCTTTCAGATTTCCCTTTGCTCTTCAGCCAGTGCAGAAGCCAAAGAGAAACACACAGTGCCCTAAGTGTGGGTGTAGGAGTCTGCCTGAAAAGTTGCATTATCAGTGTCTATGTAAAATGCATCAACACAACATTGGGTATGTCTACACTGGAGGCTCTGTTAAGTCGACCTAGAGAGTCCAGATTGAAAACTACTGACTGCCTGTGTCCACACTGGCAGGTTCTAGGTCAGCGGATGAGTGGTGTGTTGTGGGTAGCTGTCCCTGGTGGCCAGGAATTCTGGGAGGGGGGCTGGAGGCCAATTAGCTTGGTTTAAGGGCTCCCCCCATATACACTGGCTTAAGCTGACTCAGTAAGATTGACTTAAATGTTTCCCTCTGCAATCTGGGCTGGTTTATACCTGTGTCACCCCAATCTCTTGTTCCTGGGGCCTATTTTGCACTTGCCCCTGTTGTGTGAATTCCCCACTCCTGGGCAGCTCATGCTAAGCTTCCTGCAAGCAAGTGGTCCTTAACCTAGTGAGTGAGTGCTTTTGGCCAGTCACCCCTGGGATTATGCACTACTAGTTTCAGATGCAATCCTAGGAACTGCCATTTTATAGAGTTCAGGGTTGCCCACTGGACTTTGAAAACTCATGTGTTCTTTAATTTGTCAAAGAAAATTATATACATCAACTCTGTTACTTTAAATGAAGTCTCTACACATATCCAAACCATGCTCACTGCTTTAGATACAACAAACAAATAAGTTTATTAAGGACAGGAGAATTTTAAGTGATTGTAAGCCGGAGGAAGGCAGGTAAGATTTGATCAGGATGATGTGAAAGCAAATTGCAATCTAAACTAAGCTTAACCTTTTTAGCAGCCTTTCGGTCTTAGATGGTTTTCCCTACATGCTGATTGGTCATGGATCTCCCCTGTGGTCAATGCTTCACTTCTTGAGGTTATTTGTAGCCAGGGTGCAAAAGAAATAGAGAGAGAGAGAGACAGAGACTCAAAATGTTCCCTTTTATCAACATTTGTAGCCCTCAGGAGCCTCACCACCCCACTTTCAAGGTCAAGTTATCAACAGTATTCTTGCTTGGTCTTTTCCATGTCCTCAGTCACAGAGCATCAGATGTTTAGGCTACCGCATTATTCCTGGAAGAGCTATCTTGTTTTATGCATGCCTTAATGAGGTGTGAACCACCTTTCTCTGCTTTGTTGTTGCTGGGATCTGCCTCAAAACATGTGAGACATATTTTTGGAAATATTACACAGCAGAACATCATAACCATACATATGACATTGCAAGAAACATGTTACCATAACAATAATGTTCAGTATGTCAAGAGCATTCCCCAAACACTGTACATAACATATTTTGCATTAAACAACATATAAGGGTGCCATGGGGTTCAGTCTGTCACACATGAACTAACACGGAGCCCCAATGATGTCAGTGGGGCTTTATGAGTGGTTCTCTTTCCAGGTTCAGGACCTAAGGGAGCATAGTTGTTACAAATCTGGTCTAGTCCTACTGAATTCCTGGGGTTACTAAGTGTCTGATCACTGTTGCTTGCTATAGGTCATTCAGGTGCACTCCTCAAGGGCAGACCATTTCTTTACCATCCCTCCTGGCAGTGGGACCCGCCCTGCCACTTAAGCCCTCAGCCTTTCTTGAGGCATCTGAGTTACTTAGATGCATTCATTCCAGATGCCACCTGCATAGTTGTATTTTTGTGTCTCTAGTTACACCTTTTGAGGGCCACATAGACTCATAGACTCTAAGGTCAGAAGGGAGCAGTTTGATCATCTAGTCTGACCTCCAGCACAATGCAGGCCTCAAAACCTCACCCACTCACTTCATTAATAAGCCTCTAACCTATCACTGAGTTATTTATGTCCTTTGAATCATGATTTAAGGACTTTAAAATACAGAGAATTCACTAGTAGGTGAGCCATGCCCCATGCTACAGAGGAAGGTGAAAAACCCCCAGTGCCCTAGCCAATCTGCCCTGGGGGAAAATTCCTTCCCAACCCCAAACATGGCAATCAGTTAAACCCTGAGCACACGGGCAAGTCTCAACAGCCAGTCACCCAACAGAGAATTCACTATAATAACTCAGAACCCACCTCATCTACCCTCCCTTCTTAGGCCACTTGCATATCCACCACCAGTAGCCATGGATCAAAAATCAATCAATTTCCAAAGGAGGCTATCCCATCATACCATCCCCTCCATAAACTTATCAAGCATACGACTGGCCAAAAGCACTCACTCAGTTTTGGTTTTTGCCCCTGCAGCTCCCCTTGGAAGGCTATATCAGAACTTTATTCCTCTAATGGTTAAAAACCTGTGACAAATTTCAGCTCTAAATTTCCTGATGGACAGTTTATATCAATTTGTTCTAGTGTCCATACTGGTGCTATACTTGATTAACTCCTCTGCCTCCCTGATATTTCTCTCTTTGATGTATTTATAGAGAGAGATCATATCAAACCTTATCCTCCTATGGTTAGGCTAAACAATCCAAGCTCCTTGAGTCGCCTCTCATAAGGCAGGTTTTCCACTCCCTGGACCATTCTTGTAGGCCTTCGCTGCACTTGTCCAAATTTGAATTCATACTTTTTAAGCATGGAGAACCAGAACTGCATGCAATACTCCAGATGGGGCCTCACCAGTGCCTTGTACAGCAGCACTATCACCTCCCTGTCTCTACTTGAAATACCTCTCCTGATACATCCTAGAACCGCATTAGCTTTTTTCACAGCCACATCACATTGGCTGCTCATAGTCATCCTGTGATCAACTAGTACTCCCAAATTATTCTCCTCCTCAGTCCATTCTAACCAATGCATCTCCAACTTATAGGAAAAATTGTCCCTAAATGCATGGCCTTGCACTTCCCGTTATTAAATTTCATCCTATTCCGGGTACTCCAACTTACAAAATCATCCACTCAGGCTTACAAGGTCATCCACATGATGATTAAAGCAAAGAAAATAGACTTTTCAAAGGAACTTCCTAACCACATGTACATTTTAGTCTTAAACAGCACAAATAGTGCTAGCTAGGCAAAACAGAAAATGCCTGAACACAGGCCCCTTCCCCTCCATCAAATGAGTTACCACTCCATTTGGATCCGAGATCTGTCTGCTTTCAGGCTAGCTAGAGCCTCCCTTGTCTTTCCTTCAGTGAGTCTTTCTTGCTAGCAAGACCATCCCTATGGGGGTGCGGGGCCCTGGGCGAATCGCTATCTGCAGGGCCCCCACCCACCCCAGCACTGGGGGGCAGGGCCGGCCAGCCCAGGGGAGTGTCTGACAAGGAACATCATTGCCTAACCCCTCCAGGTTCCTGTTGCTGAATATCAGGAGCCAGGAAGCTCCGCAAATAGGAGTAGGAGGGAGGGTGATGGATCATACCGTCCCTTGGACTTCCAGCCCTGCCCCTCCCATGAACTTTGCTGTGATGCCTGCCTTCCCCACAGTCTTCTGATTGGCAGCATGAGAGTGGGGAGCAGGGGAGGATAAAGTGGGGTGTCAGGAGGGTAAGAGAAGTGTAGCTGGGTGGCAGGCAGCAAGGAAGGCAGCACAGCATCTGCAATTTCCCATGCTGTTCCTGCCCTAGGCCAAATGCCTGGACATGCTGCAGGGCAGAAAATTTTAAAAGACTCTGGCCTTGTCCCAGCTTACAGGTGCATGCAAACCAGGTGGGGGAAGTTAAGGAACCCATGAGGCAAACAAGTCCATTTCACTCAGGATGGGAAAAGCAAGAAGGATCCACCCAGAAAGAAAAAGAACAAATTACAAGATGAAAGTCATGTCTGATCACCAGCCATATACAATGATCACACAGGAGCTCTGAGGAAGCAAGACATGAGAAGTTCCATAGATTTAGTTGAGAGTCAGCAAATATAAAAGATGGGTAAAAAGATGAAAACTTACTCAGTATCTGTGGTAGAAAGAGCAGGCAACATTAGGGGTGTGTTCACACAGGCTTCTTATTTCGAAACAACAGAGGTTGTTTTGAAATAAGAAACAGCATGTCCACGCGACGTACTCCCATTTTGAAACAAGGGGTTCCCTTGTTTCAAAATTGGAGCCGTGTTTTGAAATGGCTTAAACCTCCTTCCGTTTTGAAACACCCCCATGGGGACATGTTGTTTCGGAACAAACTGTTCCGAAACAACATTTGACCTCCCTTCCCAGGGTGCTTAGCACCCTAGGAGGAAGGGCCACCCCCTCAGCACCCTGGCCAGGGTGCTGAGGGGTGTCCCCTGGCCGGCAGAGGGGGTCTGCAGCCCTCTGCAGACCCCGGTGGGGTGAAGCGCCTGGCTCCGCTTCACCCCGCAGGGGTCTGCAGTCCCCCCCGGAAGTGAAAAAGCAAGTCCCCAACGTTGGCCAGGCAATTTCGTTTCCCTTACTTCAAAGACACTTTTTTGTCTTTCAAAATAAGGTGTTTCGAAATAAAACATTATTTCGAAACGGCTTGTTTTGAAACATCTTGTTTCGAAACAAGCAGTTTGTGTGTGAACATAGCCTAATTGTCACCTACTTACCCTGGGATGGGTAGGGGGAATTCAAACATCAAGAGATTAGTTTAAAACACAGTATAATCTTGCCCCCCTACAAAGAACATATTTTTGCCATTCTTGTGATTTTTGATCTCTTGAAACTGGCAATACAGTATAAATTAATACCATATACTTCACTCAAGGAATTCCTTTCCCTAACTGTATTCTTCGTGCTACTGTAGCAGGCTTCTGTAGCCACATTGTAAGGACACAGAGAGAGAAATTAATTGAATGTTCCTTTTAAAGTATGTTAGGCAACACTGTATCTGTTCTTTAATATCATAACTGAAATAACTACCTCAGTTTAATAGACATTGTAACCAATGTCCAACAAAGCTTGATGTTGTAAATTTAGAACTCTATTTTGTATTCTTAATAAAACTTTTTTTAGGTGTATACTCTGGAATTTCATTTAAATGTGTGAACAAGTTGTGTGAATGAAGGGTGTGTGTGATGGAATCAGTCAATACCAGCCTGTCCTGATGAAATGCAAGTACTACCTTATTGGCTAAGTGATGCAAACAACTAATACAAAACTGAGTGTCCACCCCAGAAAGAAAAGAAGATAACACAAAGTCATGTCTGTAAATGGCTGGTGATGAATGATCACACAGGATCCCTGGCCCAGCCTGCCCTCCAGCCTCACCACTTGGCCTGGGGGTGGGGGGGCAGTCCTTGCCCTGGCCTGCCTGCCATCCTCTTGCCTGGCCACCAACCCAGCATGACCCAGGGCCCAGAGGGACATGTGTGACGGTGTGCACCCTGGGTTATGATCTACATGATTTTCCTGTTCACTTGTACACTGGGATTGCATGATTTGTGCCAATTGCACCATGCAATGTTTCTGTGTGGATGCTAATAACTTATTCTACATGATATCTATGATGATATGTTTCCTACAACCTCATACGTGGGAACAAACATGTAACATGCCTTCTATGGCTCAGGGGTAAGGAAAGAGACAGAGGTCTCTTCCAGCAGCAGTGAACCTGAAAGAGGCAAAGGTAGCTAATAGAGGTGTCTGTGAAGAGACAAAAGAATTACCTCAGCCCTGAAAGGGAGGGGCTGAGGGGTTTGGAAACAAAGACTGAGACAAGCATCTGATGAAGTGGGATTTTCTCCCATGAAAGGTCATGCGAAAAATAAATATGTTAATCTTTAATTGCCACATGACTCCTTGGGGCTTTTTTTTTTTTTTTTTTTTTCCTGGACTAGACTAACACGGCTATCCCTTTGGAAATTGAGACCTGGAAGTTTTAAAAGGTTTTTGAGCTGGGACTCTCCATCTTGAAACAACTCCAAGCAAGATATGGGCCCTGCCTGGCCTCAGGCAGAGACCGACTGTGCAAGCATCTAACAGCCAAACACGTTGAGCTAAACTTGTTTGGTCTATGAGGTTAGTTTAAGTAGAAGTATTAGGTTAGCATGTGTGGTTTCTCCTGACTTACTTATACTGTGATTCTGCCATGCTTGGCCATATTCTCACTTAGAATTATAATCTGATCAATAAACTAGTAGTTGTTTTACCTAAAGCTGTGTGATCTTTAGAGGGTGTGAGTGAAGGATGCTGTGCACAATCTATTTCTTTGTTAAATGGATGGACTTGAGTGTGTGGTGGTTAGGAGTGGTTCCTAATCTCTGTAGACAGTGGCTCCTGGTGTAGTAACAGGGGCCGGGGGTGCTTGCTGGGGGACCCTCCCTCGAGTAGCCAGGGGCATACACGCCCTGCCTGGCACCAACTGCATGCAAGAGGCCAGAGTGGACTGACTCAGGAGTGAGTGGTCACTTGGCAAAGCGAGATGAATCAGGGTTCAGGAGTGGGAATTGGGAGGTCACAGCAGCACACTGAACGGGATCTGGGGAGCGGTCTGTCATAGCATGTTCCCTGATCTACCTGCCCCCCCCCCAGCCCAATGTGAATCAGGGCCCAGGGAGAGTCTTGGATCCCCAGCACCCTTGTCCCCCTCCAGGCTGAGGCTCAGGGTTGCACCAGACTCCCCCCAGTACTTACCTGGCTGTGTGTTCCCTGGGCTGGTGCTGGCAGTGTCTGCTGGAGGAGGAAAAGGTTAAACCTCCCTCTCCCCTCCAGCTAACTGCTCAGCTGGAGGCTCCAGAGGGAGGGACGGCAGGCAGCCCAGGTATTCACCTGCTAAGCAGCCTCTTAGGGAGCCTGTGTCTGCCGGCCAAAAACATTTGGGGCTCACTGCAGGCGATGTGGGACTCCTGCCGGTCCCTGCTGGGGGGGGAGCCCGCAGGGCCCCCAATGCGTGGGGCCCACGTCAAATGTCCCATTTGACCTACGCTAAGGATGGCTCTGCTTGCTACTGGTAGTTGGCCCCTTGCATCAAGTACTGCTGAGTAACACAGTCTTGGTTATGAGCTCCAGTGTGAAACCCCATGTTGCAATTAAATTGGGTTCATATGTACAACACTCTTGTTCCCTACAGGATGTTAATGTGGATGAGATTCATTAGCAAATCAATAATCTTTGGTAGCTGTCTTGATGACTCTTGCCTGTTTTACATATCCACAAGGGGAGAAAACCTTTTCCTTTTGTAGGACTTTGCTATATACAACACTTAGGACAAAAGTGTGACAGACTGGGGTTTCTACTCGACTGTGCAAGTTGCAATCACAAACTATACAAAACAGAATAAAATTCATGATTTGATGTAGACTTATTCCCTAAACTCTCACAACAACAATCAGACGCTGTTTTGTTTTCAATACAGTATCAGCCTCTGCTATGCTGTCGGCTAATTTGAAAGTCACAAATGAGCAATGAAAAGACATTTTACAGGACTATTAATAACTTAATAAATAATGAATCAGTGATAGCTGTGGTAAGGATGTAGTGTAAAATTTATCCTTGATGGTCTGATGTTGACTTCAGTGATGTTAGACCAGGGAATTTGGTCCACAGCCTCCAGTTTTCAAAAGAGGCCAAACTATGTTTGGAAATGGATTCAGCATGTAAGCACCCATTGTATGTCTTGTGTGTCTCACTGCCCATACAAATGTGTGATTTGTATACAGAGTTTAGGTGGCCCAAATCACTTTGGTCACTGGGCCAGAGAAATTATTGTGGCCTTATCACATTTTTTTTGCTTTTGAAGACACTAGACAATTCTAGCTTTAGAATTAGTTAAGCAGCTTGTGTTAAGTATAGCTCATTATGAATTTTTGGTTAGTTGATTTTGTCAATTAGACATCAAGATCAAAATGAAGAAACCAATGTTCATAAATGTATTTAAGGTTACTAATTGTCTTCAAGGAAACTAATTGAAGTTTCGAGGGCTGGAGTGCTGTTCAGTTGTTGGTTCTTAGCGCTTGATAACAGTAAAACCAGACTTCTAGATCCAGGGGCAGTCTTAGGGATTCCAGGGCCCTGGTCTAAAGTCAAGGATGGGGCCCCCCATGCCATGTGGGGTCCTATCCTTGACTTCCCCCCACCTCACCAGGGGTCCCACTGGCCCTGCCACCAACCTCCTGCCCCCCCAGCCTCTCTGTGCCCTACGCTGGCCCCTTGGTCCTGTGATAGGCCCTGCCATGCGACCCCAGGCCCCCATGCTGGCCTTGCCAGCCCCACTGTGGGTCCTAGCCCCCGCCCATTGTGGGTCCCCACCCCCTTGCTGGCATCACCTGGACACCCCGTGCCCCTATTGGCCTTGCCAGCCTTGCCTTGGCTCACCAGCCCCTCCTGCCATCCTCACTGGGGCTTATCCCACCCCTCTGTTGGCCTAGCTGGCCCTGCGGTGGGCACTGGACCCTCCGGGGTGACCTCACCAGTCCCACTGCAGGCCCCCTGCCTTCCCAACATGCCCTGCCATGGGCCCCCAGCCATGGCACCGGGGGCCCCCTCCTTCCCTGCCCCATCCTCCACACGGCCCTGGGCAACTGCCCTACCTGTCCACTTGCTAAGACTCCCTATGTCTAGACCCTATAAGTACATCATCAGTGTCCATTTCTAATTGCACTCATTCACTATATGTTAGCTTTTTGTTTTTCCTACAAATGGTCTTACTTTATGAAAGGATGATACAGCCATTAATAAAATTTTGCACAGTGTGTAAGCAGGTATTCAAAAAAAAAAAATAATGATCCTAGGCAGAAGGTCTAATTCCAATTTCACACAAAAGTATAACTCTAGTGACTACTCCAGGCCGACATCAGTGTCAGAGCAAAATCATGCCTGTGAACATATAAATTTAATGTAGAATATGAATACATAAAACGAGCTACAGTATTTCAATGGCTGAAGTCATGAAATGCTGCGTATTAAAACTATCTGTTCTTGCCACTAGATAGCAGCATATGTCTTTAATGTTCAGAATATGTTTCATGCCCAGCTAAACTCAAGATCTCATATTCTACATATTATTTACCTAGATCTCTCCTGAAGGTTGCTGTAATATCTGTGGAGAAAACTATTATATAGCATATAGTAAGCATATAAAGCATTTATGGATGCCATTCACTAATTTCTGTTGAGCATTGTGATCTATTAAAAGATAAATATGCTATTGCAGCAGTGTAGAGCCAGAATAATGCCACTGACTTGAATGGAGTTATTCCAGCTTTATAATGATAAGTTGAGTGCAGACTTTGGCCTTTGTGGGTTTTACTGACTAACTTTCTAAGAGGACCACAAAGTGATGCAAGGAATGCTATGAACTCATTCAGTACCCCTCATGCATTAAAGTGACAGCAAGGTTGCCTGCCTGTACTTTATAGTTTTGTTACTATTAAAAATAATTTTTTGTAAAGGAACTGTTCCAGTCAGCAGTATTCTAGTCCAAGGCTGTATGAGCAGTGTGTTTTGGGATGATTAACTGCTAGTTCAGTAGAAAGTGTTGAATGCTTGCTTTAATTTACACATACTGTGCAACTCACACACTCAGCTTCCACTAGAAGTATTTTGATGTCAACCTTTCCTTATTTAACAAACGGAGGAGCTAAAAATATACACCTAGCTACGAGGTGAATCAGACTTGGGGGTTTTTATTGCTCATGAAATAAGATTGCAATGCTTGTTATTGGACAAATAAGGAGCTTTGCCTTGCAATGCTATTTAAAATATCTTTACTGATGTGATGCAGGCTGTGATTCAAACATTGCACATACTGAATGAACAACATTAAAGAAAACCTCCAGAATAAAAAATGTGCCAGCAACACGGGACCGTCCCTGAAGAGATGAACAAACTTCTGGCAAGGGGAGTTTGGAAACTAATGTTGTTATCTCTGAGGAAAAAATAGAAGAAAAATATATATCAGCAGGTAAAAATGATACTTTTTAGCTGGAAGGCAGAGTTTACTCTGTGGAGCTTTCTTCACTGATATGTGCCTGGATACCATGAGAACTTGAACAAATTCAAATATCTCAATATGCGAATATATCTGAATACCTCAGGGCTGGTTGGTTTGTTGAGAGATTTGCAAAAGTGAACATTGCCACAAGAAGTGATGGGGTCCTGGTAATCATCAAAACTGGAAGTGTATCTGGGATGCTATATTCCAAGCCAAGACCTGGTAAGGTCACAAGGCTAAACAGAACTGACTCTTGAAGAGGTGCGGTTTAAAAAAAAATACATGCTGGGAAACGGCAGAGATGTCTATACTAGCTAGTGATTGGGAGCAGAATTTTTAGGTGACAAATGGAAGCCTTGTCCCTTCCTTTTTGGTAGCAGCATCCTTCAAGGAAGATATAAACTTTTTCTCTTTCCCTGTTTACCAGAGGTTCTACTGGTGCTTCTGTCCACTAGATTTTACATAGCTCTTCTTCCTCAGCGATAGACCCATTTTTCTCACATATGGCCAACACCTGGGCTTCTCTCACACCCACACCCTAGTTTAGAATGTGCACCAAGGAAGTTCTAAAAATACTGTGTATTGTGAGGTGTCATGACTGTAGAGCAGAGGTCCTCAAATTTATGCACACAATCGTGGCTCCTCCTCCGTGTTTTCACTGAAAGAAGCTAAAGTATCATTAAATACTTTCCTGATTATACTTTTCTATAAACACAGTTGCCGTAGATGCTGCAGTGATGTTGTGCAATTGTTAATGTCAGAGGACATTGTCCATGCTCTTATTAGGATGGGAAGATAGACTTCTTTATTAAGGTGTGTGGTCCACACTATGGAAAAGTACAAGCATCCTTGTTTTAGAGTCTACATTAACAGACTTGGACTTAGATCTTGTAACCAAGAGGTAAGAGAGGAAGTAACCGAACCAAGCCAAGCTGTTGGGAGTTTTGTTAAAAAAACAGCAAGGAGTTGTGTGGCACTTTAAGACTAACAGATTTATTTTTTGTATGAGCTTTCGTGGGAGAAGATCCCACTTCCTCAGATGCTTTGAAGATGGGTGAACTTACAGAAAGGAATGAAACTAAGTGCAAGGGGGTGTAAAACATAGGATCAGGCCATACAGTAGCAGCAAATCAGAGCAGTTGTTAGGTTCAAACCATGGGAAGCCTGAAGTCAAATTACCTTTTGTAATGGGAAAAGAACCCATAGTCTTGATTAAGTCCTGCTTTCACAGAATTTAGCTTGCATATTAATTCGAGTTCAGCTGTTTCTCTTTGAAGTCTTGATGTCCCAGCTACATCTCTAACGACAGTCGTTAACAAATCAGTCATCGAGTGATTAGGAAGATGGACATGCTCAGCAACTGGTTTCTTTGTTCTTTGATTTCTGATATCAGCTCTGTGCTCATTCAGCCTCTTACACAGCGATCTTCCCATTTGTCCAATATATAAGGTGTTGAGGCATTTCATGCACATGATGGCATAGACCACATTAGTAGATGAGCAGATAAATGAGCCTTTGATGGAGTAGCAGGCTTGATTAGGACCTATGATGGTATCTGTTGTGCAGATATGTGGGCAGACTTGGGAGTGTGGTTTGTTACAGGGGTGTGTGCCTGCTTCAATGTTTCTATTGTTAGATCTGTAGTTGCTGGTGAGAATCTGTTTAAGATTAGGGGGCTGCCTATAAGCAAGGAGGGGTCTGTCTCCTAATGCTTGAGAGAGAGAGAGGGATTATCTTTTAGAATAGGCTGTGTAAGTCCTTAATGATCTGTTGCACAGGTCTGACTTGGGGGTTGTATGTGGTAACTAGTGGTGTTCTGTTGTTTTCTTTCTTGGGTCTCTCCTGTAGTAGATGACTTTGGGGAACCTGTCTAGCTCTGTCAATTTGTTTTCTTACTTCCCCAGGTGGGTACTGTAGTTTCAAGAATGCTTGACAGAGATCCTCAAGATGTCTGTCTCTGTCTGAGGGATCAGAGCTGATGCGGTTATATCTTAGGGCTTGGCTATAGACAATGGATCGTGTGGTGTGTTTAGGATGGAAGCTCGAAGGATGCAGGTAACTATACCAATCAGTAGGTTTTCGGTATAGGGTGGTGGTGATGCGTCTATCCCTGATTTGTACTGTAGTGTCAAGAAAGTGGATCTCCTGTGTGGAGTGTTCCAGGCTCAACTTGATGGTGTTGTGGAAATTATTGAAATCTCTGTGAAAATCTTCAAGAGCATCCCTGCCATGTGTCCAGATGATAAAGATGTCATCAATGTAGCGCAGGTAAAGAAGAGGTGTTTTGGGATGAGACTTGAGGAAACGTTGTTCTAAGTCACCCATAAAGATGTTGGCATATTTGTGGGGCCATGTGAAGTTTTCTTGTATATGTAAATTTATAATGTTGTTATGGTACATTGATGCTTGAGTCACCTCCTCCCCAGAAAAGGGCGAGCTGCCACAGGCAGTCTGGATGTTGCACAATAGACTGTTATGTAACAAAAGGGTTACACAATCCCCGGTCCGTGAATGACAGAGGCCCTTGACAAGCAGCCAAGAGTTCCAGCCTGCCCAGTGACAGTGTGAGCCGTGCGCATCAGGAGAGAGAGTGGTGCGCAGAGCTTCTAGAACTTTCCACACTGATTCCAACGAGAGGCCTTTCATGGCGGGAAAACCCAGGCTGGTGATTGGCTGATTTGGGGAGAATTTAAGGAGAGCTCTGGGAGGAGACAGGGCTCTTGGGCAGGGAAATTCCTTAGACACAGCGATTGTCTGGGAATTGCAGGGAGTCAAGGGTCCTTGGGTGGAGAAGCTTCTGGAGACAAGTGGTTCCTCAGGAGTTCTCAAGGATTAGGGGCCTTCTTTGTTGGAGTTAAGGGTGAAGGAGCTTAACTGGAAAGTGCGTTCCTGTCACCACTAGAGAGTGAGAGCCTCAGGACTCTGGAGTTAGGGCTGAGCCTCTGGTTCTCAGAATCAGGAGCTCAGAGCAGAACTGGATGTTTCCCTAGGAGGCTGTAAAGAGGACTTCAGGACTCAAGTCCCTGAAGAGCGGAGGCCTGGCTGGACTGTGTTTTAAATTAATAATAGGCTCTGCATATGGACTTTGAACAGGGGTGAATGGACATTTGAATAAGGATCCCGAGCCACCAGAGGCTTGAAGTAGACATGTCAAGCTTGGTGAATGGATCAAGACTCCAGAGGATTCCAGGAACCGCGGGATTGTCACAGGAATCATGGCCAACGCCCTCAGGGGTAAAGACAACTTGGGACAGGTCTCAACCCTGAACAGGCTTGGTAACTGGAGTGGGTTCGCCCGCTCGGTGTGTTGCTGTTTGAAGTTTTGTTTATTCTTTGCGCTCTATACTTACTTGTTATTAAGTGCTACTCTTATAATTCATGTGGGGGTTGCATTTGTTCCTTGCTTGTTCATGCCTGATTTAGCTGGAAGGTTCATTTAAATTTGGGTGGAAAACTTACCTGGGAAGTGTATCTGTGTTAAGTGTTTTTATACATTCACTCCCTTATTTTTCCCAATATAGTTTTGTGTCCTTCCTACCCGTCCGAGTTATTTCTGCTGCAAAGGGTATGAGGTTAATAGACGCCTCAAGACAAAATGACCTAATAGTATGAGCAAAATATTGCTAACAAAGCCTGCTTTTGAGAAAGAGTTAGTTAGAATTTGTTACATGTTGAGGCTCTGTATTCTGTATGGTAAATTTACGGTATATTCTTCATTAAGACCCTCTTAGTTTCTGCAATACTTTGGAGCAGTGCACTCCACTGCAGTCTATGAAGCAATATGCCTATTTACTAAAGCTGGACAGAAAATGTTTTATCCCATTCCATGAATTTTTGAGATTTTGAAACTGTTTCCCATCCTAAATTGGGATGAAAAATGAAAAGTCTCAAAAATTTTTCTGAACTGAAAATCCAGATTTTGTAGGGATTAATCAAAATGTTTTGTTTTTATTTCAACTATTTTTTTTACTATAATTACCATAAATTTATAAATAGAAAGCTAATCCACACCAAAAAACCAGAATTTTTCATTTCAACATCAAAACTTTGTTTAGAAATATTTCAGTAGAGAAATATGTTGAAACTGACCCTTTCCTTCCAAAAAGTCCTGGTTTTGATTAACCAGCATTTTCTAATTTGAAAACAGATAGCAAAAAATTTCCCTGTCACTTCGGCTGTTTACATATGCTAAGGATCTGGCCCATAATAGAGCTTCATGGATGTAAGGCCAACCAGAGTATCTAGAATGCAGTCCCCATTGTGGATTTTATTAGTTCTACGCAGTAATTTTATTAGTAGTTTTATTAGTTCCACACAGTAATTACACACTCTTTAATAAGTTTCTCCTAATTTCCCTTATGGCCAGCCCTTTTGCAGCTTTAATGTGTGACCTGTTGTTCACAAGTCTGCCATCTCTTTGAATAGCTCTGAGGCTTTCTCTTTTCTATACTCTTTGGAGTTTTGTTCTTCTGTTATGTCACCTCTTTATTTCCTATCTTTCTAATGAAAAGAATCCTCTTATCTTTGTCCTTTTATCATACCTACATTATGAAAAAAGCCCATTCAACCCATCAAGGCCTGATGACCTACTTAACCAGTGCTGAAATAAATAAACAGATAGATATGGGCTTCATTCAGGGCCTTTGGGCCTTTTTTTTTTTTCATCCTGGAATACCTTTATGTACTGGGCATGTTTTTACTATTTTGTTTGGGCAAAAACAATGTAATAAAAACATTCAAAATTGTTATCAACCCTCAGGGTTTGAGAGTGGCTGCTTTTTCATTTTTGTTTTTCTGTTTTAAAACGTTAAAAAACAATAGAAGAATAATATAGAACATCAGCCATTTTCTGAAACCTCTCCGAAGTGTGGAGTCCCTCATATCTTCCAGGCAATCCCTTTAAAAAAATGAATACATAAATTATATTTTCATTGCTTTGAAATTTAAGGACCCATGACTAGTCCTTCTCTCATTTGCATGTCAAGACAGAGGTGGACAGTGCTGACACAGCAGCAGTGGCTGCAGCTCTGTCAAACAACAATAATTTCATAGACCAGGAGAGAGGGGAAGGGCAAACTGTGCTTTCCCATTCCAATCTCAAAACAGCTGTAGTGATATGAAGAGAAACCACCTGCCTGCATACACATCAAAGAACAGAGATAGCAAGAAGTCAACACGCTCACTTTTCCCATAAAACAGGAACCTGAAAGTATTTGGAAAGGAAAAAATCTCTCCCCTCCCCACCCCAATTCAGGAATGGCAAGAAGATATTAGTGGAGCCAAGAAGAAGCACCCCCCTTCACCAGCATCTCAGGAAACCAGTCTGGGAAGCAGGGTGTGAAAATCATCCACCCATCTCTTCACAAAAGCTGATGCAATATGACAGGAAGATTAGCAGGCCAGTAATTGGTCACAGCCTTTAACCCAGCGCTCCCCTTTTCTTGCTGGCATACAGATCAGGTATTACAATTGAGAGGATGTACAGGGGAAGAATGACACCCCATCTCAGGCCAGTTAGGGTGAGGAGCAGACTGACCAAGTCTCCCAGGATACCAGAGAGACTTACATTTTGCAATTGAAAAACTGGATTATTCCTGATTTAATAATCATAAAATCATATTATACAATCATAGAAACTGGAAGGAACCATAAGATGTCATTGAGTCCAGTCCCCTGCACTCGTGGCAAGACCAAGTACTACCTTAAACCATACTTGACAAGTGTTTGTCTAACCTGCTCTTAAAAACTCCAGTGATGGAGATTCTAGAACCTCCCTAAGCAATTTATTTCAGTGGTTAATCACCCTGACCATCAGGAATTTTTTTCCTAATGTCACTTAAATCTCCCTTGCTGTAATTTAAGTCCATGGCTTCTTGTCCTGTCAATAGCAGTTAAGGAGAAGAATTTTTCTCCCTCCTCTTCACAGGGGCATCCCTGGCACCTGGCACACGGGGCCCCTCTTCTTCCGGTCTCCGGCCAGAGATCCGGGGCCCAGCCACCCGCAGCCACAGCTGCCGGTCCTGGCCCTGTCCCCAGCTGGGGATCTGAGGCCTAGCCACCTGCGGCAGTGGCGGCCGTTTCCAGCCCCTTCAAAGGTCAGGCGACACTGCGGCCATGGCTGCCACTCCTCGCCCTGTCCCCGGCTGGGGGCATGGCCTGCGGGCAGGGGGCGGGGCCTGGGCCCATGTCCCGGATCATTCCCCAGGGCAGCGATGCCCCTACCTCTTCATAACAACCTTTTAAGTACTTGAAAACTATTGTCATATCCCCTCTCAGTCTCTTTTTTTTCACAAACTAAACAAATCCAGCTCTTTCAATCTTGACCACATAAATCAAGTGTTCCAGACCTTTAATTGTTGTTGTTGCTCTTCCCTGGACTTTCTCCAATTTGTACACATCTTTCCTGAAATGAGGTGGCCAGAACTGAACAAAATACTCCAGTTGAGGCCTAATCAGGGTGGAGTAGAGCAGAAGAATTACTTCTTGTGTCTTACAATAATCCTGTTAAAACACCTCAGAATGGTGTTTAGGGTGGGTTTTTTTGTTTTTTTTTCAGCAATATTACATTGTTAACTCATATTTGGCTTGTGGTCCACTATGAGACCCAGATCCCTTTCCTCAATATTTCTTCATGGGCAGTCATTGCCCATTTTGTATGTGCCTCCTCCATCTCCCACCTGAGGTACTGCTGTTGATTGCTATCTCACCATTGACCGAAGAGCTTCTGGATTGTTCTTTCTTAAGTGAAATACTTTGTACTTGTCTTTACTGAATTTCATTGTATTTACCTCATGACTGCTCACTGTGGCTATCTGTTCCCATCTAGTAATGGCTAGGTCAGTTAGAGATTGATGAGTCTGCTACAGTCACATCTAAGAAAGGGTATGACCTGATCCCATGACTTATGCTTTCCTGCATTTATTTTCCTCCCATTCTGTAAGTTCCTCCATCCTGAAAGCATATGATGAAGTGGGATTTTCTCTCTCTAAAGATCATACAAAAAATAATTTTTTTAGACTTTAAGTGCCACAGGACTCCTTGTTCTTTTCTTTTCGTTTCGTTTCTTTTCTAAGAAAGGGGTGTCTGTTAGCTCAGGTCATAGTGTTAAGACTTTGAGGCCTCATGTTTGATCCCTGCTGATGATGGCCAGGAGAGGAAACACATGTGGGTTTTCTGTGCTGGATCTGGCATTGTGGGCAGAGGGGTTGGTTCCTCCTTTATCTCAAATTATCTTGAGCTTCTCTGACTGTCCCTGAATGTGTGGGTAGGGCCTTAGTTCTCTCCTCACCCCATTTTAGAGAGCAAGCCCCAAGTCCTCTCAGTCAGCAAAACATGCCACTGATGTTATGAGTCGTGAAGCTTCTCCCTCACTGGCACATGAAGAGAAGGTGACTCTAAAACTGACTTTCCCACCAGTCAGTGGTATGAAAACAAAAATGTGCAGACAATGCATGCATCAAGTAACTGTAGCAGTAGCAGACACCTTACTTGCTACAGGTAGAGGGCTTGGAGGAGGAGGCTTTGAAAGACCTCCTCCATCTCCTACCGGAGGCACTGCTATTGATTGCTACCTCCCTGTTGACCTAGGAGCTTCTGCCCGTCCCCCCGTTTCTGACTCACTCAGCCTGATCAGCCTGAGGACACATCACCACTGTCAAGATAGGAGGCAAAAGTGGACAGGTGCTGGTGAATGCTACAGGCTGTGGCTACCATAGTTCATTCATCCATTACCCTCTATAATCTTGAAGCTTTATTTAAATGTATACTGTACCTGAAAATTAATTAATTTGTTAGTCTTTAAAAGTGCCACAGGACTCCTTGTTTGTTTTGCTGAACTAGACTAATACAGATACCCTTTGGAACATAAAAACACAGAAAATTTCATAGCTTTATTACAAAGCTTCATTATGTCAGACCACCCTAGCTCCTGAAATCATTTGCTCTCAGAATGAAGAGAATCAGGTTGACTGTTAAAATGGAGAGCCCAGTTCTCCAAGCACTACAAAACTAAAGAGCAGAAAACTTGTTTCTACAGATCAGGATTGGTAAGCATCATCTGTAAACCTTGATGACCTGGGGAATCCTACCACACCACATAATTTAGCATATTTTTCAGTACCTGCTCTTACTAGATCAAGCATGGGCATCATCTGTTTGCCAAAGCTGGAATGAAGTTCTTCATATCCCTGACCTGTGGAAGAAATTTGAATTTGAGCTTAACTGACCAGCATATATATATAAAAAGCCAAGGAGTCTTGTGGCACTTAAAGACTAAGCTCACTCACCCTTATCTCATTCGGCAAGTTATCAAAGAGGCATGCTGATCACTTTCAAGATTGATGGTACTGCTGAGTCTGTAAATACTGCCTGTGACACCTTTCTCAATAGGTGAATTGGTCCATCAAGATATTAGATTTGATTTCATCAACAAAGCCAAGTTTTGTGAATGTCTCCAAGGCTCATTCTACATTGGCACTGACAATAGATTTTATAAGCTCCAAGGCATTATCATCAATGAAAACTGATAACACACCAGTTGATGATCCATCCATGAAAGGTCTTGTTGCTACCCACAGTTAGTCTAAAACTGCTAAAAATGAGCAGCTGTCCTCATGTGTCATCATCTGGAATTCTTTGTGTTGCTAACTGATGTCATGGCCTTTTATGGAATTGACTTTGAATTATTGCATACTAAATGATGAACTGCTGCTGGCTCTTTCAAGTGAGAAAGATTTTAACATTGAACATCTTTATATAGATGTTGTAGGTGAAAATCCTGGACAAACTGCATTTCATGGTCTTAAAAAGCAAAGTTTGGAAGCACTTCTTAAGCACCCCCCTAAAGTCAATATTATGAATGAACTTTTTTTAATATCATGAGGAATTTCATACATTTTTCAGAGCTGAAACTCCTGTTATGCAACATTTGTTTTAGTCAGTTTAGTAAGCAAAGCCGTGCTAGGTTGAGCTGAAATGAACTGTCCTGCTTGATCAAAATGGTGGTGCATATGAATGGACTGTAGCCATTGCTGAATGCTGTAAGACCCTAACCCGCAAGGGCCTTAGTGAATGTGAGGTTATCTGCAGAGGTTTGATTATGTTAAAGATGTATGGAGACAGGCTTCCTTTGCTTTCTATTATGGAGAAAGTATTAATTCCAGATTATGACTACAAACTGGATAAAATTCATTCCAAAGTCTCCAAACACTTTGGAAGAATGTGGCTCCCTTATATGATGCTTGCCTGGCAAACTACTAACTACAGAAAATATAAATATGGTCATAAACTGGTTTGGATCAAGGTGGTTTCTATGCAAATAAGGAATTATAAAAAATGAAGCATCAAAACAATTTAAAATTTTCAATTTCCTAAGTTTAATGAACTGCACAGAGGCAAAAGCAAAGCATTCAAGGGTGGCAATACTAGATTAAGTTAGAAAATAAAACATAGTTTTCTTAACAATAGGTACTTTGAAAGGATGTCTGTGGGTTATAGGTGTTTCTTCCTCCAATTAAATTAAGCATTTTCATTTGCCTTCTGTTTAATTAAATTGTTCCATTAAACACAGTTACTACAAGGTTTTCATGTGTTCTGTAATGTTAGTCTCAATAGTGTGGTTAACGGGAATCTGTTTGCTTGGCAGGTAAATGACTACTGAAACATTCAGGAAAACAGTATTTATTATTTGTGATATTACGTTTTCCAGTTGTTCACTATTTTTTCCTGAATATATAGAACAAATACTTTGCATCATACTAGAAATCTGACACAGAATAGCTAATTAAATATATTTTAATATGCTCATATACATGTCTTTGAATATTGTGGTAAATCAAAGGACTTACAATGAAGAAAAAGTTTTTGGTTTTAACATGCACTCTGTAGTTCATTTTTTCTTTATCAGTAAGTTTTTCCAGAAAAAGAAGGTTGTATAATTCATTGTTTTCTCTTACTGTGTACCGATGTAACTGTACAAAAAGAGCATAAGACCTTGTTAAAGCTGATGTAACTACTAGTTCATGATATTTCAGTTCCTGGCTAAACATTGAAGCACTTGGTTAACTCGCTGTATACAGAAAACAGAAGCTTCTTCATTTGTGAGAGAGTAGTAAGTTTTTGTTTGGATGGGTGGTTTTTTTTTGTTTTTTTTACTTTAAGACCAATTTTCTTTTTTTGGTTTAAAGATGAAATTGTCAGGAATCTGGCTTATGCTTCTTTCACACAGGTCCTGTTAGGCTGTCTTAGAATGGACACTAGAGTATTCCTTTCCCTGGTACAGGGATAACTATGGATATCTGCCATGCCAGTAAAGGATGTGGTTGGAGTGTACCACCTGGCTCCAATCATTTCACTTCCTGCTATAAAATTAAAAGTTTAAAACAACCCAAGGTATTTCCCATGCTGGGAGGCCAAACTGGCCCCCTTGTACCCTAGGAATCATAGAAACTGGAAAGAACTATAAAAGTCATCGAATCCAGACCCCCCACTCAGGGGAGGACCAAATTCCACCTTAAAACATCCCTGACTGGTCTTCTCTAACCTGCTCTTAAAAACTTCCAGTGATGGAGATTCCATAACCTCCCTAGGCAACTTATTTCAGTGGTTAATCACCCTAACCATTAAGAATTTCTTCTAATGTCCAACTTAAATTTCCCTTGCTGTAATTTAAGTCCATGGCTTCTTGTCCTGTCATCAGCAGTTAAGAATAAGAATTTTTCTCCCTCCTCTTCATAACAGCCTTTTTAGTACTTGAAAACTATCGTCATGTCACCTCTCAGGCTCCTTTTTTTCCAAACTAAACAAACCCAGTTCTTTCAATCTTCCCTCGTAAGTCAAGTGTTTAATCATTCTTGTTGCTCATCTGTGGACTTTGTCCAATTTCTCTACATCTTTCCTGAAATGAGGCACCCAGAACATGACACAATACTCTAGCTGAGGCCTAATTAGAATGGAGTGGAGCAGAAGAATTCCTTTTCACGTTTTATTTTCAATATCCTCGTAATACATCCCATAATGATGTTTGGGTTTTTTTGCAACAGTGTTACACTGTTGAATCATATTTAGCTTGTGATCCTGTGTAAGACCCAGATCCCTTTCCATAGTACTCTTTCCTAGGCATTCATTGTCCATTTTGTATGTGTGCAATGGATTGTTCTCTGCAAGGTGCAGTACTTTGTATTTGTCTTTATTGAATTTCATTCTATTTACCTCAGACCATTTCACCAGTTTGTCCAAATCATTTTGAATTGTGATCCTATCCTCCAAAGAACTTGCAACCCCTCCCACCTTTGTATCATCCACAAACTTTGTAAGTGTACTCTTTATGCCATCATCTAAATCACTGATGAACATATTTAACAGAACTAGACCCAGAACCAATCCCTGCAGCACCCTGCAGAGAGCCTCTTCTGTATCTTGCAGAACCATACTTTACCCACTAACTTCTCCTGTACTGTGTGTTGGGGCTGGACCTGTTTTCATTAAGTTAACAAGATTTGCGACCTAAAAACTGTGCTGCCTGAGCAGGGACTGCAGGAGTGACTTCTTGTTGCACGTCAGCAAAAAGTAATTCATATGCGGAAGGCAATCTTTCTTCTACTTGGAATGGGGTAAAGATTGTTAGTACAAATGAACTTTTTTCTGATACACTTTGTACACCAAAGTAAATTGTAGTCCATACATATAAAATGCATTTGCAATACCTTACATACCATAGCTGGTCTAGCTACCTTCTTGTAGCAAGAAAGTGTGTCTTTTTGAACATGTAGTAGAGCTCATGCATTAAGGTCACACGGTACCAGGTTTGATCCCTGCTACCAACAACCCTCCTAGGAACATCAGCTTTACAAGTGGTGACCCTTCTGAGAAATTCAAATGGAAAGTCTCTGAAGCTTGAGTGAATATATACCCTGTAGCTGTTCAGTGTGCCACTCCCAGTCTAGTGGTGGTGAGACCATGCAGAGATTGATGAGTCTGCTACCGCCTTGGCTAAGAGAAATGCGCCTTTTACCTTAGGCAGCAGTGTTTCACGCATTCAGATTAAGTAGTCCCCATGTGTGTGTGTGCACATGTGCAAGGGAGCGGGGTGCCACACCAGATTCTGGGGGATGTTGTTGACCGTTGCTCTGCTTTTGCCACTAGGTGTATGGGAAGGATGAGTCAGGTGGACTCCGTGGCCAATGGCAGGGTGATGATGTAGATCTGAAGTGTGGGATTGCAGCAATGGAGCTCAGGCTGAGCAAGATAAAGGCTGGAGTGGTCCAGTGCTGGCTGGCCACTATGTCAGGGAGGGCGTCATGCAGCAGGGAGGGGCAGATGGAGGTTCAGGGGGCAGGGAAAAGCCCCATTCATCACTGGACACAGTACTGCAATGAGAGGGGCCAGGGATCAGGTGTGGGGGAAGTTCATGCCCCCATTCATCCCCAGGCCTTGGGCTGGAGTTGAGGGCAGATCAGCAAGGGGATAGTGCATTCTCCTTGCCAAGGACTTAGCACAGCAGTGAGGGGACAGATCCCGTGATTCTGTTCTATTGCAAACATCCTGCAGAGCATACATCTTGTGTACATGTCCCTTGGTGTAACCATGGCTTTGCCACCTTGAACGCCACCTGTGGCTGAAGCAGGGCCCCACAACACCTCTCGTCTCACCATATGTTCTATGAAGCACAAGGAACTGGGTGAGACAAACTGAATGGGGGTATTAATAGGGACAAGGGAAAATTTGTGGGGTGTTACTGGGTCTGTAGAAGGCAATGGTGGAGATGGAAGTTGCAGTGGGAGTACTGGGGGGAGCAGTGAGGTGTTGGAGCACCTAAATAAGCCAGGATGGCTCTGTGAAATTAATTTGAATATGGTGGTCAGTATCGTGAGGGGTTCATTTAATCAAGTGAGGTAGTTGTGCTCACAGAGAGAGACAGCAACTCACTGCAATCAGCTGTGGCTAATTGCTGCTTGTTCATCCTCATTTCCTCCTCTTCAAGAGGAGTGAAAATCCATCTCACTTCTGCTCCCTCTTTCCCCAGGGAATGAAAAGTTCCCACTGCTTCATCCTTGGTTTCCTGGCTACCCTGTCTTTGCCATTAAATGTGCCATTGAGAGAACAGAAGATTCTCATTAGTGGATTCTTCTTCCTTCTACCTCCACCACCTGAGCAGGCAGGGCGAGCAGAGTGAATGTCTGAGGCAGGTGAGGTGATTATGTTAACTATGGCACAGAGATCTCATATACTCCACAGATTCATATGAATGCATTCACAACTCTCCGAGTGCTAAGCAAATTGGCTGTGAAAAAAAAAAATTCTGAAGTGGTTAGCAATTATGCAATTATACGTGACTAAAAAATAAAATCTTTCCTTTCTTTAAAAGAGAAAACTGAGAGCATATGAGTTTAGAGCGAATATTAGTCACATCAGTAAAAATGGATTATTGTTCCACAAAATGAAATTAGAGCTGATCAGACAATGGAAACAATAAAAAGTTGCACCTCTGCTTAACATGCAGCAGGTCCTGGGTTCAATTCCCAGGGGGTTGGACTCGATGATCTCATGAGGTCCCTTCCAGCCCTATGATTTGATTGATTGAAGTCATTTTTTGTTCTGAAGGTTTGAAAGATTAATGGTTTTCCACTTCTAGAATTTTTTTCACAGAAATTTTTATTAATGTTTTTAGGGTTAGAAAATTTGCATTTTGAAATGTTTTTGTTCTTTGCTTTCCCTTTTTCTCTATCTCTTTCTTTTTTTATCTCATATTCATCCTTTTTTACCCTCTTCCATTTTGCCTCTGTAAAATGTCAGAGAGGACCAGAGGGGAGAAACAAAGGAGCAGAAAGACAGGAAAAAACAAAAAAACCTAAAGTGATTAAAAAAATAATCAAATCTCATAAAAAAAATATTGCATCAAATCTGGATGGGGGGGATAGAGGGAATGTAGTTTTCAACAGCAAGAATTCCAGTTGAAAAATTACAGCTGACTCCACTGGAACTGATACAAAGGGGTAGCTGTGTTAGTCTAGTTCAATAAAACAAACAAGGAGTTCTGTGGCACTTAAAAACTAACAAATTTATTTATTACATGAGCTTTCATGGGAGAAAATCCCACTTCGTCAGATGCTTTGAAGATGCTTCAAAGCATCTGACGAAGTGGGATTTTCTTCCATGAAAGCTCATGCAATAAGTAAATTTGTTAGCCTTTACATGCCATGGAACCAGGGGTTAAAGTATAATTTGGAGGGCCCCAGAACACCCCCGTGCTGGTGGGCCCCCCTCCCATGCCAAGGGCCCCCCGGACCCCAGCTTCTGCCCCCTCATGCCAGTGCCCCACCCCCTGCCCCCACTATCCCCCCAGCACGAGCCAGGCCACCCCCACACTTGCCAGTGGTGGTGCAGCTGGGGAGGTGGGGGTGGTAGGCCTTGGGTCCAGGCGGTGGCGTGGCGGGGCAGGAGGCATCAGGCCCGAGGTTGGGACAGGCCCTGGAATAGGAGGGGTTTGGGGTGGGGCTTGAGCCCCCCCAAGACCACCCTGGCCCTGACCCCTCCCCTGCCTGCTGGAACATGGTGGAATGCTGCTCTGGGGCCTGCTATTTTTACGGGCCCAGCGTTTGGGCCCCTAAAAATAGAACATGGAACCAGAACGCTGCATTATGGGGCCTGCTATTTTTAAATGGTGGGCCCTGGAACTCAGCGTTCTAGCTCCATGTTCTTTTTTAGGGGCCCCGGAACACGGAGCCCCTAAAAATAGTGGGGCCCAGAACAGTGTTCTGGGCAGGGCCGGCAGAACACAGTAAGCAAGGTAAGCATTTCAGGGAGGCGCCAATGTTGGAGGGGCATCCCCTTGCAGTGCTTACAGTGTGCCACTTTTACATGCCACAAGACTCTTCGTTTTGTTTTGCTTGAGAGAGAAACTCTCAGACCTATTGATTTGTATTCTCTTGTTAATGAGGCAGAGGAGGGGGTGATCTGGGGTGATTCACTTCTAAATGAGGCAGGGGAGGGAGGAGGTGATCTGATAGTCTTTCACAAAGGCTTAGCCTAGCGTTTCAGATTTGATGTTTCTACTATTGAGCTTGAAATCCCCTAAAGATCAATCCAGACTCCCTTTGAATTAAACTGACTTAGTTTTACCTACATGACGATCTTAAGAGAGACACCTTAGAAGCAGATTTCTGCTCTGTTGAGTCCGATGGTTCCCAACATTTTCTCTGTTGTGGCACACCTTGCTACCTTTAATTAAGTAGAGGCACACCACCATATGATTCCAAATGAACTCATGAATATTCATGAGCCAAGAACCAAAGCAGAGCTCTTTGAGTAGTTTTTTCAAAAAATTCTATGGCACACCTACTCAGATCTGATGGCACACCTGGGTTCTGTGGCACACTGGTTGGGAAACACTCATTTAGTCACTAATGGTTCCTTGCTCCTTTTCATAGGAAGAGGATTTGTTTTTGCACAAAATATCCCACTGTTTCATTGTTGAACAACATGGTTGTTCCAGCAAAAAAAAACAAGGAGTTGTCTGGCACTTAAAGACTAACAGATTTATTTTTCTCATGAGCTTTTGTGGGAGAAAATCCGACTTCATCAGATGCTTCGAAGATGGGGAAACTTACAGAATGGGATGAAAATAAATGCAGGGGAGTGTAAGACATGGGATCAGGTCATACTGCAACAGCAAATCAGAAAGCTCATTCAATAAATAAATCCATTAATCTTTAAGTGCCATAAGACTCCTTGCTTTTTTTGCTTTACTAGACTACCATGGCTGCCCCTTTGAGAAAATGTTTCCTCATTTGCCTTTGGTTCAAGCTGGGCCCATAAAGCATCACAGTTATAGCAGCAGAAGTAAAGAAGAGCAGAGCTGTGTAGAAAATTAAAGGCATGTGCGTATTTCTTGTCCATGGACTCTCAAGATTAGAAAAGGACACAGAGAAAAGTCCTCTCTGCTCTCTTTTCATTATGTCTTGGGAAGTGGATGGCACGCACTGTCAGCAGGGCCGTCCCTAGGGGGGAGCGGGGCCCAGGGCGAATCAGTTTGTGCGGGGCCCCCCCATTTTAAACTTTGCAGCACAATGTTCCCTCTAAGCCAGTGGTTCCCAACCTGTGGTCCGGGGACCCCCAGAGGTCCGCAGACATTTTGCAGGGGGTCTGCGGAGCCTCTCCCTACCCAGGGCCAGAATCCAGCTACAGCCCTGATGCTCCCTGCCAGGGCTGCCTTTCCCCTTCTGTGGCTGTCTCCTGGCAGGGGATGGAGCCACAGCAGCTCCCCAGCAGGGGCAAGGGCAGGGGACCACAGCTGCCGCGGCTCAGCTCCCCAGTGGTGCGGGCAATGGTGGTGGCAGCGCTGCTCACCAGCTCTCCCACTGGTGCAGGCCAGAGTCTGCCCATGCCGGCCAGATTACATAATCAGCTTAGGGGGTCTGCAAAGACTTTTTTTGTTGTTGTTGTTACAAAGGGGTCCCCAGCCTGAAAGAGGTTGGGAACCACTGCTCTAAGCTGATGATGAAGCTGAGCAAGTTCCCTGCTGGTTCTCCAGGCCCCAATGGGCTTCTTCCGTGCTGCCCGCTGGCTCCCCAAGTGCACCCATAACTTGTTCAGCTGCATCATCAGTTTAGAGGGAACACTGGGCAGTGTCATAATTTTTCTTTAATAAAATCATAAATTTCTAGCCCTCAGGCTAAAAAGTTGCAGAGAGAAGCAGAAAAACATGACCTGACTTTATCCTAAAGGCTCAAAACCCAGAAGTCAGAGAAAATAGCCCCCCCCCCCATTTATTATTTCTTTAAACATCTCTTTATTTTTAAGTGAGTTTTAATGATATATTTAAGCCAGACTTGTGACTATTTTTGATGTTTAGGGTAGGCAATACTGAATGTATCATGGTGATGTTTCATCAACCTCACAGCCAAGTTGACAGGAGCATCTGGAGGTACCCTTCTTTGTGGTTCTGGTTTTCTGTTCAAGATGGGCACACAATTTTACAAGTTTAATAATTTTTCTTAGATCAAGTTTTTTTAAATTGAAAATTCAGAGAGAGGGAAGCTATTTTTGGATGATATCAAGAAATAAATTCAGGCCCTCTCTCACCTTAAAGCACTGGATTCCAATTGTCTAATGTTATTTCCTTTATGCTGCCTGACTCTCCTTTTCCTTCTTATTTTAATATATGTATTCATACAGTCCTCATTGCTTTGCAGGTGATCTAAGTAATGACACTCAGGTACTGTTTGAGGATGAGAGTAAGAAACAAGGGACCTTTGGCCTTCTCTCAGATACCCTAATGTAAAACAAACAAGGAGTCTTTTGGCACTTTTAGAAGCTAACAAATAAATAAATTTGTTAGTCTTTAAAAGTGCCACAGGATTCCTTGTTTGTTTTTGGCCACAGTTGCTTTCCTCTTTGCCACACTTTGGGACTGGTGGTCTTTCTGCAATCAATGACAATGGGGCATACTTACAGTGCAGAAGGAAGGACAAAAAACTTCTTTAATGTGTTGATTGATGGCCATTAACCCTAAAAACCCAGTATTTCCATATGAGTGCTAGCCTGGGGTCTTCTCTCTCAGGTATAATAGATCATTATCTGCACAGAGAAGTTTGCTCAAAAAGACATCCCTGAAGACTGAAAACTTTTGTTAAATGTAGAAGGAAAAAAGTTCTTTAATATCTGAGAACACTTTCTGGAGATGCTGATATAAATTCAAAGAGAAGGTCCTGTTTTGTAAAGGTTGGGGATGTGACATTCTCCTGACTTTGTCCCCGTTTGCTTGACTGAGGCTGGCTCCACAAGTTTGATCTCACTTGTCCTTTCTCTTCCCCTCAGGGAGCAGTTGTGGGAAGGTGGCTAGTTAAGAGCTCCTGTAACCAAACGCTGCCTGTTTGAATTCCCTTCTCCCTTCCCTGACCAGCCAGAACTGCTCCCTCGTCCCACAGCTTGAAAAAGCTCCCTGCTTCCTTACTCCAGCCAGCTGCGTCGGATCCCCCAAAAGCGTGAGGCCCCCCAAAGCATGGGGCCCACGGCAGTTGCCCTTCCTGCCCCCTCTTAAGGACAGCCCTGACTGTCAGTCATACTTATTGACAGCAAGGGCCCAGTTTGATGGGTGATACATTCCCTGCTCTCAGCCACTTCCCCTGAGCAGAGCAGTAGCCTCAAAGACTGTTTCAGATTCCATGGGACTGAAACAACTCAGTGCTTGTGACATGCAACTCTTGGTCTTAAGGATTCACTTTTTCCCTCCATGTAGAGTGAGTTTGGATCAAATTCTCAAACAACTGAAGACAGTGGTTCTAATTTCTCTCTCAGGATCAGGGCTGGCACTTTCTGTAAGCTCACCCATCTTCGAAGCATCTGAGGAAGTGGGATCTTCTCCCACGAAAGCTCATGCAAAAAATAAATCTGTTAGTCTTAAAGTGCCACACAACTCCTTGCTGTTTTTTTTTACTAGTGGTGAGCCAGTGTGGCACCAGCCCATGGTGCTGAAGCTTAGGGGTGCCAGGGGGTGGGGCAGGCCAGCCCAGAAGCTGGACCCCATTCTCCTGCCTCTCCCCGAGCCAGTCACTTTGCCCCCATGGGCAGAGCGGGCCAGTCCATGGGTTGGGCTCTGCTCTCTCACTCAGTTTCTGGGCTGGCCCTCCCTGCCTCTAGGGAGGAAAAGCTGGCCCAGGGTAGGGGCAAGAAAGCAGAGCCCGGCCTTTGGGCTGGGCTGCACGACCCCTGGGCTGCTTGTTCCCCGTTCTGGGGGCAGGGTGAGCCAGCCCAGCGCAGAGGCCTGCTTCTGCACTCTCATTCACACCCCCCGCTGCCTTTGGCTCCACACTGAAGGCCGTGGGGTGGGAAGCGTGGCCATGGGGAGAACAAAAGGAAAAGTTGGCTCAGGGCACCACAACCCCTTGAGCTGGCCCTGCCACTTCCCCCTGCCATGGCCAGGGCGATAAGGGGAAAGGGGCTTTGCCTTGGGTGCCAATTTAAAAGGTGCCACAGGGAAGCCATTGCCCCTGCTGCCTCTGGCCGCGGCAGAGAAGCGATCCCCCCTGCCAGCTCTGGCTCTGATGGGGGGCTGCAATCGCCCCTGCTGGTTCTGGCCCTGGCAGAGGGAAGTGATTCACTGCCGCAGCCAGAGCTGGCAAGGGACGTGACTTCCCTGTCACAGCCAGAGCCAGCAGCAGGGGAGTGGTCCCTTTCCATTGCAGGAGCATAGGGACCCCCATTTTCAGCTCCAACTGCGGCATCCCCCCTGCCGGCTCCGGCCAAGGTGGTGAATCACTTTTCTCTGCCGTGGCCAGAACCAGCAGGGGCGATTGCATCCCCCGATGGCAGCCAGAGCTGGCAGGGGGGATCGCTTCCCTGCCACAGCCAGAGGCGGCAGGGGCAATGGCTTCCCTGTGTGGCTAGGGGGAAGGGGGGTGTGACGCTGTCAGGGACCATCCTGCCCCAGGGAGGGGGAGGGTGGCCATTTATTGGTTGCAGGGGGTGCCAGAAACCCTAGCACCGGCCCTGGTTCTGGGGCATTCTGGCTTATTTTAACTCCTGTATGGAACTGATACTTGACTTTGCCCCAGGGCATGATCCTTCAGAAGCACTTCTTCTCCTTTTCTTGCAGGATCTTGCCACATCAATTTGACATCACAGAGCATGAACCTGAAGCCCTTAATTCCTATAGTTAAATTCCTTTTTGAGCAGACAGCCGATGCAAAGCCTATGTATCACTTGAGATCAATTGCCTGAGGAAGAGAACACTGAGGTTTTAGTGCCGGCTTTTGGACATATAGCTGCACTTGCTGCTGAATAGCTGTAGGCTTTCTTGCTGATGCTGAGCCACCCAGAGTCTTTCCTTCCTGTCCTCCTCTGCAATGCCATGATTTTCCACGTGTTTATGATGAGGAAACTAGACCACATATTTGTTGAATTTGGCTTGGGCTTTATTTTGTTCTAAGAATTTTTTTTAAAATGTCAGCTTTATAAATAGTGTTTATAGCTGTTAGCATAATGTTATTAAATAACCATGTCATATTAGCTCTTGTGAATTTGGGTGTGAAAAGCAAATGAGGCTGGGACATTAGGTTTAATAACCTTATTTATCACTGATCTTGATAAACTGTTCTGATAAAGTTTCAGTCACTTTAATTCATTGAGAATGAAGAAAACCAGTTCATTATATTGAATGCCAAAATGAATCAAATGGTAGGTCTCTGCCAAAAATATTTTCCCTTTCACCATTTTATTAATAGTTTCATCGTATATGTTTAAGAAGCAAGTTAGTATTGACTGACCGACAAGGGTAAGGATCATTAATCTACAGGCTTTATTACTGTGTCATGTAGCTCTTCATCAATGGATTTCAAACCATTACCAGTATTAATTAATATTACCGGCACTCCTATGAGAATAGTAGATATTATACTAATTTTACAGCTAAGTATACTGAGGGCATGTCTACACTACAAAATTAAGTTGATCTAATTTACATCGGCACACAGAAGCCAGGCCCCATGCTCCCGCCCCTCCCCGAGCCAGCCACTCCACCCCTGGGGGTAGAATGGGCCAGCCCATGGGGCAAACTCTACTTTCTCACCCTATCTGTGGGCTGGCCCTCCCTGCCCCTAGGGAGGAACAGCTAGGCCAGGGGAGGGGCGGGAAAGTGAAGCCCCACCTCTGGACTGATTGCTCCACCCCTGGGCCAGTTGTTCCCCACCCTGGGGACAGAGTAAACTGGCCCAGAGCAGAGGCCAGGTTCTGCCCCCCCACAGGGAGGAACAAAAGTGAAAGCCAGCTCAGGGCACCACAGCCCCTTGAGCTGACGCTGCTGCTACATGAAATACATCACTTGTGCATAACGACACATCACTCCGTATGTCAGTGGTGCAGAGCTTAAGCAGGAGCACTTTTATCAATTATGTTGTTGGTGTGGGGCATTGTAGAACAGCTGCAGACAGGCAGTAACAGTCGACATAGGTAACATAATGTCTACGCTGACTTTGTGTTGACCTAACTACATTGACCTTGACTCTATGTTATTCGTGGAGATGAAGTTATTAAGTCAGCATAGCTGCGCAGTTAAATTGGTAGAAGCAAAATTTAAGTATAGATACATATAATTAGGTTGATATAAGCTGCCTTGGATAGACTGGACTGTATGCACAGAAAAGTAAAATGGCCCAGGGTGATAGAGTAAGTCAGTGGCATAACTTGGAATAGAACCCTAGGGACTTATTTTCTCAGCATAGGATATAACTAACTCCACCTATTTTAGTCCTTGTTTCTAAATGTTAGTATGCTCTGTAGAGATGTTGCATCTGACGATGTGGGTTGTAGCCCATGAAAGCTTATGCCCGAAGAAATTGGTTAGTCTTTAAGATGCCATTGTTTAAGCAGATGACTTGGTTAGCTTTCCTTGGTTTCATTGGGAATTAGGCACATAAATACCTTTGAGGATCTGGGCCTCTGACTTGATACTGCTAATATACATAGAAACAGGATATTCGTCCAGGAACTAAAAAAAAAAAAAAAAAAAAAAAGGTCATAACTCCCATCGGATAGCTTCATAGCCTGATTGTACCCAGAGATATGAGAGTGCTTGCATTTCATGGAAAATGCTCTGTCCCTCAAACTTTTGGGCCATCGAGGAGTTTAGCTTGCCTCCTATGTTCTGGAAAATAAGTCTGGTTCTCCTGAAGGAAAAAGGTTCTAAATTGGTTTGTGCTCTGCCCTGATAACAGAATATGGGACACTCCTTGTCAATGGAAATGTCTACACTTAGAAGTTATTTTGAAATAAGGAGGCTTATTGCAAAATAACTTTTTCCTGTCCACGCATGCATTTTATTATTTCAAATTAAGTGTTTCTTTATTTCAGAATAACACAGTGCTATTTCAAAATAATAAAACTGGCTTTCATTTTGAAATAGTGCTTAAATCGAAATTATTATTTTGAAATAAGCCATTCTAAGCAGTGGAATAGCTTATTTTGAAATAATGCCCCTATTCTTTTGCCTGCCTTCCCCTATTTTCAATTTGAGAGTCTAGTGAAGACTCTCTAGTTCAAAATAATAACTCCTACCTTATTTTGAATTAGAGATCCTTCCCTAGACTCTTAATTCGAAATAATAAATTCGAAGTAGTGCCAAGTCAAGATAATTACTTCTAATTAAAATCAAAGTAGTTATTTCAAAATAACTATTTCCAATTAATTTTGCAAGTGTACACGTAGCCTTTGTGAAAAGGGGAATTTCTGAACTGCTGCAAGTGATAAAGCCTCAGGCTAACAATTTCTTACAGAATCCATGACTATATTGAGAGGAGGCTTCTTAGGTTTTCTATTTCTATTTTTGTTCACTAACACATTTGATTGAACTACAGTAATCATTCTCAAAAAGAACCTTGCCAGATAACATTCTTGTTCATCCCTTCCTTAAAAAAAACACAAAAACCCCCCAAGAGAGCGAGATCAAGAGTTTAAATTCATCAGGCGATATTAACCATAAACACTTCCAGGGTTATGTTCTCCTCCTTTGTATTGTCTGTGTAAATAGACCATGGAAAACCAATTAGCTAAAAAGGTCTTTCATTATCTCTGGAATTCCAACTTTGTACATGCCAGTATTTACAAAAGGTCTCAACAAAGTAGCAGATCCTTGAGGGGTTAATTGAAATTCAGGAACTTCTTTACACTGATTCAGCAGACTTTGCACCAAACCTCAGGAGAAACACAGTTTACCATTTAGTTCTTTTATTTGTATATATTTAAGTAATCCTTTTGCTCACAGGCAAAGAAAATGAAATGTAGGAGGCCACTGGATCCAGTCAAAACAGATATTGACATAAGCTTGTGGGGTGGTAGGCTTGTGGGATTAAAAAAAAAAACATTAAAATCCCTTTTCATATTTGCATTTTATTTAATTTTTTTATTTAATATTTTAAAGGTATTTACTTATTTATTTGCACCAATCTTAGCTTTTCAAACAAAATAAAATGATTGCCCAGAGGTCTCTGAACAAAGTACCATGTACTGTTCCCAGCTTTATTCTGCACAGAACACTCCATCAGCATAAGAAAATGGAATATTTCCCCAGGAACAGCTCTTACTGGTGCCTTTTGAAGGCAATAGAAAGATTCCCACTGACCTGAGTGGGCTTTGGAACAGTATCCTAGTGAGATGTTTATATAGACTACTTGCCTTATATATATTAAGTTACTATTTGATGCTGCCAGCACAACGCAAAGAGCTTCAGACCCTCACTATTTCATTCACTACTTGATCCAGTGTCAGTGCTGGGGGCTGAATGAGATGACATAGACCAGTAGTTGTCAAACTTAGATCTGGAACCCAGTACTGGGTCATAGAGCCTCAGGTACTGGGTCATGAAACCCCTTGCTACCACCACCAAAAGACTGGAGTGCGTGGTTCAAAGATGTAATCATTGGGTCACAGGCATAAATGATTTTTTTACAACTAGGTCCCAAGAAAAAAGGTTTGAAAACCACTGACATAGACTGATAGACTCCAAGGTCGGAAGGGACCAATATGATCTTCTAGTCTGACCTCCTGCACAATGCAGACCACAGAACCTCACCCACCCACTCCTGTAATAAACTTCTAACCAATGACTGAGTTAATGAAGTCCACAAATCACGATTGAAAGACCTTACTGCACAGCGAATCTACCAGCAAGAGAGCTGTGCCCCATGCTACAGAGAAAGACAAAACCTCTACAGCCTTTGCCAAACTGCCCACTTGGAAAAGTCCTTCTCAGTCCCAAATATGGCAATCAGTTAAACCTTGAACATGAGGGCAAGACTCACCAGCCAGACACCCAAGAAAGAATTCTTTGTTATAACTCAGAACCCACCACATCAAATGACCCACCTCAGGACACTGGCATGTCTCCCACCAGTAGTCAAATATCAGTCACTTGCCAAGCTAGGCTATCCCATCATTCCCCTCCATAAATTTACCAAGCTTAGTTTTGAAGCCAGCTAGGTTTTTGCTCCCACAGCTCCCCTGGGAAGGCTATTCCAGAACTTTACTCTTCTGATGGTTAGAAACTTGCACCTAATTTCAAGTCTGAACTTCCCAATTGCCAACTTATATCTATTTGCTCTTGGGTCCATACTGGCCCTGAGCTTAAACACTTCCTTTCCCTCCCTGGTATTTACCACTTTAAGGTACTTCTACAGAGCAATCATATCTCCACTCAGCCTTCCTTTGGTTAGGCTAAAAAAGCAAAGCTCTTTTAGTGTCCTCTCATAAGGCAGGTTTTCCATTCCACTGATCATCCTAGTAGCCCTTCTCTGCACTTATTCCAGTTTGAATTAATCCTTCTTAAACATGGAGGACAAGAACTGCAAACTGCAAACAAAATATTCCAGATGAGGTCTCACCAGTGCCTTGTATAACAGTACTAACACCTCTCTATCTCTACTGGAAATACCTCATCTAATGCATCCTAGAACCATATTAGCTCCCCCCCCCCCAACCACATCACGCTGGGTATGTCTACACTGTGAGTTTAAGTCAACTTAAGGAAGCTTAAGTCAATTTAAACAGAGCCCTTTCTACATTGCAGAGGAATAAAGTTGAGTTTAGCGTCCAGTAAAGTCAACTTCATAACTTCCACTTGTAAAGTCGACTTTACCCTTAATTCAACCTTATTAAATCAACTTAAGGCAGTGTAGACGGGTACTTGCCTTAAGTTGACTTAATGGGTTCCCAGGCAGCTGGCAATCTTCCTGGCAACAAGGAAGTGCCTGCTCCAGCCAATCCCAGAGGCCCTAAGGGCATGCTCTTTTCTGGACAAATCAGGAGGTTTTTGGACCTCCTAGCACTCTAGGGGGAAGAGGCTCTGCACACTCAGCTGCAGGGCAGCCAAAGAAATAGAGACATTTATGCAGCCATGTCTCAGGGCCTGTCAGAGAAAGGCCACAGCAGAGGCATGCAGCAGCTGCGTGTCAAGGTCAATGACCTCTACCAGGCCTATTACAAGGTGAGGGAGGCCAGACAATGTGCTAGCACTGCTGCAGCAACTTGCCCTTTCTATGAGGAGCTCAATGCCTTCTTCGGGCATGAGCCAGATGCAGGGCCAGCCCAAAGACTAGACTCATCTGAGCCTCCCTCTGTGCACGATGCCCCAGAGGAGAAGGAGTCAGTGGATGAGGATGTCTTCGTGAGGCATGAGGAGGAGCAGCAGTGGGCACATGCCAGTACCCCTGCCCCAGACAGTGGGAGCCCAGTAGCTGCCCCAGATGCCAGGGAGGAGTCCGCCCCACCAGCAGAAGAATCTGCACCTGGGACATCTTGGGGTACACGTGCTGGCAGCACTGATGAGTACCTCGTCAGTGATGGGATGGCACCCACCCTGTGTGTCACAGCGTCATGGAGGAATCAAGGGAGTTGCAGTCCGCCAGGGAAGGGAGAGGGACAGGCAGGAGATTGGGAATAGATCTGCAGCTGATGTTGGCCCACAGTCCGTAGTGCCTGATAGGGGGAACCCCTGGTCTGTCTCCTTCCATGCAGACCACGTGACCCAGACACCAGTACCATCACTCCAGCAAAGGTGCTGGAAGGTGCATCACAGCCGGGAGAAGATCCTCAAGGAACACCTCCAAGTGGCCCAGCAATCCAAGGACGACCTCCAGGCCTGGCAGGACCACATTTTCGAGGCCAAAGAAGCCCAACGCAGTGTGCAGCAGGCTCAGATGGTGCTGCTTCTCGAGCTGATGGAGCAGCAGATGGAGGCCCCGGAACATCCTGCGTGAGGCCAGGACAGATGGAGGGGGTCGCTGTCTTCCCCACCTGGGAACCATGCTTCACTGCCTCCCAGCAGCACAGGCCACAGACTCAGGGTGGCCGGGCATTAGGAGACAGCCCGTCTCTTGTTGCCCATCCCCCAGCCACCCCACCATTAGGATACAGCCCGTCTCTTGTTGCCTGCCCCCAGCCACCCACCAACCCTTCTCCCTGACCCCTTCTTGTCCCCCGAAGTCCCTCACCCATCCCCCAGCCACCCGTCAAACCTTGTCCCTGTCACTTGCCCGCCTCTACTCCTGTAAATAAACACACTGAAGATTGTTATCATGAGTGTGAGTGTTAATTTATTTAGTGATGGACAGTGGAATGAAGGGGGAGAGAAGGGTGGTGGGCATTTGGTGGTGTGGGTATCCGCCAATGTGGGCGGTGAAGGCACCCCAGCGTTCAGACATCTGTGCCCTCGGTGATGACCCAGTCCTTTACAACATCATGGATTAGGATGGCTTGGTGCTGTGCCCGCTGTGTATAGCGGACAGGGTGTTCTGGCTGTTGGTACCCCGCAGTGACCTGTTCCACCTCAGCCTCCCATACGTAGAATCATGGAACCATAGGGGTGGAAAGGACCCCACAAAGTCATCTAGTCCAACCCCCTGCCAAAAAAAGCAGGACCACTCCCACTAAATTATCCCAGCTAGAGTTTTATCCAGCTGGACTTTAAACATCTCCAAAGACGGAGATTCCACCACCTCCCTAGGTCGCCCATTCCAATGCTTTACCACCCTCCTAGTAAGAAAGTTTTTCCTAATATCCAGCTTCAACTTCTCCAGCTGCAACTTGAAACCATTGCTCCTTGTTCTATCCTCTGTTACTACTGAGAACAGCTGAGCTCCATCCTCCTTGGAGCATCCCTTTAGGTAGTTGAAGGTTGCCATCAAATCCCCCCTCACTCTTCTCTTCTGCAGGCTAAATAAGCCAAGTTCCTTCAGTCTTTCTTCATAGGGCTTGTGCTTCAGCCCCTTGATCATTATTTTTGCCCTCTGCTGGATTCTTTCTAATTTGCCCACGTCCTTTTTGTAGTGGGGAGCCCAAAGCTGGACACAGTATTCGAGATGCGGCCTCACCAGTGCTGAATAGAGGGGAAAGATCACATTCCTCAGTCTGCTGGCAATGCTTCTTCTGATGCAGCCCAGTATGCCATTGGCCTTTTCGACAGCGAGAGCACACTGTTGACTCATATTCAGCTTCACCAGGACTCCCAGGTCCTTTTCTTCAGTGCTGCTATTTAGCTGATCACTCCCCAGCCTGTAGCAGTGCATGGGGTTTTTCCATCCCAAGTGCAGGGCTTTGCACTTGTCATTGCTGAACCTCATGAGATTTCTATTGGCCCGCAGCTCCAATTTGTTAAGGTCTTCCTGAATCTTCTCCCTGCCCTCCAGCGTGTCTACTGTTCCCCCCAGCTTGGTGTCATCCGCAAACTTACTGAGCGTGCAATCAATCCCATCGTCCAGATCATTAATGAAAATATTGAACAGAACTGGCCCTAGGACCAACCCCTGGGGCACACCACTCATTACTGGTTGCCAGCTAGACATTGAGCCATTGATTCCTACACGCTGAAACCATTGATCTAGCCTGTTCTCTATCCAGCTTACAGTCCACACATCCAACCCATACTTCCCTAACTTGCTGCTGAGAATGCTGTGGGAAACATGTGGGACCCCCCCCCCGCAGCTTGAAGAGGTTGTGCAAAATGCAGCATGAACTCACAACCTCTGTGATGGTGGTCTCCGCGAGCTGTAGGCAGGTAAGGAGGGCTCTCCAGCGCACCTTGAGATTGCCGAAAGCATACTCCATAACAGTGCAGCACTGGTGCAGATGACGATTAGAAAGCTCCAGGCTGTCATTGAGGTTCCAAGCATATGGCTTCATAAGCTACAGCAGTAGGGGATATGCCGCATCCTCCAAGATGAAGACAGGCACCTACCATCCCCGAGGGTGATGGTATGTTCTGGGAGAAAGGTGCCTGCCTGCATCCGGCGGTACAGGCCATAGTCTCTCAAGACATGTGCATATTGGGCCTTCCCTGGCCACCCCACAAAGGTCTTTATGAACAGGCCCCAGTGGTCGACCAAAGCTTGCAGAATCATGGAGTGGTACACCTTCCTGTTAGAGTATACCATGGCCCAGTGGTCTGGGGCATGGATAGGGATCCATGAGTGGCATTGACCACACCAGCACAGTTAAGGATGCCGAGGGCTTCAAATCCTACAATGGTCTCCTCCAGGCTGCCCGGGCAGATTGGATGGCTGAGCAGGACCCTGTTTATGGCCTGCACACCTGCCCGAGCCCAAACTGGTGGTGACAGATCTGTAAGAGTCCGGAGTAACAAGCTTCCAGATGGCTACTGACACGCTTTTGTTCACCAGGAGTGCAGGTCATAGATGTGTGTCCCTGCACTGTACCTCTGGGGTCAGCTCTCTGACAAGCTCTTGAAAGGTGGCCCTGGTCATTCTGAAATTCTGCTGCCACATGTTGTCGGTCCAGGTGCCAAGCACATGTTCCCACCAGTTTGAGCTTGTTTCAAGGGCCCAGATGCTCCGGGACATGCTTTGTGGCATAAGTGCTGCTGCTGCCACACTAGCCATTCTGATGGCCCTGCTGGGGCCTGCCTCAGTATAGCAAAGGCCATACTGTGGCATCCACTCTGCATCAGTTGCCAGCCTGGCATTGCTCTGGTGGGAAGCACCCTGCCTACAAACTGCAGAACCTCAGATGAAGGCTGCATATCTGCAGGCTAGATCCTTCCTGGCACATGTGCAACCTGCTTTGGTCACTTCCTGTATTATAGGAGTGGTTGGGGAAGGGGTATTGTCACCTGTGTGCCATGGGCCAGGTTCCCACAATGCACCACGCTTGGGTGGCCTTAGCAACAGGCAGTGTGGACATGGGAAGTCCCCAGGCAGTTTCAGTGTGGACATGTTAAGTCAACTTTACTTTTGCAGTGTAGACATAGCCACTGGCAGCTCATAGTCATTCTGTGATCAATCAGTACACCAAGGTCTGTCCCCTACTCTGTCACTTCCAACTGATGCATCCCCAGCTTACAGGGAAAATTCTTGTTATTGGTTTCTAAATGTATGACCTTGCATTTTCCAGTATTAAATTTCATTCTATTCCAGTTTGCAAAGTCAGGCAGACGTCCCTCTGTGATATCCCGATCCCCTGTGTCAGCAACACTTTCCAACTTTGTGTCATTCACAAATTTTATTAGCACATTCCTACTTTGTATGCCAAGGTCAGTAATAAAAAGGTTAACTAAGATGGGTCCCAAGTCCAGTCCCTGTGGAACTCCACTAGTAACTTCTCTCCATCTTGACAGTTCACCTTTCTGCATGACCTGTTGTACTCTTCCCTTAAAACAGCTCCTTTTCACCTTGTAAATTTTTTTATCAATCCACATCTTTTTCAACCAACCTAATAATTCCTCGTGTGGATGAAATACCTTACTGAAATCTAGGTAGATTAAATCCACTGAATGCCCTTCACCCCCACTCCCCCAAATCTGTTATCTTCTCAAAAAAGGAGATCAGGTTAGTCAGGCACAGTCTGCCATTTGTAAAGCCATGTTGTATTTTATCCCAATTCCTGTTAACCCTGATATCCTTAACTACTTTGTCTTTCAAATTCTTTTTTTCAATGACCTTGTATGCTGCTGAGGTCAAAATAGCAGTCCTGGATTTACCTGGTTAATATTTTCCCCGCCTTTCTTAAAAAATAGGAGCTATGGCTATGTTTACACTTAAATTAATTTGAAGTAATTAATTCAAAATAACTACTTCAAATTTAAGTCAAAGTTATTATTTCAAATTAGCACTATTTCAAAGTTATTACTTGAATTAGGAGTCCAGTGAAAGACTCTCTAATTCAAAATAAAGTGGACTTTATTAATTCAAAGCAGAGAGTCTTTACTAGATGCTCTAATTCGAAATAGGGGAAGGCAGGCAAAAGAACAGGGAAATTAGTAGAATTAAGCCTATTCCATGGCTTAAAATGGCTTAATTCGAACTAATAACTTCAGTGTAAGTGATACTTTGAAGGAAAAGGAGGTTTTATTATATCGAATTAGTGGTTCCTTATTTCAAATTAAGGAACCACTTAATTCAATATAATAAAATGCCTCCTTGGCCAGGGAATACGTTATTTTGAATTAAGCCCCCTTAATTTGAAATAATTTGTAAGTGTAAACATAGCCTAATGTTAATAATTCTCCAGTCATATGATATAACCCCTGAGTTTACAGATTCATTAAAAATGCTTGCTAAAGGACTTGCAATTTCATGTACCAGTTCCTTTAATATTCTTGCATGGAAATTTTTTGGGCCCACCAATGTAGTCCCAATAAGGAGTTGAGGTTGGCTTCTACCTTGAATGTGGTAATTTCTACCTACATATTCTCATTCCAATTAGCCATTTTACCACTATCCCCAAACTCATCTTTAGCCTCATTAAAAACAGTCAAGGTATTTGCTTAGACATTGAGTCATACTTAGATTATCTTTAACCTCCACCCCATCTTCAGTGTTTAGTGGTCCCCACTTGTTCTTTCTTTGCTTTCTTCATATTTTTTTGTCTATAGAAGCTTTTTATGATTGGTTTTAACTCTGTTTGCAAGGTTCTGAGGTCCCTACCAGCCTACATTTCTAGGATTCCTTTGAGTGGTATGCCTTAGAGGAGTAGAACCATAATAAAATGCCAATACAGTGCAACATGCTTCCGATTTGTATCATGCTGGTTTCTGCAATTTGATGAAATGTGAGAAGAGATCTGTGGGAGAAAAAGCATCTTGGGACACAGAAGATTTTAAACTTGATTGAGGATATTGACTAAAAACTTTCCAAAAGTTTCAGGTTTAGTTTGCTCTGTGCTGAGCCCCAGATTGACATTCACTTTCAAAACTTGTCCACCGATCCCTGGTATGACATTTTTAGAATGTGAGGTTTGTGGAAATGTATATGTGGAAGGCAAAGATAACACATTTCAGCTTTTCTCTGACTAAATAAAATGAACAAAAGGAACATTTTCCTTTTATTACTATTTATTTTTTGTATTACTGAATGACGAGAAGCCCTTGTCCTCAACAGGAATCCAATATTACACATTAGTAGAATAACTAAATACTAAATTTTCCACTTTTTAACCACGTAGATTTTACCATTAAAGCTTTCAGGATGAGTGGAAAGCTGTAATTATACGTTTCCTGGTATATTTTACCTTGTGTGGGTGTAAAATTTGCTTCACCTTTTCTCAACCTGTGAATCCTGAAAACTAGAAATGGTGCAATTAGTAGCACTGTTATTTTAATAATTATTTTTACTCTTCTGTTTTTTATAAATACAGGTTTAATTATCCAGCTCAAATTCCAATAACTGACACTGAGTATAACTCTGCTGTGAAAAGGGACTATGTAAAAATGACATCTTTTTACTCAACAGATTTTCTATCTGTGAGGATACACAAATTTCTTCAGTGATTAAGGCTGGGGATTTCAATGATCCCATTGAATTTAAATGAGATCTGGGCATATAAATCCCTTAGGATCTTTTGAAAATCCCAATTCAAAGTGAGCTTTTACTGCCTTTCTAGTTCTTGTTAGCACTACAGAATCAACATCGCTAAGACACAGCTTGATCATTTTCTCTCTAGTGCACCAGTAGCACAACTGTTTATTTTTCAATCAGTTACACCTCTGCAAACCTCAAAAGCAAGGGAGCCGCACAGCTGTCACAAGGGGCATAATCTAAGACAAAAAGCCTGCATAGGTGTTATTGAGTGTATGAGTGTCATACTATATGGCTATGTCTACACTGCCAAAGATATTTTGAAATAGTTATTTCAAAATAGCTTTATTTCTAATTTATTATTTCAAAATAGGAGTCTAGTGAAGACTATCTATTTCAAAACAAGGTAGGAATTATTATTTAAAAATAGAGAATCTTCACTAGACTCTCTATCTCGAAATAGGGGAAGACAGGGAAAATCGTAGGACCATTATTTTGAAAAAAGCCAATTCCATGGTTTAGAATGGCTTCTTTCAAAATAACTATTTTGAAAGAATCACTCTTTTAAAATAAAAGCACAGTTAGTTATTTTGAAATTTCACTTTGTTTTTTCAAAATAACACAGTGCTTATTTCAAAATAACAACATGCCTGCATGGACAGGTAAAAGGTTTTTTTGAAATATGCCTCCTTATTTTGAAAAAGCTTTTCAGTGTACACGTACCCTATGATTGCGGAATCAGACTTAGGCTCCTCTCATTCCCACCTTCCCTCTGCCCACTTGCTCTGGGTGGGGAAAGTGTACAGGCACAGTTTAGCCCTTAGAACAGTGCTTAGCATGCTAGAGTGGCTGAGATCTGAATAGAGATGCAGCAGTGATGCTTGCATGTATTTTCATGCATTCACCCTCATTTTATGTGATTGAGTTGAAATGCATACTTGTGAATTCCTGGTGGTTTTCAACATTCGCCTCTAGAAACATTATTTTTAAAGGAAAACATAATTCTCCTTGTATCTAAAATACAGTACATGGTTTCTAGTCTACTTCTGCTTATATGAAGATTGAACACTCTTACTTTGTTTATCAAGTATCTATTTTTTTGATCTTCTCTTTCAAAACTGTAAAAAACCCGAACAACCTAGTATTAGATTATATAGTAAAATAGTGTTAAATCCTGAGAGGTGCTTCATACCTAAAGTTCCCACTGAAGGAAATGGGAGTTGAAATCACTCTGCATCTCTTGAGAAGTAGTTCAGCACTTTGCAAGGTTATACCAGTGTCCTCAGCCTCACTCCCGAAACTGGATCACACAACAGTTCAAGCTGTGCACTACTGCAGTGGTTCTCAACCTTTTGCAGTCATGACCCCCTTGATGGCATGGTGTGACCCTACAGGAAAGCCGAGTCCACCACCCCCAGGCTGAATTCGGCAATCTCCCCAGCTCTCCGGGACACACTTACTGCTGTGTAGTGACACAGTAATGTGTGCTGACACAGTGGTTGAGAACCACCTCACTACAGGTTTAATGGCCTTCAGAATGTCAATGGTTATGTCTACACTGGAGGCTTAAGTCAACTTAAGCAGGCTTAAATTGACTTAAACAACTCCTTGGCCACATTTGGAGTTCATTAAGTTGACTTAAGCACTTCCTTAAATCGACTTAATAACTCTCACGCTTAAAGTTGACTTTAAGGGTTAAGTCAACTTTATTAAGTCAACTTAACAAAATGTGGCCATTAAAATCAATTTAATAAATTTGACTTAAGGCAGGAGAGCCATTTAAGTTAACTTTATAAAGTTGATTTAAACAAATGGGGCCTCTTTAAGTCAACTTAATAAAGTCAACTTTAAGTCAGCCTTATGAAGTCAACTTACCTGGGCCCTCTAGTGTAGACATAGACAATGACAATCAGCTGGCTCACTAGGTATCATCCCCTCTCTGCTTGCCTGTCTTTGGTCCCAAGGAGCTAGCCTGAATCTATAGGCTATAGTGAGAAGTGAGTGTATTTTATGTAGGTACAGGCCACAACACAACCCCTGGGGAACACCACTGTGAGAATCTACACTATTATGTTCACCAGTTTTACAAAATTAAGATAAATCTTGTACAAAGTATGCCTCACAAGATATCTCTGAAAGAGAATCTAGATATTAAAAAAAGGCATAAAAGCACCTGGATACCTTTCTTCCTCTCCTCACTGTCTCTACTGAAACAAGGTTTCTCGAAGAGCTTGAAACTGGGGAAGATTGGTCCCAGGTTGGGTAGGGACTCCAGTCTGTGTGCTAGAAAATGTGAATTGCCTGTAACATTCAGAGAGGTGAGAAAAGCTGTTTGCTTCAAATTTAGCCTTAGTAAAGTTTAAGAAACAGCTTGCAGTTTTTACTTTTTTTCATACCCGCTTCTGATCTTCTATGCCTACTCCACTTATAAAAATGATCAGCTTTATGAGCTTGTATTGTTTAATAAGTAACTGAGTGGTAAAATATGACACATTTCTAGGGTGCATTAAAGGGACTAGAAAAATGCAGGTGTCACCCTACATATAATTCAAGAGTGACTGTGTATAGCACGCCAATATTTGTCTAGGGTTGACTTGCATGCTTGAGGTGTGGGAAATGAACAAAGTGGCAGCTCACACAGCAAGATCAGGCACACTGTACAACAGATTGGTGAGTTAAGGGGGCAAAACAATCCAACAAATTGTACCCCGGAGAGTGTCACAACCATACCAGGCCAACCAAATAGAGAGTAGAATCATAGAATCATAGGGTTGGAAGGGACCCCACGAGGTCATCTAGTCCAACCCCCTGCCAAAAAAAGCAGGACCACTCCCATTAGATCATCCCACTCAGGGTTTTGTCCAGCTGGGACTTGAACACCTCCAGAGATGGAGATTCCACCACCTCCCTAGGCAGCTTATTCCAATGCTTCACCACTCGCCTAGTAAGGAAGTTTTTCCTAATATCCAGCCTGGACCGCCCCAGCTGTAACTTGAAGCCATTGCTTCTCATTCTGCCCTCTGTTACTACCGAGAACAGTCGAGCTCCCTCCTCCTTGGAGCAACCCTTCAAGTAGTTGAAGGTTGCTATCAAATCCCCCCTCAGTCTTCTCTTCTGTAGGCTAAATAAGCCTAGTTCCTTCAGTCTTTCTTCATAGGGCTTGTGCTCCAGCCCTTTGATCATTTTGGTTGCCCTCCTCTGGACTCTCTCTAATTTCTCCATGTCCTTTTTGTAGTGGGGAGCCCAAAACTGGACACAGTATTCCAGATGTGGCCTCACTAGTGCAGAATAGAGGGGAATGATCACATCCCTTGATCTGCTGGCAACACTTCTTCTGATGCAGCCCAGTATGCCATTGGCCTTTTTGGCAGCAAGAGCACACTGCTGACTCATATCCAGCTTCCCATCCACCATGACTCCCAGGTCCTTTTCTCCAGTGCTGCTATTTAGCTGATCACTCCCCAGCCTGTAGCAGTACATGGGGTTTTTTCGTCCCAAGTGCAGGATTTTACACTTGTCCTTGTTGAACCTCATGAGATTCGTCTTGGCCCACTGCTCCAGTTTGTCTAGGTCTCCCTGAATCCTGTCTCTGCCCTCTAGGGTGTCTACCGTTCCCCCCAGTTTGGTATCATCTGCAAACTTACTAAGTGTGCAATCTATCCCATCATCCAGATCATTAATGAAAACATTGAACAGAACTGGCCCCAGGACCGACCCCTGGGGCACACCACTTGTTACTGCCTGCCAACTTGACATGGAGCCATTGATTCCTACACGCTGAAACCGTTGTTCTAGCCAGTTTTCTATCCACCTTACAGTCCATGCATCTAACCCATACTTCCTTAATTTGCCAATGAGAATGCTGTGGGAAACCGTATCAAAAGCCTTGCTAAAGTCAAGGTATATCACATCAACGGCTCTTCCCGCATCCACAAATCCAGTCATCTCATCATAGAAGGTGATGAGGTTGGTCAGGCATGATTTACCCTTGGTAAATCCATGCTGACTGTTCCTGATTACTCTACATTCCTCCAAGTGTTTCAGGATGGATTTTTTGAGAAGCTGCTCCATGATTTTTCCAGGGATTGAGGTGAGGCTGACAGGTCTGTAATTCCCTGGATCCTCCTTTTTGCCTTTCTTGAAGATAGGTACTATATTTGCTTTTTTCCAGTCCTCTGGCACCTCCCCCGTTCGCCACGAGTTTTCAAAGATAATGGCCAACGGTACTGCTATCTCATCAGCCAGCTCCCTCAGCACCCTCGGATGCAGTTCATCCGGCCCCATGGACTTGTGCACATCTAGTTTCTTTAAGCAGTCCCTAACCTGACCTTCCGTCACCAAGGGCCTCTCTTCTTCTCCCCAGTCCCCCGTACCTAGTGTAGTGGGCTGGGAGCTGACCTTGCTTGTGAAAACTGAACTAAAAAAAGCATTGAGCACTTCAGCTTTTTCCTCATCCTCTGTCACAAGGATGCCTGCCCCATTCAGTAAGGGACCTACACCATCCCTGATCCTCTTCTTGTTATTGATATACTTGTAGAACCCCTTCCTGTTATCCTTCACATCCCTTGCTAGTCGCAACTCCATTTGTCCTTTGGCCTTTCTGATTTTATCCCTGCAGTCTCGAGCAATGTCTTTATATGCCTCCTTAGTCATCTGTCCTAGCTTCCACTTCCTGTAAGCGTCCTTTTTATGCTTCAGCTCAGTGCAGAGCTCTCTGTTAAGCCACAGTGGGCGCCTTCCACATTTGCTGTGCTTTCTCCTTATTGGAATTGTATCTTCCTGTGCCCTTAGCAGGGTTTCTTTAAAATGCACCCAACTCTCTTGGACACCTTTCCCCTTCAGATCAGCCTCCCAAGGGATCCTGCCCATCAGTTCCCTGAGGGAGACAAAATCTGCTTTTCTGAAGTCCAGGGTCTGTGTTTTGCTTCTTTCCTTCTTTCCTTTAATCATCAACTTGAAGTCAATCATTTCATGGTCACTGCTACCCAGGCTGCCATTCACTTCTACTTCCCTGATAAATTCTTCTCTATTTGTGAGCAGCAGATCGAGAGGTGCAAGGCCCCTCGTTGGTTGCTCCAGCATTTGTACCAGGAAGTTGTCCTCAACACTCTCCAGAAACTTCCTGGATTGCCTGTGCACTGCTGTATTGGCCTTCCAGCAGATGTCAGGGTAATTGAAGTCCCCCATGAGAACCAGGGCCTGTGCTCTAGAAACTTCTGGTAGTTGTACACAGAATGCCTCATCCACTTCCTCCTTCTGATCTGGTGGTCTGTAGCAGACACCTACCACAACATCCCCCTTGTTGCTCTCCCCTCTAAACTTAACCCACAGACTTTCAACTGGCTTGTTTCCACTTTCATAATGAAGCTCTGAGCAGTCATAGAGCTCCTTTACATATAGTGCTACTCCTCCCCCTTTCCTTCCCTGCCTGTCCTTCCTGAACAGTTTATACCCATCTATTGCAGAGCTCCAGTCATGCAAACTATTCCACCACGTCTCTGTTATCCCAATCATGTCATAGTTCTTTGTCTGCGCTAGTGCTACCAATTCCTCCTGCTTGTTTCCCAGGCTCCTTGCATTTGTGTATAGGCACCTAAGATACCCAGCTGATTGCCCTACTTTCCCATTTTGACATTCAATTCTATTGTATCTACCTCCCTGGATTTTCTTTTGGTGTTGACCTCCCCCACCTGCCTCAGGCATTAGGGCTTCATTAGAGCATCTAAGAAAGTTATTTGATTTCCCCCGCATGTTCCAATTATCCTCTCTTCTATCCCTGTAGTTACAGTCCCGGCACCCCCCAAGTTCCATCCCATCCCCCTGGTCTCCCACATAGTCACTTACCTGTGGGCTTTGGTCTCCTTCCCCCTTCAGACCTAGTTTAAAGCCCTCCTCACTAGGTCAGCCAGTCTGCGTCCAAATACGCTCTTCCCCTTCCTCGAAAGATGGAGTCCATCTCTGCCTAGCAGTCCTTCTTCCTGAAACAGCAACCCATGGTCGAGGAAGCCAAAGCCCTCCTGACGAGACAAACCCAGTAATGTAATCCCACTCTAGACTTTCTTAGATTAGGAAAATTGGTCTAGTTTAGGTCAGGTTAAGCTAACATAGGTTAGTTAAGCAAGAATAAACTCATCTACTTTCCTTATTATAGTTGCAGGATATCACATTTAGCTTTATTTTACCACATTGATGTTTTACCTGTGGGAAAGTGACTGAGTTTAGGTGAGGTTTCACTAGCTAGTGCTAACTAAGCCTGATCTAAACTAGATCTTTTCCTAGTCATGTCATGCCCTAGGCTGTATTGGTCTCACAGCTAGAATGGCTACTATGAGGCTTCAAATAATGTCATGAGAATCCTGGCAGGAATTTATATAAATTGTTAGAACATGGCTCTGCCATTGTATGATGGTTGTGTTAAACATGCATGTAATTTGTGGCAACCTGTGTAATACAATGGAAAGAAGGATTTTACCCATCTCCAAGCACTCCACACCAGCATTGTTACATCACCTTTACTTAAGAGAAATCCAGCCACTCATGTTCTGTCTTAGCAAAGGAACATTGTGCCAGGCCCCTTCGGGATGGCGGGGGGGACTAAAAATAACACAGGGGCAAGAACATATTGGCAAGAGAAATTCACTGGTGCTTGTGCCTCTGCATTCATCTCTTTCCTTACCCAGGCTATGTCTACACTGACGGCAGCAAATTCACTACCATCACTTCCAGGTTCAGTTGAGTGGTCAGTCAAGACTCTCTCAGTCAATCAGTCAAGACTCTCTCAGTCAATCTGGAGTTCAGCTCAGTAACTCCAAGCCTCTGTCCAGACAATTCTGTGTTTTAAGGAGAAGGTGGCTTATTTTCCCCTAAGTGAAGCCTTGACCCAGGGTGTCTTCAGGTATACCTTGGCTGTTCTCTCACTTACATAGAGATTGATGTTTTTCTCTTCCAAGGAAGAAAAAGACAAATAGTCATGATTCATGCCAGATAAAAGAAGTGAGGGGATGTGGGCTCTCATTGGTTGATCTGGCTGTCTGATAGAAGTAAGGCTCAAAGGATGAAAATCCACAAAGGCTGTTCTTTTTTCTAGAACAGAGATTAGATTAGGAGATCCAAGGAAAGACACTAGTAACTACACTTTTGTAATAGCCTCTCCTGCGAATCTCAAGCTGTAATAATGGAATCTTTAGCATCTCCTTCACTCCTCTTGATTTGAGTATGCTGTCCCTACATCACCACATCAGAGTGAAGGTCTTCCTTTCTGGGCATTCCTGATAGCAGGGAGAAGGAATTCTTCTGCCCTATGTGCATTCTGGTCAGCACAGCTGAGGCTCCTTTCCACGTTCCTGCTGACCACTTCAGAAGCTACTGGCTCTTGCTCTGTCTGCCCAACTGCTTTTATCGACCTTCTAACAGGGTATTAAAAGCAAAGTAAAGTCAAAAACTTACATAAATAACTTAGACTGGTGTGATTGTCTTTGCTTTTGTTGCCATGTGTATTGGAATTATCATATCTGAAGGCACCATTTTATAGTTTTAATAGATAAATGTTGGGGATAGCTGCTCACAACAAGCTAATGATATATTTGAGGATGGAATTCTTCCCAGATAGTGAAATTACCTACCTAGCTCATCAACATTAATCAGTGACCTATAAATCATATAAACTAGTGATCTATAAGGATGACTATGAACAAATAACACAATTATGTAGGGGAGAAATCAGAAGGATCAAGGCACAAAGTGAGATCAAATTAGCTGAAGGCATAAAGGGTAGCAAGAAAACATTTTTCAAATATATTAGAAACAAGAGGAAGACCAAGGACAGCACAGAACCATTATTCAATAAAGAGGGAAAAACAATAATGGAAAATGTGGAAATGGCAGAGGAACAAAATGATTTCTTTGTTTCGGTCTTCACTGAGGAGGTTGGTGGTGTGTGGATGCCTGACATAGTGAAGGTCAGTGAAAATGGAATAGGATCAGAAACTAAAGTAGGGAAAGAGGAAATTAAAAGTTATGTAGACAAGGTAGATGTGTTCAAGTCACCAGGGCCTGATGACATGCACCCTAGAACACTAAAGGAATTGACCCAGATGTTGCAGCCATTGCCTATTTCTTTAAAAAATCATGGAAGACTGAAGAGATCATAGAGGACTGGATAAAAGCAAACATAGTTCCTATATGTAAAAAAGGGAAAGAAGGACAACCCAGGGAATTACAGATCAGTCAGTTTAATTTCTGAACCAGGAAAGATAATGGAGGAAAAAATTAAAGAATCAATTAGCAAACATCTAAAAGACAACAAGGTGTTAAGTGATAGTAAGCATGGATTTGTCAAGAACAAATCATGTCAAACCAAACTGATAACTTTCTGGGACAGAGTAACAAGCCTTATGGATGGGGGGGAGCAATAAGAGTATGTCCACATGTCTTTTTTACTTCAAAATAACAGTAGTTATTTTGAAATAAAAAGTTTTAGTCCACATGACGTATTTTTATTTCAAAACGATGGAGCCCCTTGTTTTGAAATAAAAGCCGCCATTTCGAAATGGCTTAAACCGCTTTCCTTTCAAAACAGTGGTTATTTAGAAACTGGTCATTTTGAAATAACACCATTCGGACACATTATTTTGAAACAACAGTTGTTTCGAAATAATATTTGACCATATTCCCAGGGTTCATGGCACCCTGGGAGGAAGGTCCCACCCCCCCTCTTAGCACCCTGGCCATGGATCAACACCTTGGCCAGGGGCTGAGCTGAGGTGCAGGGGGGCGGTGGGCATCCCAGCCAGCTTCCCTGCCACTTCCCCTTGCCTTTCAGCAAAGAGAAGTGGCGGGCGAAGGCGGCTGGGGCGCCCGCCACTCCCCTACCCCCAGCCTGGGAAAGTGGCGGGGAAAACCCGCTGCTCTCCCTTGCAGGGCGCAGGAGGGGCCAGCAGGTGCCCCAGCCAGTTTGGCTGACTGCCCCGTCCCTGGCCTCCTGGAAGCGGCCAGGGAACCTGAAGGCTGGGGCTCCCCCGGCCTCTTGTGAGTGGTGGGGAGGGGGGGGCTGCCAGTTCCCCAGCCCCTCCAGCCTGTGAGGGGCTGGGGAACTGGCAGTCCCCCCCTGCTACCACTCACAAGTGGCTGGGGGATCCATAGCCCACACCTTCCCTGGCCACTTCCAGGCAGCCAGGGGCTGGGGGAGCAGGGCACCCAGTTCCCTCTCCCCGCGCCCCCACTCTCTCCCCCGCCGGGGCTGGGAGAATGTTGCCTCAGTGGGTAGGGGCTGCGGGTGCCCACTCTGCCCCCCGCCCAAGCTCAGGGGGAGCTGCTGGCACCACACCAGCTGGACGCTCCATTATCTTGGGCATTGGCACACTCACAGCAGGATTGTCTGGCTATGTGGACTCTCTCCTCAGGCCCTACTCCACCATCTCTCCCAGTTATCTCCATGACATAACCGACTTCCTGAATAAACTAAAATCAATCGGTAGGCTCCCAGAAAACACCATCCTCACCACTATGGATGTAGAAGCCCTCTACACCAACATTCCTCACAAAAATGGACTACAAGCCATTAGGAACAGTTTCCCGGATGATAACACAGGATGCCTGGTAAATGAACTTTGTGACTTTGTCCTGACCCACAACTACTTCAGATTTGGGGATGATCTACACTTCCAAGTCAGCGACACAGCTATGGGTACCCGCATGGCCCCACAGTACGCCAACATCTTTATGGCTGACCTAGAACATTGCTTCTTTGCATCTTGTCCACTATTGCCACTCCTTTAATTGCACTACACTGATGATATTTTCATCATCTGGACCCACGGGAAAGAGTCCCTGCAAGAATTCCACTGAGACTTCAACAATTTCCACCCCACCATCAACCTCAGCCTAAAGCAGTCCACACAAGAAATCCACTTCTTGGACACTACTGTATGTATAAGAGATGGACACATTAACAGTACCCTATTCCGCAAACCAACTGACAGCAATGCATACCTACATGCCTACATATCCACTTGGGACACATTACATGATCCATCATCCACAGCCAAGCTTTAAGGTACAACCAGATCTGCTCTGATCCCTCAAGCAGAGACAAACACCTATGAAATCTCTACCAGGCATTCCTGAAACTATAGTACCCAGCTGGTGAAGTGAAAAAATAAATTGACGGAGCCAGATGGGTACACAGGAGACACCTACTAGAGAACCGACCTGACAGAGAAAACAACCGAACACCTCTGGTCATCACCTACAGTCCCCAACTTAAATCTCTCCAACACAGCATCAAAGATCTACAACCTATCCTCGAAGATGATCCCACACTTTCTCAGGCCTTGGGAGGCAGGCCTATTCTTGGTTACAGACAGCTTTCCAACCTCAAGCAAATACTCACCAGCAACCAAACACTATACAACAGAAACACCAGCGCAGGAACCTATCCTTGCAACAAACCCCATTGCCAACTCTGATCACATATTCATTCCAGGGATACCATCATGGGCCCCAACCAGATCAGCCACACCATCAGGGGCTCATTCACCTGCACATCCACTAATGTGGTATATGCTATCACGTGCCAGCAATGCCCCTCTGTCATGTAGATTGGGCAGACTAGACTGTCCTTGTGTAAAAGGATAAATGGACACAAAACAGATATCAAAAATGGAAACATCCATAAGCCAATAGGAAAACACTGCAACCTCCATGGACACTCAGTGGCAGACTTGAAAGTTGCCATACTTCAAAAAAGAAACTTCAAAAACAGACTTCAGCATGAAACTGCAGAGTTGGAGCTAATCTGCAAGTTTGACACCAGCTGGCTGGGTCTGAATAGAGATGTAGAATGGTTCGCACATTACAAGAAGTGATTCATCGGTTCACACGTTCTCTCCCTTTAATCTACTGGTGTGAATGGGCCTCATCTGGTCTCTGAACTGACTTTGTTAACAGTTGCCCTCCTCCATTCTGGCATGTGTATATACATCTCTCCACTGTTGTTTCCACTTCATGCATCTGATGAAGTGGGTTGTAGCCCACGAAAGCTTATGCTCAAAGAAATCTGTTAGTTTATAAGGTGCCACAGGACTCTTGCTGCTTTTGCTAATTGTCAGGGTGACTAAGGTGCCCAGTGAGGTGTGGAATCTCCATTATTGGCAATGTTTAAGAGAAGATTAAACAAAAACCTGTCAGGGGTGCTTTAAGATATTACTTTGTTGGTCCTGCCATGAATGCAGGAGACTAGAGTCAACCTCTCATGGTTCCTTCCAGTTTCTTTGATTCTATGTTTCCCAATATGCCTATATACATGGAACACTTACATATAAATTAACCAGAGCTAAAGATTGCCTATGAGTTCTCTATGAGCACCAAAGAACAGGGTGATTTTTTATTTCTCCCTGCTAATTCACAGGAGAGAAGCCAAAATAATTTGAAATTATTTTTATAAGTGTTCTTGCAGTTTAATAATTAAGCACTAAAATGTAACTATTCTTAGTTAATATAACATAAATTTCTCGCATTTAAGTAACAATAGAAATTGTTCAGCTAAAGTCCAGATTTCTCAGAAAATTGTACATCACTATAATTAAAAATTTTGCTTATAGTTTTTATAAACCACATCAGCAAATAAAGGTATCCTTTAAATTAAATGGAGCTCATTTGCCTTTAATTTGCACCAATTTTAGTTGGTGAAATTGTATTAATATCAAAGATTTCTCTCCATAGTTGGCAGTTGGCTAGTTGATGGGGTCAAGGGGAATTAGATTCTAATCCTATCTCTGCCACTGATCACCTCAAGCAAGTCCCTTGTCCTTACTCCTGCGTCTTTGATCCCTCCCCAGCCTGTATCTCTTACATCTATTTAGACAGTAAACTCTGCTGACCAGGAACTATCAGTCACTATGCATATGTCTGGTGAAGTCCTGATCTCAGTGAGGTGCTGCAGCAACCCCAATATTAAGAGAGATACCCCAGCATACACTGATGTGAGAAGAGCATCAAGGGCTTAGTGAATGAAAGCTGGTCCACAGCAAATGCCAATGTTTCAAACATATTTTCCTTACAGATTGGAACAATCAGTCATAATGTCAAAAATTTCCACAAAAAGTACATTCTAAAAGATGTTGATTACTAAATAGCAAATAATGTCTAAACATAATAACAAATATAATTTATATGTAAAATATTAAACACACTATCTACAATATAGTGCAACTGTCAGTGGGTACCTCTACACTGGAATCTTATGTCTCCTGCATTCATGGCAGGACCAACAAAGTCATATTGTAAAGCATCCCTGACAGGTGTTTGTCTAATCTTCTCTTAAACATTGCCAAGTCGACCTACAGAGTTCTGCGGTCACACTGGGCTTACATTAAGCTGACTTAAGCGCCTCCTTAAGTCAGCTTAATACCACCACCTCTTAAGGTTGACTTAAGCCAATGTAGATGGGGAAAGCCCTTAGGTCGACCTAAATGGCATTTCTCCGGAGCAATGTAGGACAGCTACCCACAATGAACCATTCCTCTGATGACCTAGCACCTGCCAGTGTAGATGCAGACAGTTGACAAGAGTTTTCAATGTGGAAACTTGAAGTTGACTTTACAAGGTCAACTTTAAGTTGACTTTAATGTTGACCTTGTTAAGTTGACTCAAGAGAGCCTCCAAAGTAGACATACTCGATAATATAGTAAAAATCTAATATAGCAGAATTATAATACGGCAATTAATATTTTAATATAAAACACACATCTACATGATTTGCTGTGATAAATTAAATCATTTACCTTATCAAAATAAACCATTCTGACATTATTGATATAAAATGTTTTAACATCACATTTCTATTTTGACAAAAGTTTGTTAGCAGCTGGAAAACTGCTTGGTGCTGGTTACAGGTGGGAGTGTAACCAGTGGTCTCTTTCTGCAGCTTTCATTGAGTTACAATTTTTGTATATATCAGATACTTCAGTTACAGAATTAACTTTTTCAAATCCTTTTAGAACCTGCCTCAAGTACTCGGCAGCCAATTCACATAATGTGTGGAATCTGTCTCCAGTCGCCATTTAACTGACAGCTATGGCATGTCTACTGCACAATGTCACAGCTATGGCATGTCTACTGCCCTGCAATAAAAAAAAAAAACAGGCCCCCTCCCCAAAAAACATGGCATTGAAGCTTAGAGTTTGGATCAGCTGACACAGGCTTGCAAAGCTCAAGTTCTGGGGCTAAAATAGATGTAGATGTCTGGATTTGAGCTGGACTCAGCCTGTGACACTCAGATCCTGGGGTCCAGCTTCCAACTTTGCAGCCCTGCAGATAGTCCCCTGACCTGGGCCAACTACAGCCATGCTACATTTTTTTTATTGCAGTGTGGACACATTCTATGGCTTCTCTCTTCCAGCCTCTTAGCTCATGGAATCTTTCAGCTTGATCTCCAAGATGATCCCTTGACTTAGCTTTGTCTTTTCTTATTGTTCCATCAGCATAGAAGATGCATAAGCACAGGTCCTACTGGATACCTAAGGACAGTTTCCATTGAAACATCACCTCTGCCTCATACTAAAGACAGGGCTCTGTGGAAAACCATTTCTGAACTGATAGTAGCTGTGATTGTCCCTTCTTTGCCAGGCTTAGATTAGGTCTCCTTGGCCATTTCATCAAATGTTTTGACGCCAGATTTCTTGAGTGGATTGAAGAAGCTATGGGTCCTATCAAGTCAATTGTATCTTTCACAAAGTTCTCCATTTTTTCTTCACCAGCACTTGCTATTTTCAGTAGAGATTCTTATATATCTGATATTACATGTAGTCCAGTAGGTAGCCTGATAAGCACCTTTTGATGTGATTTGGGGTCAAATGGGTTTGTCATAATATTGCTGATGACATGCTTGATAAGAGCTATAATGTGCCCTTCATCCCTCTTCAGAGCAGAGGCAAGAACTTGCTTGTGGGTTTTGTCTTTGCTACTTGTTAGCCCACTTCTTTTTCTCATAGCTTTGCTTATTCATAATATTAAACTGTATAATGTCATCTCCAACACTAATGCCGATCTGTGCATAAGTATCACTGAATTAAAAACCTAGTTTCTAGAATATTTCAAAGGCTTGTACTTCAAACATAGGCAATTATACATTAAAATTTTTCAACAGACACACTAGAATCTACATGGTACATACAAGGGGAGAAGCACTGCATTTGGAATTCACATTTATCTCTCCCCTCCATGCAGTACAAACTACAGGTATACAAATTGTGTAGCTACTGGTGCACAACCTTCAGTGTGAAACTGATTTGGTCAGCAAATTTCAATTGCAAATACAAAAACCTATTATAAGCATTTGTGACAATGATGGTTATGACATATGAAAGCATTTCAAATTCATATATTACAATTCATCGATGTTCAGCATTTTTGCCATCTGCATAACCATTCTATCATATTTGAAAAAATATTTACCCATGTAAACCAATGCAAACATTTTAATACGTTGCTGTTTGGTAGCTTTGACCAATAAACATCATGTTAAGGTGTTGAAATTAACTTGCCCGTGAAAATCAAAGGTATGATACTGTGCTTCTGGAACTATAAAAAGAATGATGCTCATTTTGGGGACCATTATTTCACTTGACTGACTAGCTTACAGTCTATGTCATCCCTCATCCAAGCATGTGTAAAATAAGCTTTAAAATTATATGTAATGTGCGTTCATCTAGGGTGGGTACACTCAAAATCCTTTCAGGAGAATTGCCATGAGCCTCTGGTCATTCTATCCTACTGTCATGACAGCTGTAAACTGAATTCAGTCAAGACTCAGTGAAATAGGAAATGATTGATTTTATTGGTTTGACATATACTTTCGGTCTTAAACATTTGTTCTATTGCAAAGATCCTTCCCTTTCTAAACACCCACTGAATAAGCAAGCTTAAAGACTGGGCTTTCACATCAGTGCACTCCTTCATATACTTTATAAAATATAATTCTAAGTTTCAGCATTCCAATGACAGCTCAGAGCTATGCTTGATTTTATTTTCAGTTGTGTTTTTTCTTTTACCTTTTTAAGATTTGCTAAATATCTATCTTACATCATAGAGACCCGATCCATTGCCTACGTGAGCCACCTTCTGTTGATTTCACTGCTCAGTTTTTCAGGCCTTGTGCAGATATACAAAATTCAAACCCATAAGCAAAGAACTCAGCTCAGACAGAACCCAAGAATCAAAACTGCCTCCTCTCTAAAAGTCCTAGTTACTTCAAGCCTCTCAATATCTTCAGGTACCTGAGAAAATAAATGGGTATGAACATCAACAAATGTGGGCTATTTCAGATTCAATTTCCAACTCACAAGACCTACACAGAGAACTCCCCTTTGTCAGTAGAATTCTCTCTTTTAGATCCTCATTTCTTCAGCTATAGCACCTTTTCAGATTGTATCTACACCGAACTGCGAGGGAAGAGAGGAAAGCTTGGTCTCCCTAGGTAGTAATTCAAATGGTTACTTCAGTTCAGGGTGTGAAAAATACACCCTGACCTATGTAGCTAGGTTAGCATAATGCCCGCTATAGAAGCAGTCATGTCAATGAAAGAGTGCTTCTGTAAACAAAGCTAACATCATTCAGGGAGGTGTAATTCCTACACCAAGAGTAAAGATCCTTCCTTTGGTGTATGCTGTGTCTACAGTACCTGGCTATATTGCCTACAAGCAGACACAGCCTCTCTCTTTGAAATAGGGATATTGCAACAGGTCCACCAGCTCTTCAGGGTTCAGCCCTTGTTCACTGCCCCAGCCTCTCCTGCTGTATTCCACAGTCACACCAGCATGGGTTCAACAATTAGATTTGACTGGTAGTCAGGGCTCATCAGGAGCCATATAAACTTTTGCCCTTGCTTGGGTGGAATTCAAGGAGCTCAGAAACCAGCCAGGAAGCTCATAAGAAAGGACTGTAGCCAAGATAGCTGGAAAGGAGATTTTTCCTATGCTCTGGGGTATTCAGAGTGTGTTTCCTGTCTCTTAATGGCAAGTTTAAAGAAATTAGGCCAGATTTCCTTGTAGACATCTGGCTCTTCACAGCCCTTAGTAAAACACAAGAAAGCTGCTGGATCTCCCAGCTGGATATTCTCCTGGTTGTACGGGTATCCCTAGCAAGTATAGAAATGAAGTAGCCTGCGAATACACTGCATTTTCCTGAAGATCCCAGCATCATGGACATGCCAGATGTCTGGGATGAAGATATGCCTGGCATACACTGCACTCCAGCAGTCTTCAAGGGCCAGATGATTGCTTGGAGCAGACAAGAATGTAGTAAGATGTTAGCAAGGGCAGATTACCACATAAGCCAATGTGGCCCATGCCCAGTAGCTCACCAGAATGTAGGGGTCCCTCTCCCCTGCTGGCAGCCTGGCACTGAGATGGGGACCAGGGCGGGCCAGCCCAGAGGCTGTTACCTGAGCCCCTGCCCAGTCTCTAGGTTGACCAATCTGCCCCCGGGGATGGGACAGGCCAGCCAGCAGCCTGACTGGTCAGCCCAAGGGAGTGGCAGGGCCAACTGCTGCGTGTACAGTACAGGTTCAGGCACTGCATGTGCCAACTGGCCCCACCAGCCCCAGGGGCTGATGAGCCAGGCCACAGCTGGCCTGTGGCCTTAGCTACCCATCCCCCAGCACTGGCCCACTGGGGGGTCCCCAGTGAGAGGGGGCCCACTGGTGGGGAGGCCCAGGGGCGCTGTGGCCCCTGATCCACCAGTGAAAGTTAGAGTATAAGGTAAGAATGGACAAATAGAAATGTCCAGGTGTTAGTCCATGGCCTAGCAAAATAATCTAAAACAGTAAGCCTGAGCTGAATAAACGATCAAGCTGGCAGAAGTCAAGTTGTAAAAGTTTGATGTCACTGAAATTAGCAAGAAACAAGCTGAAACTGCAATAATAAGCATAAAGTGTTGAAAAGTACCTTGAGGAAGGAGGTGTTGGGTTAGCCTAGCACCAAAGAGATAAGGAGAGATGTTTTGCCCAAACTGTCCCAGAATAGGGATGTTTCGGCTAAACCATGACATCTTGATGTATGGAGCTGTGTAGTGGTACACTGACCACATAAGGTAATGGATGGCATTAGGAAGAGTGTGTGAACCAATCAAGGTGATTTTGTGTGCTAAAGAAAGTAGTTGCTGGTAGCAAAGCAAATGGTTCAAACAGTGTATAAAAGTAGGAGTCTGGGAGACTGGATTTCATGCAGTCGAGGGGAGTAGTCATCCTGCCATTAGTTGAGCTGTTCCATTGCATTGTGAGAACAAATGCTGTCAGAACTCCTGTTGACATAGGTCACGTACCATTGCAATACATTGCAATAAAGTCTACTCTGGTGCCTTCATTTCTACAAAGATCCATGGTCACATTGGTTTCTTCAGTCATCAGTGTTACCTGGGCAGGAACACATGCAGGCAGCCAAACAGGCAGCCATGATGGATGCTGAACAACGCAGCTAAGAGTACCTCTTGCCTGGCATACCACAGAGAGCAACTGGAATAGTTTCTTTTCAAGTATTCTTCCCTTCTACAACAGTGACTGGCCCAAAGTAAGCCATGTAAGGCCAGGAAGTGTGATAGCAGCCCCACTCCATTGCTCATCATGGGAATGGTCAACCACAATCATGCCTTCAGTTAATTTTCTTTCGTGCTCATAAATAACTGACAAATGGCTTCTAATTCCTACCCCTGTACATTTCTGAAAATTCTCACCAAAATAGTTTATAACACCAACTGTTCACATTGTTTATTGGCTCCTGGTTGTTCTTGGTCTATGACTGGCCACCTGAGTTAGAGAAATATTTTTTTGTTATGGGATGGCTTCTCATTTTTAAATAGGAATCAATAGCAAATCATTCAATTTACAGTGCATCTCTTCAGGAATAGCAGTTCATGCTCAGTTTCACAAAACTTCCAGAATTCACAAATGTTTCTAGCACTGAAGCAGCAGTTTTCTGAATATTTGCAACTCACTAATAAGACATCACTGTGATTAACAGCATAGAAAACTCACATTTGCTTATGAAACCAGTCAGAGAACTATATTGATACTATTTGTCTAGCTCTGTCTGTTACATTAACGCCACATAATTTTCAGTGGATGATAACATGTTATCATATAATAATAATAATAATAATAATAATAATAATAATAATAATAAATAAAACTATCCTGATTTTCTGGTAAGAGCTATGGATGAAAACCAGACATTTGCTTAGCTACCTATGTGTGATTTATCATTTTAGGTAATTTCAATTGAAAATATAGTTAGGGATATCTGATAGATCTCATAATTTTATGTCTATATAAGCAGCAGATTTTCATACACAACAGAGTATACCAAGGCCAATGATAGCTAATCTGTGTGTTGCAGAGAGCTGTACAAAATAGAAGCTGTCAGTTTCTAGTAAGCTTTAACTGAGTCTTTCTGAGCCTTCTGACTTCTCAGTATAAATTGGGCTTAGTGATTTGAGCCTTTCCTTCTAAGGAAGCAATTCACAGCTGGATTTTTGAACTTGCTTTCATTGAAATATAGTTCATATTCTCAATTTTATTTAATCTCTTTCCTTTCTTTTAAATATTTTATTCCTTGTTCAAAATCATTATTTGGAGAAGGAATATCTGGGAATGCAAATGCTTCATCTCAGACAACAGGAATTGTATTAAAGATCCTGTTTATCATGTGCTCTACCCAACCAAAAAATTAAAAATCTATGCTCACTATAATTTGTGTAGTCCCCCCTTCCCCCCCAATGGAACTGGGTTTTTAAAAGTCACTTGTACGCTTAGCCTTATTTGGGCTAAATCTTGTTGTTCTTACTACCTTGTTTTCCTTATTCTGACAACACTCCTATTATTATGACTCCATTCAGACTCATTACACATTTCCAACTTCCTAGGAGCAAACCAGAGACAGAATCAAAATGAGGGAGGCAAGCAAATTAACACAGAAAGAAGCTTAAAATGATATAGGCCTCATGCCTTTGTGATCTTCAGTCTTTCAGCTAACTCAGTGAATCTGTATATGATATGCAGAATATCAGCAATAGGACAAAGTGGTGAGAAAAGTGGGTTTATGTGGAAAGAAGGCATATGTGGATTCAGTGTTTTTGCAGATCTAATCCTTTATTTACATGACTATCTATGGACATAGGAACCTAGAATTAAGCAGCCATTTTTTAAAAAGTTTGCCATCATTGTTACTGTTAATTATTTGATTTTATATTGCTGGAGAAAATGATACCCCAGTATTTTTTTTAGAACAGAATAGAAATACAAAATGTAAGATCTTTTAAAAAGCTTTAGGGTTTTACTCTAGTTTTGTATCAACTTTTTAAGGGTTTTATTTCAGCCCCAAATTACTCCTACATTTAACAATAATTCTCTCACCGTGCTTTATGCCAGAGTTTGGATTCTGTCTCCCAGAGGGAATAAGACAAAAATACAAACACCGTGTAAGACAGTCTGTCACTGGTGCTGTCAAGAAATATTTTATTTCTTCTATTTCATATTTTGAATGTGATTTCTGTTCAGCAAATTAATGTGCCTTTCAAATGCTTTGTTGAAACAGAGAGATTCCTAAAGCATTATGGAAGTTGTGCCACAAAAAAAGAAAAAAAAGTAAAACCAGCCTGTATGCATTTTCCTATGCTAATAAAAGCAGCATTATTTTGCACTGACTTTTAAAATATTTTAGAATCTTTGTTTTCACCTTTCTTCTGGCTGCTATATCAGAGTTCACACAGTTGAGAACACAAGGCTGCATCCTGCAAACACTTTATTTACAGTAAGTAGATACATTGCTTTTCATGGCACTGCTCATTTGCGTTATGGCACTCAGCTATAAGAGTAATTGCAGCTTTGGGTGTGGCTTATCACCTTGCAGGGTTTGTCAACACTAAGTTTTTTCTAACTTTATGTACTACTTTCATGAAGGGTAGCACATCATGTCCCAGCCCAGACCCTTTTATTCTAGAAATCAGCTTAGGAAAGAATAAATCCATTGGTATACTGGGACAAACACGTGGGGCTTGTCCACCCAGGTGATTTGACATTATCTTCCCCTGTAAGCTGTTCCCCAGTGTTTGAATCTTTACAACTGTTTTGATTTGCTCTGACAGTGTGACCTGTTCCCATGTCTTACACCCCCCTGCATTTATTTCCTCCCATTCTGTAAGTTACTCCTAGAGAAGAAACTTATAACATCCCATATAATGTCACTATACATATTTTAACAAGCTTTACATGAGTATATACTGCATCTACATTAGGGAGTTGTGATGGCATAGACTCTATAGTGGAGACACAGCTTTGGTATTGTGGGGTATGTCTACACAGGTGGCTCTGTTTAATTGACTTAGGGTGTCCACATTCAAAACTCCTGTAGACTGCCCACGTCCACAATGGCACCTGATAGGTCAATATAGTTCTTAAATTGACCTATTAAGTCAACTTAAGGGCTATGCCCATCTACACTGGCTTAAGTTGACTTAATAAGGTCAATTTAAGTGTTAAGTTGACTTTAAGAGATGTTGTTATTCAGTTGACTTAAGGAAGTGCTTAAGTCAACTTAATAAATTCCTAATGTGGACACAGTTTTCCTTAGGTCGACTTAAGGAAGGTTAGAAAAGGAACAAAAGTTTCTGAGTTCCATTCCTGGTCTTGCCACATATTTCTGAATGAGCTTGGACAAGTCACTTAGGCAGACATTTTCAAAATAGGTTCTCAAAGTATGGATTTTTGTGTCTAAATTTACCCACCTAAGTCTGACAGTTATCTAGTCTCCATTTCCCAATCTGCAAGGTAAGTTTACTGATACTTTGCTTCTTCATAAAGATCTTGTGAGCCTTAATTAATTGCGTGTAGTAAGCCTCAGGTCTTCTGAAGTCCAGTACCGTTTATTTCAGTAGGGCTAGGTCTTCACCCTATTGTGATAATCGGAAATGGAGTAATTTTCAAACTATTGATGCAAAGTGGGTCAGGGAAACAGATATGGGTGCCCATACTTTAGTCAGCTAAAGTTATTCAAATGTATCTTCATCTTTGCTTCCCATACTCCCACACTTAATTAAAATATTCTTACTAAGGTTCAGCGCACCTGGATGGATGACTCTTAATTGAAAGTGAAACAGTTGGCTTTCAGTAGTATAGAAATACAAGCTATGTATCACATTTTTAAAAACTTTGCTTTATATATTCACTTAAGGCTTCTGAAACGTGATGAGTGGAATTATTGATAGATGGGAAAATGATTAAAATGAAATAGTTAATAAACTGCTTAAAAGTTTTAAATCTTACTTTCTTTTGAAGCTGACAAGGTAGGAGTGTGCAGTATTTTGAATTAATTATTTAAGATCACTTATTAATAATTTGTTTGCTATATCTTTTATGAGTCTTTTCATTTGAAAATTTTTGCATTATCTTATCAAGCAATCTGTTGCCCTTGGCTTATTTTGTAGCAATAAAACTTAATTGCATTTTTATTTTTCACCCTACCTTCAGTACCCTTGTTTGTCTGATGTAGAGTATGTGACTTACTACAGCCTTTTTGATCATGATGCCTGGATTATTGACTAGCTGTCAAAAGAAGGGTTATCACCAGTGATTTTCTCAACTCTGCTATTGATTATGTGCCCTAACAACAGAAGCAGCTTCGCAATAATTTTAATTCCCAAATCAATAGGTCATTGGTTCCTGTTCAGTGGAAGAACAGGGAGTTTTTAGCAGCTCACTAAAAGAGTAAAAAAAAATAAAAAGTACAAGATGCATTAAATAAAAGTATTCTTAAGCAATTATTTATGACATTTCTAGCAAGCAGTTTTATGTGGATACTGTTTGATTGATCAGAGTTCCTGAAATATCACATTGTATGGTTTCAATTTGCATCACATTCCTTTAAAATCAATAGGTATAATCATTCTTATTTCTCTTTTCCTGCTCCACAGGAGAGACACCATTCATCTCCCTTCCATTATTTAACTTAGCTACTGGATATTGTAAAACTATTAGTCACACCTCAGTGTGTCGCTTTGTACTATTGTCTTGGAATACTTGTCAGAATCCATCACTGATAACAAAACTTTTACTGGCAGTTTAATGCAAAGAAGGGAAGGCAAAATGGATTCAGATTTTGAACATGCTGAGAGTTAGAGTATATTTGGCTCAGGACTTCTCCAGCTTTTTGGTTACCAACAAAAGCTGGTAGCAGTTAAATCTCCTGATCTCCACCTACTTTTCTTGGTCATGAACTAGTAGACAATAAAATTTTCCCAGAGTCCTTTCTCCTTATCTCTGTGTAAGGGGGAACTCTGATGATTTCTGCTCCTTTGGCCTTTGTAGCAAATGTGAAGAAGAAATCCCTTTTTCTGAGTTCCAAAGTGCCTAATCAATGTACCCACAGATGAAGGGGTAAGAGAAATAGCACTGCAGCCAGAAAGATACCACCAATAGAGTTTTAGATAACCACAAATGCCACTTGAGAACCTATTAGTAGGTGGCAATATAGTTAGTGCTCCATACAGAACCCCCAAGAAATCCTTAAATATAAGCCAGTTAGTTAAAGAATTGCAAAAGTCTGAAATCTTTCTTATTTTGGTGCAAAAATCATATCTTAGACCAGTTTTCATGGCATGGATTATATAGCAGGAGACGATAAAGTCAGGTTTAAGTCCTGTGATCCCAGATCACAGCTGCAGAAATTCTGTTCTGTGTATTCCATAGAGCAGTGGTTTCCACCCTTTTCTCAGCTGTGGCACACCTTGATACCATTAATTATTTTTAGGCACACCATCATATAGTCTCCAAATGAACTCATGAATATTCATGAGCCAATCTAGAACTTTTTGTGTAGTTTTTCAAAAAATTCCATGGCACACCTGCTCAGGACTGAGGGCACACCTGTGTGCTGTGGCACGTTAGTTGGGAAACACTGCTGTAGAGGACTAATACGTTGTATTTCCATGCTTCTTCCTTCCAGAATCTCAAAGTGTTTTATAAACAACTAAATTGCACACTCTGTTTCATCCATTGATCTAGAATAGCTAATAAATTATTCCTCACAAACTTGGAGCATCCAGAGGAACTAACTTTTCAAGCATGATTAAGGAGTTAACTATAGACAGTTTATAGCTAAGAGGTAACCAACAAAGTCAATGATAAAGGCTAAGTCTACACTAAGGGCAGCAAACTCATTGCCATCAGTTTGATCTTCTGGTTCCATTGACTGGTCAGTCAAGACCCACTCAATTTATCTGGAATTTGATTTAGTAACTCCAACACTTAATCAATGGGATGGCATTTCCCTTCAACTCAGCACAGTGGAGACAGAGAGGTAAGTAAGCTTTAGAGAGTCAAAGAGAGATACACAAGTTACTTTATATAGCAGTAATCATAGACAAGGCCTCTGTCTACAAACATTTAAAGGGTATAAGGGTATAAGAAGTGAAGAATGAGAAATATTGAGAGTGATGAATGGGAATAAGAAGGAATTAAGACAGTTAGAATTTAATTATTGTAGAAAACAACCTGTATTTCAACCTGAAGATGAAAACTTGCTCAAGAAGTGATGGAAGCCCCATGGCTTGGGTCATTTAAAACTATGTAGTCCTTCTACCAGGTGACCACAGCAGGAAGGGATGGATTCAATAGCTAGTTTCCTTTTAACAGTATGGAGCAGAACAGGTATGTCTACAGTGGAGCCTGATTTCATCTTAACCTTTCTAAAGTCGACCTAAGGAAAGCTCTGTCCACATTGGGAATTTATTAAGCCAACTTAAGTGCTTCCTTAAGTTGACTTAATACCACCACTTCAGAAGGTCAACTTAACACATAAGTTGACTTAAACCAGTGTAGACGGGGCATAGTCCTTAAGTTGACATTAAGTCAACAGTGTAACCACACCAGGTGTCAGGCCCTAGACCTGCTTATCACTGAGTAAGGTCCAGCAAGCAGTAAACAGAAACAATAGAGTCTCAGCTGAGTCTGTCTTTAAACACTTGAAAAAGAGAGTCAAATGATGTCTAGGCCCTGGTCCATATGTGATTTTGGGGGCAATCAAAGGGAGATACGCAAAGTACTTCAAATACCTTGCGTATCTCCCTCCGATTGCCTACCTCCTACTTACTGTGGTGTTTTCAGTAGTCTGAGTTACAGGGAAACCCCTTCCCTCCACTTCAACTCTACTCCTTCTGCAGGGTGGTTTTACTGGATTGGCTTCCTGATCAACTGACCCACTTAGTTGATCAGGGAGATCAATCTGACAGTAGTGAATTCTCTGCCATAAGTAAAGACAAGCCTAGGGCTCCCTAAAAGCAGCATCCACATCACCACAGGGCACCAAGAACATAAACACTGTCCTCCTCCACACTCTCATTAACACAGATTGTCATCCCTACCCCTGCTTGGGTTAAGGAAATAATTTCATCTGGTTAGAATGCTTAAATTATCCAGAAGTACAGAGTTTGGGTTAAAAGTAATAACATATAGAACATAATCTGCAATATCCCACATTAAGGTTAATTAATTAAACAGTACAGTTAAATATACCACTCATAAAAATATACTAAGAGTTTCTATGGGCAGAATGTATAGCAATGAGTGTAGATTGCCGCTCAGTGATGGAGAATTTTTGGATAGATTGTCCCTGAGTAAATACAATTAATCAGAAAAGCCTTTCAGCTACTCTTCTCTCTTTAATTCCTGGCTTCATTTTGGCTCATCTCTCCTGGTACTGCCATTGTCTGATGATATGTTCTAAACAGATGTCCTCTGACCATCTGATGGTCCAACCAATGAGTTGCCACAGCACTGATCAATCCCTGATTCCTGCAACACTCACTCATTACTGGAATCCCATGTGCCCAAGGCTTCTACAAGCAACATGTGTTTGAACTTCTCTGTGCTCTCAACAAGAGACACATATTTCTCCATATTTTGAATTTTGGCATCACAGAAGGCCAGGGTCCAGTTCCCAGTAGGAACTATGACATCTTCCATGATAATCCTTTGCTGTTCCTCATTTGTGATGATGATGATGTCCGGTTGCAGTTGACTGTCCATTCAATGGATAACAGAGTTCACGACAACCTTCCCCACAGGTGGTTGCATTGCTTTTACTAGGTGATCTTGGAAGGTGTTGTGCCACAGCTGCCAAGTGCCGGAATGGGGCTGACAGCTACAGAAAATATGGGGTAGCATCTCATTGGCATACCTGCACTTCCTGCAATGTTTATCCAAATTCCCATGGTGGACAGCTCCGTTCAGCAAGATGTAATTGAATGAGGACCTGTGGATGAATCTCCAGTTGGCAAATCAGGTGAAACTGCCCCCAAGGAGGAAGTTGTTACTGTCATCCCACTAGCACATCACCTCAAAGGCATTGCACTGCTCTGGCTCTCATTGCAGGAATAAACCTAAAGTGAATTTTAACCCCAAACCAGCCCGAACTGATCACTTTGGTGAAGCAGCTCCATTTGCTAAACACCAAGGCAGAGTTGGCCTGTCTATGGAAATATGTAGAGTCCTGCACAGATACAAAAATATGGATCCATATCCAATCGACATCCACTCAGTTTCAGCATGTATATGATCTGGGATCTCCATACCAGCTTTTATGACCATCTGCACCTGCACTGCCCCCACCTCACAGCAGCTCCTGCTCTGACTATAGGAGCAGATTTTATGTCTGGCTGCCACAGCTTTGCTGAGCTGAGGCTAGGGAGTGGGAAAGGAGGGAGCAGCTCTATGCAGTTCAGATCCTCCTCTGGCCCCGATCTCAATGATTTTTATACTGCCTGGGCTAGGGAAGCCAGAGCTGCTGCAAATAAACTCAGCTGTTCAGTGGCAGTTGCCAGTGGGGTGCTTAACAGTGGAGGAAGGGGCGGGAGGTAGCTGCCCATCACCATCTAATTTGTGGATTGTGGGGACTGGCCACTGAGGCTCCTAGCATCCAAGGCAGGACTAGCCAGTAAGCTGAGCTCCTATGAATGACTGTCTCTGATTGACTGGCAGACAGCAAGCAGATCGGAGCTGGGACTGGCTGAATCACTTCTTTTGTTCCCTGCTGTGCTGTTGAACATTCTTCATTGCTCGGAGCAATAGCAGCAGAGGCAGCAGCTGCAGCAGTTGCACCTTGGGCAGATAAAAATAGAATCTGCACCCAAGCTTCAACCTGCACCAATGGATCTGTGAATATCCACACCCACATTGACAGATGCAGGTGCTTGTGGATCTGAAGTGGATACCTGTGGATCAGCAGGGCTGTTCAAATATGATCAGCTCCAGAAGTCTCCTCCGCTCCACCAGTTTATCACTAGATGTCAGAGGCAAGTTTATTCAGACCTTGCTTACAGTGACTGGACAAGACACTAGAAGATAGAGTGTATGGGACTGTTGTATACTGCACCAACATACACGCTTGTAATGTGGTCCGTGTATCTTTCCTGTTCACCCTAACAATATAACTGTGCATGGTCTAATGCAAAGTATGTCATGGATTGTGTTTTTGGAATGCTCATGACATACTCAACACTATTGTCATGGTAGCATGTTTCCTGCAACGTCCTACTTGTGTACAGATATGAAAGTCTGCCTGGTCATATCCCCAAATGTGTCTCATATGGCTCAAGCAGAGGCAGGCAGACAAAGCTGTCAGCAGAAGCTTTCATACAAGAACAATGCAGCTTAAGCACCTTGGCTCAAGAGGGAAAGACCGTGACACAAAGAATCACCTGACCACAGGGAATGGGAGGGAACAAAAGGGTTTGAAAAGAAAAAAAAAGCACTTTGGGTGGAGTGAGGCTCTTTGCTGGCTTTCCATCTTCTAAGCTAGTTTAAGAACTGGTAACCTACTCACACGAGAGATGGCAGAGTGTGTGTGTGTGGGTGTGGGTGAGTGGGCGTGTGCGTGGGTGTGTGTGAAGTCTTCACTAAGACCAAAGCTTGTGCATATCTATTTCATTTTTAAATGGATAGAAAAATATAAATGATCTTGCAAGGCCCAGTGGGGACATACTGAACCTTGCAAGACTAGTACCCAAGGTTGTATCTGGGGTTGGAGATGTTTGCTAGAGGACTATCCCTTGAGTGGCTAGCCTGAGCACTCTTCCATTGGTTTAGGAGCCAATTACACACAGGTGGCTGGACATGAGCTGACCCAGGGAAAGGGATTTGCACAACAAGGCAGGGTGAGTTGGGGACCAGGAGTTACGTGAAAAATTGGTGTGGCAAAGCAGCACACCAGTCCAGACTGCAGGAGGGGAACATCATAATGACTTTGAGCAACAGGCATCCTGGAAAGCATCCTGTAACCCTCTGATACAGCACTTTCATACTGCTGCTGCAACTGCAGCAAAGAGCCAGACGGGACCCTGAGCCAGCCAGCAGAGCATTCTGTAGGCTCAGCTTATAACACCCTATGAGCTCCTCACTGCAAGCCTTGGCACAGGAGGAACGTTAGAGGTAGAGAACGGATGGAGCCACAGAGCACACAGGGATTCAGCGTGGTACTTGTGTCCAGAGGCAGCTGGAGAAAGGGTACCATAATTTAGAACTGCATAAGGTACTTCAGAGCTACCCTGTTCCTTACAGCTACCCAGAATGGGAAGAGCACAAATATGACTTGAAACCACTTTAGTTTCCCTCCACCTACGCTGGGAGTTCGGTGCTGTTCTTCTTAGCGGCACAGCACAAAATCCTACCCTATGGGTTTATACAAGGAAACCTTTGTCAAGACAAACATGACTGCTGTTTGTGATAGAATTAGTGGCTAATGTAACATATTTAGATTTTGGCAAAACATTTAAGATTGAGTCACAAGGAATCATAAGTGATAGATTAATAGAAATAGACTTGGATAAAACACTGTCACATTGACTGAAAACAAACTAAAAGATATTTTAAAAAGTTGATGAGAAAGGGCAAGATACTGTGGAGACAAGTCTAGTGCAGTGGTTCCCACCCTTTTCTCTGCCATGGCACACCTTGTACCTTTAATTATTTCGAGGCACACCACCAGATAGTCTCCAAATGAACTCAGGAATATTCATGAGCCAATCCAGCAGTCTGAGAAGTTTTTCAAAAAATTCTGTGGCACAGCTGCTCAGGCCTGAGGGCATACCTGTGTGTCATGGCACACTGGTTAGGAAACACTGGTCTAGTGAGGAACTGTTACTCTTCTCTATATATTATCTATTTTTGCATTTTGTTTGTTTGAGGTTTATTATTTATTACTGCCATTACTAGAGAGTGTTCTGGGTGCTCCAAAATACAAACCATCAAACCATGCTTTCAGTGGTCTAAACTTGCACGTATATTTTTCAAATACCCAACAACTAATAAAATAGATCAGCGGTATAGCTGCAGTTCATTCTGTTATATGTTTTAAACTTGAATAACATTTTCTATAGGGAAACCAGAGACCTCACTGTCACAGTCCACTCACAGTATTTGGTCCAGTGTTCTGTGGTGAACCCCCCCGATTACACTCCTGAACCCTGACCTACCCCGCTTTAGACCACTGAAAGCATGGTTTGATGGTTTGTATTTTGGAGCTTTGCCAGCTGACCACTCACTCCTGAGTCAGTCCACACCAGCCTCCTACATGTAATTTGTCCCAGGCAGTGGGTGTGTGCCCCCGACCACTCAAGGAGCAGTTCCCAAGTGAGCACCTCCAGCCCCCAGACACTACACTGGGAATGTCTGTCCTACAGGGATTGTGGCCCTTCCCCAATCACCATAGCCTTATAGACCCTTGCCTGTCCATTTGACATTGAAATGAATTGGCCCAGCCTCATTCATTCACACCTTCTGAAGTCCACACTGCTTTTGATAAAACAATCACTAGTTTGTTGATTAGGATATGATTTTAAGTGATTGTATAGCAAATCAATGCACCATCCTTTAATAAAGGAGTCAGGAGTTACCACAAGTGAATAAAAGATATAAAACACATGCTACCTAACAACACTTCTACACTTATGTTTATCTCACCACTCAAGTCCAGCTGTGATGGTTTGCCCCCATTTTCTGCCTATTTCTAGGCAGGGCCCTATACTTCTTGTAGATGTTTCAAGATGGAGAGTCTCTGGCAAAAAGCCTGGAACAGTTCAAAGTGTCACTTTTTGTTTCCATTCCTCTCCGCTCCTCCCTTTATTCCTGGGTGGAGGAGCTACAGGTATTTAGCTAGCCCCATTGTCTGTATTATCTTTTTTGAGTACTTGCTTGCAACACTGATTGGAAAACAGTTCTGACTGTCTCCCTGCTCCTGAAGGACAACTGATTGTCCTCCTCTCCCCAAGCCACATAAAACATGGCTCACATCTGTCTATATACATGATGCTGCAGGTAATGATACAATAACATTTAGGCAGTGCATGCAAAAGGGAAACATTGCATGGCACATTTGGCATCTAAGAACACAATTACACTGCAAAAGTGAACAGGAAAATTACATGGATCAAAGCCAATTGTGTATCCCATGACACTCACGTTCTAACAAGCTGAGTTTGGTTGTCAGCTCCAGCCCCATGCTGCCTATTTCAAGCACCTCAGTGGTGCATAGAGTTTGTCCACGCCTTGTGTGAATTTCACCCAAACTGTCTATTCTTCTCCAACTTAACTCCAAGTGTGAAATGAGTGTGATACACCTGAGAACTATGTTTTTTTCTACAATAAAATTAAGCACTCAAGTTATCTCCAGTATTAGGCTTTCAACAGAAAAAATGGGGGAAAAAATCAAATTTTGTCTTATTTGCTATGAAGTGTTTCTGAATATAAGCACCGAGACACTCCTTTTTGTATTTGCACATGAGGAAAGAATTTAGTGCTAGTGAGGAATCTGAACTGGCAGCACCTGGAAGTTGAATTGCTCTGTCTACCCACAGAAGACTTGAGACTCAACACTACAAGCTTCTTCATGTTTCCCTGTCAACCAGTCCTGACCTGGGGACATTCTTTGGCGAAGAGGTTAATACCTTAGCCTATGTGTTCTGATTGCCAAGACAGGTATAAATTAGCACCAGCGCAGTTCAGGAAGGGTTCTCTTGGGACCGCCTGTGAACTGGTAATTAAATTGGTTATGTCTACATTAGGGAAAGTTAGTTTGAACTTGTAAGTTTGAACTAATAAGTTTGAGGTTAGTTCAAACTAGTTTCAAATTTATTAATTCAACCTAACAACGTGGACTAGTTTGAACTGACATAGTAATGGAACTGCAGGGCTGGGGTGAGCACCCCTCTTTTGCCTCCCCACAAGGATGGCCATGCTAGCAGGGGCCAGATCCGACTGCTGTGGCTGGGCGGGCCGCAGATCCCTGGCCGTGCCCTAGATCCCTGGCCGTGCCAGGGGCCAGCTAGGGCTCTGTGGACAGGCAAGTTCTGGATCCATGGCCCCAGCGAGGGCGCATTGGGTCACCGGTGGTGGCTGAGCCCAGGGTCCCTGTGAGACCCAGGGTACTGGCAGTGGGACTCAGGGCATATGCTCTGCATGCCCAGCACCAGCGACACCAGTGGTTGAAACTTCTTAAGTTCTTACTAAGGGTTTGTTTGAGACTACATCGTGCCTAGTTTGAACTAACACTCAAATTAAGCACTCGGTTATAACTAACCACCAGTATTTACTCGTTCAAACTAAGCCTTCCTTATTTCGTACTAAGGAATTTCTAAGTTTGAACTAAGGAATGGCTAATGTAGACTGGGACTAATTTAGTTCAAATTAAGCCTTCTTAATTTGAAATAAATTGGCAGTGTAGACTTAGCCATTGAGACCACAAAACAGCTATCAGAAGGTAATGAAATTTTGTTCATAATATTTTGGACTGGAATAAGACAAGTCACTTACAGAAGAAACTCCTGAAATCTCATTAATCCTTTTAAATATCCAGTTTCTAATAAGAGGGTTCTAATCATATACAAACTTATTAACAAAAATGATATTTTGGCAGATTTAGTTTCCTCAGTCCTTAGATTTAGCTGCCACATTTAAAAATAAACTGGAGTCCCTTAACTGGGCTCTGTTAGTTTACATAACTGTTGTGATTCCAGAGGCGATTGCGGAATTTTAATAGGTAAGAACAACTTACTCAGCATTCTTTAAAGGCTAGAGAAGAGAAACTGGGAGCTGTCTGCAAATGATTTAAAGATACCTCTCCTAGCAATAATGAACCAACATAAACACTGGAGAGAGAATGCTGTGAAATTTCTCCGTCAAAGAGCAATTAATAATAGAGTGGATCAACTTAAGGTTAATTACATTGTTAAAGTTACCAAAGGGAATTGGACTTCCCTGCTGTTGCAAATCAAAATAGCAACCTCTTCTTAGACTGCAGGTTTTCCTTACAACACTTTATCTTCATGCAGTTCAAATGTCGTTCTTAATCCTGAAAGCGTCAGACACATTTGGCCTCAGAAATGCTTGTTTGGCTAGAATCTGTATGAGTGAAGAAAATAGGCTGTGTAAATTAGATAAAGAGTGTAGCTCTGGTCCCACATGAAGGTGACAGTGGATTTCTTTATAGTAAGGACATGAGACACCTGTGACACTATATCTTGTTATATCCACGTTACTACCAAACCGAGACTCAGACCTCTCAGTCTTCACTCATCCAAGTAAATGAAATACCTTTGTTTTTCAGAAGTGATTGGCAGTTTTTATCTGACTTGTTTTTAAGTACCAAACAGGCAGCACCATAAAGAGGGCCCAGTTCTCACAAAGTGCTGGAGTTGGCCTCCCAAAATCTAGACCTGAATTTAAAATCATGGAATTTAAGTCCAGAATGGACTTACTGGATCACGTGATCATTTGTCTGACCTCTTATATATCAGAGGCTACCAGCATCACCTGTGCAACCTTCACACTAAACCCAACAACCAGAAATAAAACAAAGTATTAGAGCCCATCGGAGACTAAACTGTTCTGTGCTTTGTGTAGAACAGGAGTTACCAAGAGGCACTCATGCTTGAGGCCTCTGCAATGGCAGGGAATTGATTTAGTGAGCTATATCAAGGTTTTCCTGTTAAGTGACTGGCACCCCACGCTGTTGAGGACAGTGACAAAAACCAAAGGTCACTGACAATCTGCTCTGGTGGGGGGATTCCTTTTCAAGCCCCTGTATAGTGATCAGTCAGATCCTGAACAACTGAGCATGAATCAACCTGCAAAACTCCAAGAGAAAGAATGATTGGCAACCCTTCAAAGTCTAGGCACACCCTGTCCAGGGCCCAATGTCCAGCTGCAGCCCTCCCTGATTCTTCAAAGGAAGGAGGGGAAAAAAACATAAAAACCTCCACAAACCAACTGGGAGGTAGGAGAGGGAATCCCCCCCAATCCTCCAGTTAACCAGCTAATGCTTTATAGCAAGCTGTTGTAGCTGGACTAGTGATACTTTCCTGAGATTTTAGGAACATGGGACATAAACCAGAAGGGAAACCTAGGCCTGCAGAGTTCTGCCCTGCCATGTCTTCCCCTCCCACCAGCACAAGTGACCATGGCAATACAATCCCAATCATAATTTCCTAGTCACTTTGGAAAATTAAAGCTAATAGAACAGCAGGTATGAGTTAGACTCAGATTCAGACTTAAGTTCTTCAGGGACATTTCCCTGTAGCCTCTCCGTTAACTGAAAGTCATTTAAGATACAAGATAAAAAGACAGAGTGAACAATGTATTTAGTGCTAAATGTGCCCTCCGATATAAGTGTGCAGTTCTCCTGGAGGACTTAACTGGCACAGAAACGGACAAATTCATTGACTGAAGAAAAGCTACATATACATAATGGATCAGAATTTAGTCTTTTGTGTTTGCACTTAATGTTTTCAGTTAGTACCAAACAATTGTATTTGACAAGCTGAGATGGCAGAATGGGCCAGCTGTAGTTTTTGAATGATATGTGACACCGACAAGGGTTTCATTCATTGCAGATCTGTGCCCAAAATCATCACCACACATGCAGTAACTATCTTTACACACCAGCCCACCCAGACAGAGATAACAGTAACCTCATTATACAATTTAGGCCTAGCAAGAAACTTAGCTGCTGAATTATTTAACCTTTTTTTCCCTCTTAAGCCTAAAACATTAACATTTAATGTTACTTTTAAACATCAGGGCCATGTACTGGCCTTAATCCATAGGGTGACTCCTACTGATACCAGAATGAATATGGATCCAGGGCAAATGAATAAGTTACTTTGAATCTTCATTCGGGGGGGAAAAAAAAGCTGCAGTTAGAGTAATTTTAAAATGAAGATTACGAGAGCTATTATTAAGAAGGAGAGAGGTGTAAGTGTCAAGGGATCATGGTGTTTATAAGCAATTGCACTAGTCCAGCTATGCCATGCTGCCCTGTAATTTTCTGTTAAATAAATTACTGATTTGTACTAGATACAAAAGTCAAGAGGGCTACTTTATCTTCCACTTGCAGTGGCAATGAAGATTTTTAAAAAATAATATAAACATGAGTCTCAGCAGTTCTCTAATAACAGAAAATAAATTATTTAACTATAATTTAGCTTCCCATTCCATTAATCTACAAGGCTAACTCTTGAGTTCAAATTATAATGAGTCGTGTGGCACTTTGAGACTAACAGATTTATTTTTCGCATGAGCTTTCGTGGGAGAAAATCCCACTTCCTCAGATGCTTCGAAGATGGGTGAACTTACAGAAAGGAATGAAATGAAATGAATTATAATTATAATGAATACAGGTCTGGAAGTTTCCCATTCAATTCCTGGTGAGTCAGCCAAACAGGGAGTCAGCGCATAAACATCTTACAATTGTTTCCACTTTACTACAATTAATTCTGTTCCGTGATAGTTTTGCACACTGTTCTCACAGTTGTATACACAGACACTTCTGCCAGTAGATATAAGGTGTGAATTTAAACCAATTATAGTCATATAACTGCTGGTGTGGTCCTTATTCTGGTGTAAGCGTCCCTTGTATGGTTTAGTTAATCTTGATGAGAACAGATTTAAGCTAAATAAATGTATCTTAAAAAGCCACTTGGTCTGGAAGAGTGTCCACACAAGATTTGCACCAGTGTGACTATATTGGTTTTACTCTACCACTTTTGATGTATCATCTTGACTATAACTGTATAATTATACCTGTAATACTGGTAAAACTGTACAGTAAAGATTATTCCTGAATATTCAGATATGATATGTAAATTTTGAGCTACATCATTTAGTTTTGATTGATATCCTGGGGCACACGGATCCCAAGTTATTGCTTTTGTTGTTGCCTGGATGTATATACATTGTGCATAGTATCAGATGCCTTGTGTAAATATTCACATTTAAAGTTCAGAATTAGGTTTCTGCAAATTTTCTCTTATATTAGATTAAGATTTGCTGTTTCTATTGTAAAGCTGTAAAGGTCCCTCCAAAAAGGATCAAGCAATATAGACAACACTGAAGAAATTTATTTACAGTACCAGTACTAGGAACACTGAACAAAATGGTATCAGCTTCCAAAATGGAAGTAACATGGCAGTTGCTTATATACACAGACTTTTTGTTTACTGTTTTAAACTGGTTTTCTGACAGTTCTTTGTTTCCTTTGGGAAAAGCAACTCTATATATGGCAAAAGGGTCAGGGTAGTGAGAGGGATGGTCTCAGCAGGTAGGGGAATATGAGGTAGGCAGGAGAGTTGAAGGGATACGTGACGTCAGGCAGGGATGGGTGTGTGACAAGAGACATGGGTTTAGGGGAGAATGGGCACATCTACACTGGAAAGCTTTTTCGGGATGAGAAGGCTTATCCCACAAAAGCTTTCCTGTGTCTGGGGAGCTGATTTGCTATTTCAAAAAAAAGTGCTCTGGTGTATCGAAACACCAGAGTGCTTTTTTGAAAAAAGCAAAATGTGGCTTATTTCAAAAAAGTGGCTTTTTTTGATAAAGCCTTTTCAGAAGAAAGAGCACCCTGGTATTTCAAAATACCAGACCACTTTTCCAGCTAGGTTAAACCTAGTCCCCTGCTGAAAAAAGGCTTTTCAAAAAAAGCCATTGCCAGAGGCAGCAAAGACTTTTTTTGAAAAAGCCAGCCCGTCTTTTCTACTGGCTCTGGTTTTTTTGAAAAAGATTGTCCAGTGTGGACTCTTTTTTTTGAAAAATAAAAAATGCTGCCTTATTTTGAGATGGAAAACTCCTATCTCAAAATAACATTTTCTGAAGTAAGTATTTTTCAAAATAGCTATGTCAATTTTTTTTCAAATAGTTTTTTTCAAAAAGCCTTGTTTCGAAAAATGTGGGGCAGTGTAGACACAGCCAATATGTAAGAAAAGGCAGCCTGCATGCTGCCTATTTGGTCAGCTTCTGTATGTATGAGGCCTAGTGCACTGGCATGGATATTTTATCCAATACAGTGAACATTCCTGTCAGGAAATCAATTAAAAAGAATATCTGCAGAAATCACAAAAGCGCAAAGGAACATGGACATAGCCAAAGTGAAATGGATTTTTTTAAAATTCTTGTGAATGTTCACTGATGTTGTTTTGTGGTGTTTCCCCCTCTTCAGTGCCAGATTGTTTCACATTTTACCCAGGCTGCCCCTTCTGACACAGAAAGTCAGACATAGAATTTAAGTCCAAAAGGGATCACCAAATCATTGAGTCTGGTCTCCTGTATGTGACAGGAGACTAACATCTCCCAATCTCCACACAGTAAACCAAGAAACCAGAGTTAAACCAAAGTATTGCAGCCCACAGGAGACTGAGTTCTTCTGTGCCACAGGCAGACAACAGGAGAGACCATGAAGCACCAATGCCCAAGGGCCCTGAAAAGCAGGGCACAGACCATGAGAAATACCCAGATGATCCCAAGCAACAGCCAGTATCAAGTTTTGAAGGAAAAGTTTATGGGTCTTTTTTTCCAAAATTCCTTCTGAAACCCTCTTTGGATGGTGGGGTTTTCTCCCCTGGAGAAGTATGGATTTTGTTCCCCAAACACTTCCCCAGAGACCTGTTCAGAGGCCCTGAGATTTGGTCAGCCACTGAGACCCATCCACATGTCACCATGCCACAGAGCTTTGGTGACACTCAGGATGTCCTAAGCACTTTCCAGAAGTTCAGGAAAGGATGCTCCCTAAAGACAGATAGGTGCATAAACAGAGATTAAAGTAAGAGGAGGAACAAGTAGGGAACCCTATATGAGTCATCTAAATCCACTGTTGGCAGTACCAGAGGAGTGGTCTTTAAGGAAGTGATTTAAATGTGGTTAAGATTAGGAGCTTCCTGGGTGAGCTCAGGGAGGCCAAACTATGAAACAGGCACACAAGCTAATGTGTGTGAAGCTGACAAACACATGGGGACCTTAGCATTGGGAGGGAAGAGGTAGTAGCATAAAGCTCCTTGTGGAAGATGCAGTAGAGAGAGATGAATCAATTTAGAGCTTGAAGATGGTGATAAAAAGACTAAATCTGATGTTGTAGCAGAAGTGAGTAGAGGTATTCAAGGAGGGAGGTGATATCAAGTAAGAGGCAGGGGAGATGACTTCTATTCTGAGGCCTTACCTTCAGGTTGCTGATAATGTGCACCAAAAGAGTCATGCAGTCAGAGGATTCGCCACAGCTTGGAGAAGCTCCTGTGGGTAGCTAATACATCTTCAGGCTGCAGTGGGGTAGGGGATGATGCATATCTCATATCTGCTCTTTCCCATATGCAGACAAAGACCAACATGGAGTCTTCCACAGGGTCCTATGAAACTGAGAATGTGCAATCAGGGCAGCTGACACAATTCAGGCAGGGTGAGTATCTAGGCTGGGGTGGTTGGGGAGAGAATCAGTCCCCTGCTTTTTCTTTCCAATACAAAGATTAACATGATTTTCAGAAAGAGTTACAAACCAAACAACCTGTATCCAGATACTTTGGTTGATTTTGCTAGATCGGTTCTTCCTACCAGGTAAAACAAGTGAGACTGGTTTACTTTTCAGCATTATTAACACGAGTGAATAAAACAGGACATACAGAATTAATAAATAAAATGCTATAATTTCCCATCGCATTTCTATTGTTTAACTGCATGGAGCTGTTCTAAAAGACTGTACATCATCACAGTTTTACAAATCTTTCCATTTACATTTTATATTACAGTGGAATTTGTTAGTGCATAACCCTTGTCTGCTTAAAGACATGGGTCCCTGGTTTCTGCCAACTGTTATGAAATTGAATGCAGAAAGTAAAGTTGAGTAGGCTGAAAGCAAGGAACAATTAAAACCTCCCAGAAAAATGGAATCATAGTAACTGGAAGGGACCATGAGAGGTCATCAAATCTAGTACCCTGCACTCATGACAGGACCAAGTACCCTCTTAAACCATACTTAACTTTGTTAAAGTAGAGTTCAGGTCCTAAACACATTTCAAAAAACCTCTTAATAAAATAATGTGGCTTTGAAAAAACACAAACTTTTGAAACTTAGGAATTTCAAAGTTAAATTTGCTTCAGTTTGCAGGGGCTGAGTGGTGGAGAGATATCAACTGATCCCAGTTGGGGTGGGCTTCCCTGCTGAGGGAGCTATAAAGGCAGCCACTCCAGCAGGCAGTGGCACACAGCAGCAGATGTACACAGGGGCAGTCAACAGGGCTATGAATAGGGAAGTTTGAGTGGAAGTTGGGAGGGGGAGTTTTGGGGGGAGTGTGTATTGCTTTGCTTGGGGCATTGGGGTGTATTTTTGTTTTAAGCAGACCAGGAATAGGAGAAGCACTATGGCAGATACGGGGGCAGCAGTGGTAGACACTCAAGCAGGGGAAGAAACAGCAAAGATGATGGGATGTGGAAGCTGCAGGATATATATGCTCCTGGAGGGGGTATCTCCAAAAACGTTCATGTGTATGAAGTGCCACCTCATAGGATTGATGGGGGAGAAAATTCAGGGATTAGAGATGCAGGTAGGAACTCTCATTCAGTTTAGAAAGGGGTTAGAACAACTGATGGAGCAAATGAAAGAGGGATTTTTAAGAGAAACCCCAGACCTGCAGATGGAAGCAGGACCATCAGACTGTGAGGGCAGAATACTGGGAGATGAAAGTGGTCAGTGGAAGCATGTGCTTGTGAGAAGTCAGCAGAGGAAAAGACGGACTAGTGAGGGAGAAAAAGCTCAGAAACAGGTTTACGGCATTAGCAAATGAAGGAACACAGCACATGCTTACTGAAAGTGGGAGTGCAAGGAAGAGGAGAAGAATGGCTAGCCCTAACTAAAGAAGGGATGAGCCAAAGGAAATTCCTCTCAGTAAGAGTTCCAGAAGGACTCAGGAGCAGGTGCAGAGGATTGCAGAGAAACGTTGTAGGACTGAGGACTTGCAACGGAAAGAAGTGGGGATAGGCTAGAGAATCGCACTGTTTCCAGGAAAAGGCAAGTCTATGTGATTGGAGACTCCCTGCTGAGGACAGATAGGCCTATAACTAGAGCTGATCCCAAGAACAGAAGGGTATGCTGCTTGCCATGTGGGAAGATATGGGACATTGATCTGAGGCTGAAGAGGATCTTAATGGTACCGAGAAAGAATCCTCTGATTTTCCTTCATGTGGGTACAAATGATGTAGCTAGATTCTCACTGGAACAAATCAAAGGTGACCATGCAAGGCCAGGGAGGACTGTCAAGGAAATAGAGGCTCAGGTAATCTTTAGAGGGATTCTGCCTGTCCCTTGAGGAGGACAACAAAGGTGTGAGAAGATCCTGATGATAAACAGATGGCTCAGGCAGTGGTGCTATAAGGAAGGCTTTGGCCTGTACGGTCACTGGGAGACATTCATGGACAGAAGACTGTTCTGTGATGGACTGCACCTGAGTGGGGAGGGAAACAGACTTCTGGGAGGGAGGTTAACACAACTGATCAAGAGAGCTTTAAACTAGGGAATCAGGGGAGATGGTTGGGAGATGCCCGAATAGTCTCCACACCTGATATTAGTGCTGAGAAGAAGGAAAAAGAAATAAGAAATGACACAGAAATAGGGAGCAGCATGGAGGTTAAAAGGAGAGGTAGTGTAAATGCCCATCGAGCAAGAGATATTGGTCATAGAATGACTTTTCCGAATTAAGCAAACAATGTGAATGAGGCCAAGCAGCAAAAACTAAAATGTTTATATACTAATGCAAGATGAGTGGGTAACAAAATGGAGGAACTGGAGCTACTGGCAGAGGAAGTAAGACCAGATATTTTAGAGATAACACAGTGGAATAGTAGTCATGACTGCTGTACTGGTGTTGAAAACTATGTACTCTTTAGGAAAGACAGATATAAAGGCAAAGGTTGGGATTGGCATTGTATATCAATGAGAAAGTAGACTGTAAGGAAATTCAAAGTGATGGAATTAACAAGACAGAATTCAACTAGGAAAAAATCACATTGGGGAAGAAAGCTACAAGAGTTTCTTCAGGGATTGTGCTTGGGGTGTGTTACAGGTTACCAGGATCTGAGACATGGATAGGGATGTCTTTAAGGAAGTATATACTCTGGGAACTGTGTGATTATGTGAGACTTTAACCTCCCAGATATAGATGGGAAGACATGCTAGTAGTAATAAGAGGGCCCAGATTTTTCTGGATGTGATAGTTGATGAATTATTTCTCCAAACTTACAGAACCAATGAGAGGGGATGCCATTTTAGATTTGGTACTGGTGAGTAGTGAGGACCTCACAGAGGAACTGGTTGTAGGGAACAACTTAGGTTTGAGTGACCATGAGCTAATTCAGTTCAAACTAATTGGAAGGATAAACAAAAATAAATCTGTGACCAGGATCTTTGACTTTAAAAGGGCTAACTTTAGTTTAGAATATTAAGGGAATTAGTTGGAGAATTCGACTGGACTGAGGAACTCAGGAATGTAAAAGTAGAAGAGGCTTAGAATTGCTTCAAGTCAAAGTTGCAGGAGCTATCTGAAGCCTACATTCCAAAGAAAGGGGAAAAAATCACAGGAAAGATCTGTAGACCAAGCTGGATGTGTAAGCATCTTGGAAAGGTGTTTAGGGGGAAGCAGAGAACCTACAAGGTGTGGAAAATGGGAGGGATCAGCAAGAAAAGCTACCTTTTGGAAGTAAGAACATATAGAGATAAAGTAAGAAAGGCAAAAAGTCAAGCAGAGCTGGGCCTAGTGAAGGGAATTAAAATCAAAAGTAAAAGGTTCTTTAGCCATATAAATAGGAAGAAAACAAAGAAAGATGTGGAGCCATTAAAAACTAAGGAGGGGTAGAAGAAGATAATTGAGGCATGGCTGAATGTCTAAATAAGTACTTTGCATCTGTTTTAATGAGAGTGAAGACGAGCTGGAGGATAGAGGCAGGGTAGCTAATGGGAACAAGGTCATCAAAGTGGAAGCCAAAATTGAACTGCTGGATGGGATTAAACCAGAGGGCCTGGATAATCTGTATCCAAGGATATTAAAGGAACTGGCTTATGAAATTGCCAGACTGTTAACAAAGATTTTTAATGAACCTGTAAACTCCGCAGTTGTATCGTATGACTAGACAACCACTAATATAGTTCCAATTTTCAAGAAAGGGAATAAAGATGATCTGGGTAACTACGGGTCTGTTAGTTTGACCCCAGTAGTATGCAAGGTCTTAGAGAAATTTTTCAAGGAGAAAGTGCTTAAGGATATTGAGGATAAAGGTAAATTGGATAAAATACAGCATGGTTTTCCAGAAAGATAGATTGTACCAGACCAACCTGATCTCTTTTTTAGAGAGGATAACATATTTTTTACATAAAGGCTATGTCCACACATACATACTTAAATTGATTCAAGTTGAATCAATTTAATGAGGCCAGATGAAAAAAAACAAATCAAAATAGCATGTCTGTACAGAGGATTTGCTAGTTTGATTTAGGAGAGGGGCAACATGAGAGGTGTGGCAGAGCCAGTGGCAGGGGATAAAAGCCCCCAGAGCAGAGATCATGGGGCACCCCGCTTCTCCCGCCACTTCCAGGGTGGCGGGTGCAGAGATGCTGGGAGTTCCCCGCTTTCCCTGCTGCTTCAAGGGCGGCAGAGGCAGAGATCAGGGGGGCGCCCTGCTTCCCCGCACTGCTTTCCCGATGGCGAGGCAGCGATTGGCGGCATCTCTTTTCCCTGCAGCTTCCAGGGCGGCGGGGGCAGAGACCCTAAGGGTCCCACTTCCCCCACCGCCTCCAGGGTGGCGGGTGCAGAGATCGCTGGGTGTCTGCTCCCTCCGCCACTTTCAGGGTGGCAGGGACAGAGATTGCGGGGCACCCTGCTTCCCCCCCACACTTCCAGGACAGCGGGGGCAAGGATCCAAGTGCATCCAGGAGCTCTGGGATCTTTGCCCTCACTGCCCTTGAAGCAGCGGGGGAAGCAGACATCGAGTGATCTTTGCACCTGCCACCCTGGAAGCAGTGGGGAAAAGGGGTGCTGGTGACCCCTACCCTGCCACTGAGGAAGCAGCAGCAGAAGCAGGGCACCCAGCAATCTCTGCCCCTGCCACCGTGGAAGTGGCAGAGGAAGCAGGGCCCTTGGGATCTCTGGTCCCGCTGCCCGCCCAGTGTGGGGGGGAGCAGGGCACACCAGCTTCCCTGGCCCCACTGCCCAGCATCTGCTGGGGGAAGCCAGGTTCCGGGCTTCCCTTGCCCCGCCACCCACCTGGCGTGGGGGCCAGCAGGGTGCACGGGACTCCTTTCCCTGCGTGGCAGGGGTGCAGTGTGTTTCCCCCACAAGTGCAGGATGTTTCCCCGACCAGGGGGCGCAGTGTGTTTTCCCCACCAGGCAGCTGGGCTGGGGCTGGGCCCCCTCTGCATCCCTCTATGCTCCTTGCACCTCCCTTCTTCCCTGGCCAGTGTGCTGGGGGCGGACTTCCTTCGAGGGTGCCATGCACCCTGGTAGGAAGGTCAGTGTTATATTGATATGTGGGTCATATTGATATAACACAGCCACACTGGGTTATTTCAAAACCACAGTTTTGAGATAACTCTCATTTCACCCTGACACCTAGGAATTTTTTTCCTAATGTCCATCCTAAACCTCCCTTGTTGTAATTTAAGTCCATTGTTTCTTATCCTATCATCAACAGTTAAAGAAAATAATTTTTCTCCCACCTCCTTGTAACAGCCTTTTAGGCACTTGAAAATTGTTGTCATGCCTCCCTCTCAGTTTCTTCTTTTCCATACTAAAGAAACTCAGCTCTTTCAATCTTCCCTCATAAGTAAAGTGTTCCAGACCTCTAATCATTAATGTTGCTCTTATCTGAATGTTCTCCAATTTGTCCACACCTTTGCTGAAATGAGGCACCTAGAAATGGACACCACACTCCAGTTGAGGCTTATTCAGGGCGGAGTATGATGACTAGAGATGCTTTGACTAACCATCCAGTACGAGGTAACAGGTGGTATCTTATCACATTAAAGGATGGTACCTTTCCATGTATGGAGATGGCAACCAGGAAAAAGAAAGTCCTGCTGTTCACTGAGCTAGTCCATTACCAGGGGCACACCATATTAAGTGTATTTGGAGGACATATACGGCATTTTCTGCTGTGCTCATTAGGCAGTAAACCTGGCTAGGTGCCTTTGTTGCCTGTGGCCATGTAAAGTTATTTGATCGCTGAGGGTGGGGTTCTGTGAACAGAGTTGGGACAGCACACACAGTGGGAGCCTCCTCACGCAGCCAACAACTGACCTTCTTCAGCTGCTCGTGGAAGGTCTGTGTGCAATCCAGTTTCACTCACAGATAGGTCGATGGGATCATTTTCGCACACTTCTGCTGCAGAAGGTCACTTTCTGGGGTCTGCTTATTATTCCTGGTACCCAGATGGAATGCAGTGACCATTCTCTTGCAAAGATTTGGCTTTAGCCTCCATTTCCAGAAATATTCCTTCACAGTATTCAGGTCCCTATTGCAGGGGGGCCTGATGTTGCTGAAGCTGGTTGCTTGTATTATTAGGGCAAGATCATCCATGTATGCAAATTTGTTTAGCTTCACTGGAGGCACTGTACAACGGGTCTGCGGGGCTCTCTGCTTACATTTGTGTTGCCCCCATCCCTCGTCAGCAGCAGCAGCAGGTAAGATAACAGTGCCCATGGGGGGAACACTCTCTAGCCTCCCGCCACTGTGGTGGCAGCAGGTGCAGGTTGGTCCCAGGAAAGACGGGCAGAAAAGTGGGGAGGGGGGAGCTGTGCCAGGCTATGTCCTGACATCCTGCTGTTGGGTTGGCTGCTACCTGGCCTCTGTGCAGCTGTGGTCCCCATGGTGGTTCTCTGGCATCATTGCACTCCCCACGGTGGTGGCAAAGGGGCCAGGAGGAGGCTTACTACCCCATCTCCAGTAGGCAGTCTCAGCCACCGCAGGTCTGAGCTCCAGTTAGCACAGCAACCAAAGATGTCAAAGCCTAGTACGTCTAGGACCCGGCAAAGTGGAAGACGCCCAGTGCTGGGATTGCAGCTGGTACCTGTTTCCAGTGCAGTTAATCCATCTGCATCTGCACATGCACCCAGCACCCTGGGGCACGGCCCTTTCTCACCCTGTCAGTCTGCCCCTGCGTATATCACTTGTGTAAACACTGAAAGCATCAGCGCGAGTACTACCAACCACCCCATGGCAGTCCATTGTTGAAGAAACAGGGTGAACTGGCTTCATTGCCCAAGTGGACACATAGCTGCCTATTGCTCAGCATTATCCATAACAGGTGGTGTTTTGTTGTGGGGGTCATGCTTGTGAGCTTCAGCATCAATCCTTGTTATTTATTTTAATATTTAATTTAATTTGTCAGTTCTGTTAGCTGGAACCATTTTAAACCCCGGTGGTTTTATGATAGCTGCAGACTTCTTAAACCACATCCATCATGATGGACATAGAACAGAATAAGAAAACAGTATGTTAACTGGGCATTTCCTTGTTCATTAATTGTAATTGCATGTGCAAACAGAGAAATTATATGCTCATACTAGGTGTACAAATATGCACACAGAGTTCTGAAAATCTAATAAGGTCAAAGTCAGAAATATAAAGAAAGCTTTCCTTTAGCTTTAATTGTCAAGAGATGGTAATGTGCTCATAAAAACTACCAGGACAGCAGAAATAATGGATAGGCTACATGGTTTTCAAAGTAGTAAGAACATTGGAAGTGACTAAAAAGTTCCAAACAACTTTAAATTTTTTAAAGAGCTTCAGGCTCCTTCATTGGAAAGCTTTTAAAAATTGAAGTCCTGCATTAGTGTCTCCCTTTTACACTGCATCATGCTGTGTAATCACGGAAAGTATTTCTAAACTTCCCCAGTGCATCAGTCCAGGTGCATTTAATCTGTTCACACACTCATACACACCCCCACCCAGCACCCTGGGTCATGGCCACCTCTCACCCTGACAGTCTGCCACTTGGTATGCCTCTTGTGCAAACATTAAAAAGCATCAGTAACCTGAGTAGAGATGCTAGTTCTGAATGTCTCTGACCATGTTCTGATGGTACTTTTGGTCCTGGGTGTGACCAATGTAACCTTTGTGGGAAGAAGCCAGATACTTTACTTTTTCATATGTGTTGATAATGAGGCAGGGTGGAGCAGTTTGTAGCAGCTCTTGCTTTCTAATTGTAAGCCTGGCTTCAGAGGGAAACAGCACCTGGTGAGAGAACCTGTGGGAGAGATCCTGTAGTGGTGAGTGAAACCAGAGGTCTGGAATTTCTTGCAACTCAATGTTCACAGGCTCCCACGCAGCTCAATGTTCAGGGGCTCACAGCAGTTTATGGCACCTCAGGCAATGTCTGGAAAGGAATGGGTAAGGAAGTGGAATAAAAATAGAAGAGTTTAAAACAACAAAAATTCTTCCTTATGGGCCAGTTTCAATGCCCTTCTGAAACCACAAGTACAGTGGGGATCGGTTAACGCGCAGGTGTTGAGGGACAAGCCGCCGCGACCGTGCATTAAACAGACCGTGTATAAATGGGACCACGGCAAAAAATAAATAAATTAAATACCATGCAGCACTAATAAGGCTCACTCCACCTGTTTCCGTGCCCAGGCCAACTTCCACTGTCAGATACCACACAGGACTCATTAGCGCAACCTGGTAGGCCGGATAAGCATTGAAGGGGGCGCCAACGCTTGCGTGGTGCCAAAATGGAGAGCACACCTTTGCGGTGCGCTCTGACTTCACTTGTCTCTGCCAGCATCTGTTGCACTTGCAGGGGTGCGCCGGAGATGCTAGCGCTGTTACTGCCACTCCACTTGTCTTTCTGCCCAGGCCAACTTCCGCTTTTACATACCGCACATTACTGAGTCCCACGCGTTAACTTGGTAGCTTTGGGGGACATGACCGTAGCGCGCAGTAACTGGATCTGCATGCAAACCAGTCGTGCGTTAACAGGTCCCCACTGTACCAGCTGGTGAGGCCATGTTTACACTGAAAAGTTAAATCAACCCTGCTACATTGGTCAAGGGTGTAAAAAATCCACACCCCTGTGCAACATAGGTAAAGCCATCTAAAACCAGGATAAGCAGTGGAAGAATTCTTTGTCTGACCTCACTACTGCCTCTCTGGGAGGATGGTTACCTGTGTGGATGGGAGAACCCTTCAGTTGTTGCAATGAGTGTCCACGCTGTGTTGCTGTAGCTTTTTACATGTGGGCATAGTCATTTCTGAGTGTAGACATAGCAACATTTAAGTATAGGCGCAGCCTGAGATGGGGTGCAGCTTTATGCTGCCTTTATACCTCTGAAGTTCAGAACCAGCTCCAAGAGTCAATTATATTAGATTGGCCGGAAAAGCTTATCTCTAGCATGCTCCTATTCGAGGGGCTCTAACAAGGAGCCTCATAGGCACACGTATGCTGATCATTCACCACTTATCCATTGGGGGAATTTTCCATAGGCAATTCTGGGCTCCTGATACCTCCAGAGCTATGTAAAATACTTACATGCCCCCACACCAGACACATCCCCCATCATGGGCCAGAACCTGGTCAAATATGTTTTACTGCAAATTTCTAGCATTTTTGCAATGCTACCATTGCTTAAATTATAGGCTCCTTGCAGTAGAGGCCATCTTTACATTGTGTGTTACGTACAGAGCCTAGCATGAAGCTCTGATCCATGATTGGAGCCTATACATACTTTCACAACATAATAACAATAATAGGAATATATTACTCTTCTTTTTCACTGAGGAAAATGCCTACATGAATATTTCAGAAGTGGGAAAATTAGAATCAAAATAAGGGTATGCATTCACTGAAGTGGCAAATTCGCTGCCATCAGATCAGTGTTTTGGGATTGATTGAGTGGAAGCAAAGACCCATTCAACTGATCCAGAAGTTGATTAAATAAATCCACTCCTGCAAAGGATTACCACTGTGGTAAGATTATCACTGTAGAGAAGCTGCAGTAACTAGAAGTTAGAAAGTCGATGGAAGGTAATCAAAACTATTCTAGGAAACTTGCCCATCTGCTGACGACTGCCACTAAATTTGCCAGTAAATGTAGACCATAACTCAAGATCATCCTTTGAATCTGTGAATGGCCCCTAGCAGCAGGCCCAGTATAATATCTGTGATCATGGAGGATGGGGGCTGGAATGAAGGGGACCATCTGGAGCTGCATGTTTTGTGGCACAGAATCGTGTCCCATGTGAGCTCCCTTCACAAAAGTTGTGGCCATCTCTGAGTGTTTTAGTTTCAAATGAGAAAGAATGTCGATTTCAAACATTTTGGGGGGGGGAGCGGGGAGAGCAGTATTTACAGTGAATTTGGAGCTGTTCCCCTTTATTTGAACTTAGAACAAGTGGGGAGCAAGTCTTATTTTGGGGAGGAACCCAGTAGGCTGAGTACAATGATACAACATTTCATGAAGCCTCAAAACCTTTTAGTTTTTTGGTCAAGAACTGGATCTTAGATATTTTTAACCTATCACTGAGATATTTAAGTGCTGATGTTGCATTTTACATGTCTTATAGTATGCAGACCCATAACAAGACATGCAGAAACACACATTTAAAAATGTTACCAGTGCTTTGCCTGAAACAGGAGCTACATTTGCAATTAAACAAGGGAGCAAAAAAGAGCTCAAAAGTAAGCTACAATCCCATCAGTCTTGCCGTCCGTGGTGTAGTACTTCCACTACCATCCTTTGGTATAAAAGAAAATGAACAATGCTTTTGTTTTAAGGAAATCCATGTCATTTAGCCCTCCTTTGTATTCATTTATGGGTGTTATAAAGAGAAAATGTGATTGTGTTACTGAGGCCAATTTTCTGTCCCATCATTTTTCATCCTTTACTTTAGTTATCTGCACAGAGGAAGACTGTATTAATCTTAGTCAACATTCCAATCAAATCCTCAGCTGTAAATTGCAAACCTACAGATAATGACAATAAAGCTGATACATGTTAATTTTGATGTTCAGACATGACACTAATTAGCAACAAGCTTAAAAATAACTTTTAGAAAATGCTGCTAATTATTTCTATTTTTGCACCAGAATAAAATTTTAGTCTAAGTTGCTCAAAAGTCCTTGTTTTCCAGAGACAAAAGCTAATTTCTCATGCATGAGTGCACAGCCCCAGTTGACTCCAGTGGGAGCTGTAGGAACATTCGAAGACAATGTCCAAAAGCCAGTGTTAGAGAAAAAGAAACCAAGCTATGAGATGCCAAGGCTTAGCACAAAAATCATCTGGAATATCATACTACCACACCCAAGTCATGTAGAAATGGGCAAGTTCACTTTCCTCAGTGAGCTTCTAAAAAGCTGGTTCCATGTTTAAACATGAGATAGAGCCAAGACAGTGCAACATTCAGACTTTACTCCTTCCTCCATATATCCCAACCCCACTAAGCATTTCCTGTATGGAGCATTCTCCAAGTTCCTGGGTGTTACCTTGTATATAACCATACTATACCACCCTCTTTTAGTGAGCTTTCTGTGGTAACAAAGCCCAATTAAATACTCCATTGTTAAGACTAGCAGGCTCAGACCTTTAAAACTTCTGGGCTATGTTCACACATGGGGTTATTTCAATACAAGTTGTTTCAATACAAGTTGTATCGAAATAACAACTTATTTCAAAATAAGTTAATTCAAATTAAAAGTTTCTTAATTCAAATTAAGGAAAAAAGCAGGAATCGAAATAGCAGGTTCAGACAACACTTATTTCGAAACGAGTCACTGTTGTTTCGAAACAACATGTTCAGATGGCATTGTTTCGAAACAATCGTTTCAAAACAACATTGTTTCGTCCCCACATGGGGTTTAAGTTGTTTCGAAACAATGGTGTTGTTTCGAAACAACGGAACCCATTGTTTCGAAACAACAGTGCGTCATGTGAACTTGGCCTTTCATATTTCGAAACAACCTCTGTTGTTTCAAAATAAGACTGCTGTGTGAACACACCTCTGGAGATCAGGTCCTGAGAACCATAAATCCCATTAAGCTCCTAAGTCACTTTTGTGCTTTAGAAAATTTAATCTCTTGTTTTGCTATGATGTTGCAAAATTTAAGTAAAAATTCCATTTTTCTTTGGTCCAAAGTCTTCTCTGATTTACCCCATAGAGGTCCATAGCAACTCCATTGACTTCAAATGAGTTAATCTGTGTTTCCAGCAGTATAAATTCAAGAAAAAAATTGGCCCAGGATTTAATTCTACTACTCTAACTAATTCTTACACATGTGACAACTTGGTGAGTTAGTTTTTATTTTAATTGGAGTTTCATATTATATAGGCAGCTGTGATTAATCTGTCACTCTGGGTACACAAACTACAGAAGTTTAAAATACTCATTTTTACCAATAATTTCAGGAAACATCTTCTAGAATCCCTGAAACAAAGTAATATAGCATATTTTTGACAGGTATGTCTAATATGTCTATTAATAGAAGCAGTAAAAAGAAATACAGAACACCAAGATCATTTATGAGAAAATATTTAAATAAAAGAGAATTGATTTTCTATAAAACAAGGGTTTTATGAAAAGAAAAATAAAATTTACAGTGAACCATTTACAGATGAAATATGTGAAATTGGTTGTCACTAAATCAAGTATTGATCTGATATTTTGAAACATATTTGTTTGTCAATACTGTGAGTGACCACTGAAAGCAGTGAATAGGACAAGACAAAATTCTAGTAACCATACTGTGAGGCCTGAACTTTTGGGAAGTATGAGCAGAAACAGCCCAGTTCCCTGCTACCTTACATAGTCACTCAAACCCTGCAAAGGAGGGTGTGAAAGGCTCTTTCTAGCTTAATGAGCAAGGTATTCTGTCCTTGGAAGATTATGCTACAGATAGTAGAGAATTAGACCCCAAATTCACTGGGAAACCCAGGGTGTGTTCACACAGCAGTCTTATTTTGAAACAACAGAGGTTGTTTCAAAATAAGAAAGGCCATGTTCACACGACGAAACAACTTAAACCCCATGTGGGGACGAAACAACGTTGTTTCGAAACAATTGTTTCAAAACAATGCCGTCTGAACATGTTGTTTCAAAACAACGGTGACTCGTTTCGAAATAACTGTTGTCTGAACTTGCTATTTTGATTCCTGGTTTTTCCTTAATTCGAATTAACAAACTGTTAATTCGAATTAACTCATTTCAAAATAAGGCATTATTTCGATACAACTTGGATCGAAACAACTTGTATTAAAATAACCCCCTGTGTGTGAACATAGCCCCAGAGGAAAGGGAGGCCCTTTGTGTCTTCTTTTGTAGTGTCACTCTTTCCCCTTTTCATATAAATCTAGACAGAACTTTGAGTAAGGCTTTGTCTACACAAGAACATTTGTCATGATGAAAAAGCTTGTAGCTGTCCACATAGCATTCACTGTGAGTTCAAGTGCATCCCTACTTGGGGTATTTCTACACTGGAGGCTCTGTTAAGTCGACCTAACAAGGTCAACTTTAAGTCGACTTAGAGAGTCCACACTGAAAACTCCTGTCAGCTGCCAGCATCCACACTGACAGGTCGATGGAAGAGTGGTGTGGGGAGAGGGCCCGGAGGCCAGTTAGGTTGATTTAAGGGCTTTCCCCATCTACATTGGCTTAAGTTGCCTTAATAATGGCGACTAAAGTCAACCTTAAGAGGTAGTGGCATTAAGCCCACTTAAGGAAATGCTTAAGTTGACTTATTAAAAGCCCAGTGTGGCTGCAGGAGTCTGTAGGTTGATTTAACCTTCCTTAAGTTGACCTAAGGCTCCAGTGTAGATGTACCTTTGGTGCCGTAACATTAACAGTGACAGCAGTGCATTATGGGCAGCTTCCCCACTGTGCTGCTTTCCACCTTATGCCACTAGGGTGTTGTGGGAAGGCAGAGAGGATTGCACTACACCATGGGTATTGAATCAATGTCCCATTATACAGTGATCTCCATCCCATCATTCCATGGGTTTCCAAGTGCATTTCATGGCATGTTTTAATGGCTCCAGTTTCCTGTGCACTTACCATCTCTGTCTGAAAGGATGGATCCTGCACTTCTCTCCACTGTAGTTGTCAGTGTTCTGAACGCATTGGGGCTGGTCATCATGAGCTCCCAATTAGAACAGGAATTTAAGGTGCCTAACTTGCTGTGTGCCATGCAAACAAATACTGGATTACTGTTTGCATTCACAGAGCATGTGCAAATAGTTCACCCCCACTGTTGAGCATGTGAAAGAAACACTAAGTGATGAGGTTGCATATTTATGCAGGGTAGGGAACATGAGCAGTGGTTGCAGAACTTTCAGATGCACAAAGCCACCTTCATGGAACTTGAGGAAGAGATCATCCCTGCACGGTGGTTCAGGGACACCAGCACGACAACTACCTTTTCAGGTGGGGAGCACATGGCAATTGCCATGTGGAAACTGGCAATTGTAGACTGCTACTGGTGAGTCGCTAATCAGTTTGGAGTCAGGAAGTCCACCATTGGAGCCATGTTATTGCATTTGTGCAGGGCCATTAATTATATTCTGTTACAAAGGACTGCGAGTCTTGGAAATGTTTGTGAAATAGCACTTAATGTCACAGAGGGTCTGGACTCTCTTGTGATAGAGTACATAAATAGAAAGAGGTATTTCTCTGTGGTGCTGCAGGAAGTTGTGGACCACTGTGGACATTTCACTGACATCAGCTCAGGTAGGTCAGGGAAGCTGCATGACACTTGCTTCTTTAGGATCATGGGCCTGTACAGAAAGCGCCAAGTGGGGACTTCCTTTCCAAACCAAAAGATTCCACTGGGGAATGAGTAAATGTCCATAGTGATGGGAAACCCAGCCTATCCCTTACTGCCATGGCTCATGAAGTCTTATTTTGGGCAATGTATAGCAGCAAGAAGCAACTCGATAACATCATAGTCTCATGGTTATAGACACCTGCTGTGTTCTCCATGATATTTGTGAAGCTAAGGGTGTAAAGTTTCCCGTTGGGTGGATTGCAGTTGAATGTGACCTACTTGTAGCTGACCATGACCAACTAGATGTCAGGGCAATTAGAAAGGGACAGTTGGGGCCATTTGATTCAGGGAGGCCTTGAGAAATTTTTTTGAAAATGAGTCATGCTACGTCTGCTGTCCAGCTTGCACTGTGTATCAATGTGAGGTACAACCACTGTGTTCAAGAGACAAATAAAGATTGCTTATTCGTCACCGAACAAGTCTTTGTTAAATGAGTATTCACAACACATATGGAAAGCTAGGTAGAGGAGAGAAAGCATAAGGGGCAGTGTGAGCTGTGACAGCTGGGTGCAAGCAGGAGTGTTGCTCCATAAAAAGAAATATTCGGGGCACAGCCCCTGCACCTCCCCCTCTAGCACGCCACCCCCCAGTCTCCTCAGCCTGTGCCCGGCTTCCCTGCCACAGCCCGGGCCCAGCTCTTGCTCCGGCCTCCCTGCAACCCTTCTGTAGCCCAGCCCCAGCCCCCCCCACCCCATGGCCCTGCCCCAGCTCCCAGCTCAACTCAGGACCCCATGCCCCTCCCTTCAGCTGCAGCCCAGCTGCCATCCCCTGCCCACACAAAGAGCCTTGGGTACCTGAAGCACAGTGCATAGCTGCCTCCGGGAGCTCCATGGCCTAGCTCTGTGCAGCTTTCAGATCCGCCAGTGTCCTCTGCCCCCTTGCTCAGGCTCAGGGCTGCCCACCCACCTTCCCCTGCTTAACTTCTGGGGCCCACACAAGCCCCAGAGATGCCACTACCTCTGCATGCACAGCTGGGTCCAGAGGAGAGGGAGAGATTTAAATTTCCCTCCCCCTTTCTTCCTTCCCTGGCTACCAGCAGCAGGAAGGAGGGTCTGGCAGCTCTCACTGCTCCTGGGAAGCAGGATGTGTATGAGCCTGTGCTGCTGCTGGGGCTGAAAATATTGGGGGCACTGGCTGGCGACACATGGGGCTTGTGCCCCATGTGCCCACTGCCAGCAACACCCCTGGGTATAAGTACAGCTATCATTGTGGAAACTGTCTGAAGGGAGTACTGGGACAGGACATGAATTTGATAGGAATGGGTGGGTGGAGCGTGACGAGAGCATGGAAACAGCTCTGTGTTGATTGCAAGGGGGAAGCAAGCAGTCATGAACTCAGTCTGTAGTGTTCTTAGTGATTTTAGCAGCTCCATTTACTCCTCCATGGTTTTTATGATGCAGTTGTGACATGCTATCACCTGCTCCTGGTTTCCTCCTCTCCTGTGTGTCAGTTGCCTGATTTTCAAACAATGTGTCTCAATTATTTATTTATTTTTCAACCTCGGTGCAGGGGCATTGGAACATAAAAATAAGACGGGCACAGGCTGCCTCACACCCTGCCAATGCATTCCTCGGGTTTGGTCAATGCTGGTTGGCACAGGTAACTGCCCACCAAGATCCAGGCTGCTCTGGGCTACCCCAGGGCTCTGCCCCAGGGTCCAGGCTACTGGCAGGAGGCTTCCCCACTTCCACAACAGGCCTAGGCCTCAGTCTGCTAGCAGGCAGATTTCCCACACCAAGCCCAACCGCAGGTTCCAGGATGCAAGCAACCTTGCCTGTCTCCTGGCAGGCTCCCCAGCTTGAGCCTCAAGCAGCTCCCAACTCCTCTAAGCAATGACTCTTCTTGACCCTGAGCCATTATCCCCAGCCCTACTACCTACTTGCTGAAGCTGCAGGCACCAGACGACAGGTAGCTTGCATCTCCTGCCCCCAGGCCACATGCTGCATGCCACAGCAAGGCAGCATATTTAAAATGGCACCAACCTGCGCCTAGCTCCCAAGCAATTCCATTGCAACAGCACAGGGCACTCCCTAATATATTCAGGGCACAAGCCTGGTGGGCTGTGCCCACCAATGCCACTGCCTCAGAGCACTTGAGGAGTTCTTGGAACATTTCCTTGTTGCTCATCTGTGGTCATTTTCTTATTGGCTACAGGCGCTCAAGTGGTGTGGATGGGTTTCTTTTCATAAGCACATTTGTCAAAGCACAGTAAACAATGAACAGAAGCATTATTGTGAGTGCAAGAGCTGCAGTAAAGACTACTATAAAATACACCCCTTTCTCACTATCCACTAGCAAATGCACAGCTCAGTGATCAACCAGGGCATGGTGGGTTGTGCCCAGGAGTGGACAATTGGAAAAAGGTTCTGGGTGCACCAAAAACTCATTATCAGAAGAACCACTGGGGATCTAAAGTCTAATATTTTGCTCCCCTCTTGGAATAGAAATAGGAGCTTTAGTTCATCAGAGCAGATAGTTTCACACTTATAGTCTTAGAAGGCCTTGGGAATGGACATCAAAGCTGTGAAACTTTCTAATTATTTTAGATGCTTTTTAGGTGTGCTTTTTGGTCCTCTGAAGATGTATTTCTTGCAGGTAAGACACCTGGCTTTATACAAGGCATGAAAAAAAATAACTGTCTCAATAAACTTTTTTTAAAACTCTCAAACATTCTTAGAATAACTTTTTTCCTGTAATATATGTGACATGCAAAAATTCATGATGGTGTGTTGAGGTACAATGGTTTTATCAACCCTCTTTTGGGATGAACAGTTTCTCTACTTTGACTTCATCATGCATCACAGCTGGGGACACCTATGATGCACTGTGGTGGCTCAGTTGGGGGGGGGGGGGGATCACGGTGCACCATGTTAGATATATTCTGGTCAGGCGATTTTGCCAATAGAGGAAAACAGGTGCCTTAGTCACCTGAAATACAAATGAGATATTGTGATGGTATTTTTTAATCAAAATTTTTGATTTTCAGCCAAAAGTTTAAGGTTTTTAATTTTTCAGCCAGCTCTATTATTATATATCTGGAGATGACTGTGATAATTGTTCAGGTGGAAGGGATTTTAAAGGTTATATCTGGGGAAAAAATTGCTAATGGCTAGAATTTCATGATAAAAGCAAGTCAATCCTAGTTTGAACACAAAGGTTGGATTTTCTCTTTAATGACACATGAGTATCATGAGTATGTATGCAGCTACATGGCTCTGTCAAGAGGGAATGATAATTCAGAAAAGCTGCCCTGTTCCAAAAGTGTGCTAAAGCACATTCTTAAGTGATTTCCTGAATTGGCCTATAGAAACTAATACACTGGTAGTTACATTTCACAGGCTGTCTCTGAAAGAGAAGCTTTTAAAAAATGGCAAACTGATTTAAAGCTAATAGAATGGTGTCAGGCACTCTAGCCCATGACTCAAAACTTCATGAGCACTCCACTGCTCAGAGACATTTATTAAAAATACTTTCAGATTGGAGCTCTACAGAGCAACACACTAATTCAATGAAATTCAATACAGACAAATTCAAAATATTTCACTTAGGAAGGAACAATCAGTCGCACACACACCAAATAGGAAATGACTGCCTATAAAGAAGTGCTCTAGAAAGTGATTGGGGGTCATAGGGGATCACAAGCTTATTATGAGTCAACACTGTTAGAAAAAAGCAAGATACGAGAAATAATTCTTCACTCCACCTGATTAGATTTTGACTGGAGTATTTGGTTGGGTTCTGTGAGCCACATTTCAGGAAAGATGCGGACAAATCAGAGAAAGTCTAGAGAAGGCAAAAGAAATGTTTAAAGGTCTAGAAAATATGAGCTATGAGGGGAAATTGAAAACATTGGGTTTGTTTAGTTTGGAGAAAAGAATAGTTTTTAAATATATAAAAGGTTGCTAAAAATGGGTTGGGAGGAATTGTTCTTAGTAATGCCTAGGGATAAATAAGAGGAAATGGGCTTAATTTCCAGCAAGGACAGTTTAGGCTGGACATTAGGAAAAGAATCCTAACTGTTGGGGTATTTAAGCACCAGATTAAATTGTCTAGGGAAGTTAAGGAATTTCTATCACTGGAGATTGTTAGCAGTAGGTTGCACAGACACCTGTCATGGATGGCTCTGCCTTGAGTGCAGGGGACTGGACTAGAAAGACCTCCTGAGGTCCCTTCCAGTCCTACTGTTCTGTGACTCCATGAAATTTCAAAAGAAATAAAATAAGCAAAGAAAATGTGTATATATGTATACTTCTCAGTAATAAATACAATTCATTTTATAAAGTAGTTCTTTATTCCTCTACAGGCCACCAATAGCCCTGAAAACTGCTCCCCCACCCTCCTGAGTGACATGCCAACAGGTATGACCTCTGAGCTGGAAACAACAAAATTTTCGGATGAGAAGGGAAATTTTTCTCTATGCTGCTTTTGGAAGGACTGGTTCTATTCCCACTGAGGTCAATAGGAGCTCTTTGAGCTTTCGCCACTTCTCATTTTTTATGTGTGTGGAAAAGGTATACCTCACCACTCCAGGTTGTGAAAGAAATCTTGTCCCGGGCATGGTTTTCTTCTGTGTAGCGCACTGCTTGGGAGTTAGTTCTTAATTGGTCTTATTGGTGATAGAGGCCTGACTTTCAAAGGTAATGTTATGCAGCATCGAAAAGGGGGGTGGGGGAGATGAGACTACATGCACTTCTTTGGTGTTTAACCACCTTTTATGTAACTTTTATTTAGCAAGGATGAATACAGGTTTTGAGAAAGGTGGAGATAATGGTAAGGACAATCAATTAGAATAATACACAAAAGGCAACAGACCACAGGACTGTGCCCAGGGATTAATGCAATATCTATATGTATAAACATATGTATATATACATATCCATATGTATAACATTAATGCAAAGCCAACAGACACTTACACATCTAATTCACAAACCTAAGCAACCCCATCAGAAGAAGCACAGAATGCAGCATAAGAAATTCCTCCAACTGCACATTTGCTCACATTCTGCTTTCATACTTACAAAGTGCAGTAGTAACTGAAGACTGGCCAGGTCAAAGTTAGTGCAGGTACCATAGCCTGAAGGGAGTTAGCAAGTTGCAGTGTGCACCGACCCCATTGCGTTGATGTTAGTCTTCCTCCCTGTAATTACCAAGTCGAGCTTCTTTTGTGGATGAATTGATCAAGGGGGGCATGTTGGGGGACGTCCCTCTTCAACCACCTTCATCCTTCTTTGGGTTCTTGACTGGTCATTGCTCCCCTGATTGGCATCTCCAGACTTGCTGAGACCAGCCTAATGCTTTGCTTGTTTGTTTTAACTATTCACCAGTCAGGACCTGTTTTACCCATGTTCTTCTCACATACACACAATTTTTACAACCATACTGTTAGTTATTTCATACGTATAATTCCTGCATTTGGCTTTTTTCTGAACAATGGAGGGTAGAATTTCTTGCTCTCGAGAGGCTCACCCTCTGTCCTCTGAAGGCTACAACTTGAAGATACACATTGTTAGGATTGTTTACTCAACCATCATATGATTGGAAACAAATTTACTTAGCCTATTACATCAGCAAAGGCCCAAACACAATAGAAAACTTTCCCCAGCTCAGCACTGTTGAAAAAGATGCTGAGATAACCCTTTTTAGCATAGGCCCTTGACAGGAAGAATCAGCTCCTGCTTGCTCATGGGTTCATCCTGGAGTTATTTCTTTGGGCCCACAGAACAGTAATGACCAATTGCAGTTCCTGTTGACTTTAGTTTGAGGTGTGTTGCTCAGCATCTCTGGCAATCTAACCATTTCATGTATTGTTTTTCCATGTAGTTTACATAGAACTATTTTTTAAACTATTTTTATATTTAAAAAAAAACTTAGGTAAAAGTAGAAGTTATATTCACCATTTTTTGTGTTTGATAACATACTGCTTAAATAATGGACTGTGATGACCAAATTGCTCACTCACACTCTCTCCCAAGACAGCAGCAAGAGTGGTGAAAGCAAGAGCCTTCATGCCTTTGAACACTGCCTGAGTTATACTAGAAGACAGTCCTTCACCTGTCATCCATAATTGCCAGCTAAAATATCCATCGTGATTATAATTATGCAAAAAAAAGCAGTTCACCATCTTACATGAAAAATAGCAGAGCTAATTCAAGAATTCAAAGCAACCCAATTTTTACTTCATCTGAGTTTTAGTGCCAAGTATCACACTGTCACATTAAACTGATGGACCATATTAGTGATGCAAGACAGTTTTTTGCACTGCTTTTCATTATTTACAAGGGCATAGCCACATAATACAGTTATAATTCTTAGTAACAGGAATATTTAAATTTTGATACATGGCCTTAGAAGGTATGTGATCTATTAAATCTATGTTATTATACTGTTCACTAAATACAAATTCCTATGTCAAAAGCCAATTAAGCATCAGTGCTTATAGGATTTGTAGATTTAAAGAGATTGGATGTGTTTAAAGAATAAGTTTTAGAAAATAAATCTTACAGTGTTTATTTACAAATTAATTCAATATACTTTCTGAGGATAATTTCTTCTGTACATCCCTCATCCTGGACAGGGGATTAGCTATTGCCCAGTTCCATCTGCCTTAAGGGTGTAAACAAATCAAACTTCTGTGTAGAACAGAAAGAATCATCTAACAGTATAGCTCTGGTTTGCATTAGCAAACCACAAATGATGTTAATACTTACTGAACTGCTTGAGCCAGACTGTCAGGGACTTAAAAAATTGAACAATGTACTAATTTGTGGTGGAAATTTGATAGCAATTCTGTGTTGGCTTCTGGGCAAACAACCAATCGCATGTTTGGTTAGAGGCCCATTCAAGAGAGTCTGCTGTCGTATAAATCTCAGAAAGAAAAACAGTAGTAAGCTTATTTTCTTGCAAAATTATTTTTTCCTCTTCCATATTTCTCATTGAAATACATATATCTATGATGTCGTTGATAAAAAAAATGATGTGTGATTGAGTCTATATGTAAGGCAAATTTAAGAGTCATAGCAGACAGAGTTGTGGAGGGAAAAATCTTGGCACAAACTCATGCTGTAAACATTGTCCAGCTGAGGTTTCCTTTTTGACCCAATCAAACTAGTCACCTGCACACATATCCTCTTCTTTGGGCATTTGCTGTGTCCATTACTGATTAAATTGTACAGCAAAAGATCTATGGTGAAAGTGAAAATTCACTAAAGAAAAGATAGGAATAGGCACTGACTAAAAAATTATCTATAGTTATTCCTTGACACGTTTCAACACAGATGTATGTATGTCTATTTGTCTCTGATGAACATTGCAATATTAGTGATATATAATAGTGTTGCCTTCTAGCAAATGTCAGCAGCTGTCAGGGCCTTGAAGTTCAGTTTCACTTCCAGGAAGAAATCAGTGAGTCGAAGTGTGGGTATTTTTGCTGAGTAATTTGTTTATTTTCTTTACATCTACTAATCCTTGAACTGAGGTGACCACAAACAGCATGCAGGCAATCCCATCTTTCAGGAATTTCAGCTCAAACACTTGTGTCCAAGGAGCAACTCTTCAACAAAAATTGACACAAGTTAGAGAAACTAAGGAAGCGGACATACTTTCTTGCTGCTTATCACAGCTCCCTGCAAAAGAAACTAAGAGAACCACAGTGTAATTGCTTGGCCAATGGCAGTATAACATGGAAGAGCTATTCTGATGGTATTGGAGGAGCCTTGGATCCATAGGATGTGGGCACATGTTTTGTGTGGTTTACCCACTTCCATGTGAGTTGGCAAGACTTAGCCTAAAGAGGGGAGCATATGGTGAACATTGTGGATGCGTAAATCTGATGCTGTTATCAAACTGCTCCATTTCCATGCTTTTATAAAAATAGGAGAGCGTAGGAGCAAAATGAGCTTTCATTAATGCAGAGGTATGTGTTCAGCAGTAATCCTTCAGTTGCCTGCTCACTTATCCGCTGCATACAGTATGATGATTGGAGACGTATACTAATTCAAGATCCCCAGCAGGTCTTATAATAACAAGTTTTCAGGTTGTGCATCCTGCTGCACTAGACAACTTGAGACGCATTGTTGGAAAGTAGAGTCCATCTGAATTTCAAGAGCATGTCTGAGCTCAACACTTTGCACATCTTAGACCCTTCTGCCATGATCTACGTAAAAAGCCGTATTGTTTTCCAGACGCAAAGAATAGCCATATACTTTCACTGTCGAACGACTTTCATTTTGACTTAAGTAAAAGAGGATGTCAAATTAGCATGATAAGCAGTATGTATGTCTTTGGCATGTCAGCCTGGAAAAACTCCAGGAACAACATGGCCACCATCGTGGCAAGGAGGTATAGTTCTTAGACATGCAAAGATGAAGTTCCTGGAAAAGAAAGGCATCACTGTTCTATCTCTACATGCACCACTAATATGATATGATCCTTTATCACTTTCCTGATTATGGGTACATGTTTGCTGTGGAGTTTGATGAACCACACAAAACACATGCTCACACCCCATAGATCTCAGGATCCTCCAATGCCAGCACAATAGCTCTTCCATGTTGTACAGCCACCGGCCAAAACTGAAGTCACGGGCATTGCTGGCAACTGGTACAGGCAGCACATGCCCTGAGTCCCAGCACCAGTGCCCTGAATGTCTGGGGTGCCCCCTGCGTCTCCCAGCCCCATCCCTGGCCAGGTATCTGGGGCCGGGCCAGCCACAGCGGAGCCTGCGTCTCCCGGCCGGGTATCTGGGGGCAGGCCGGCCGTGGTGGGACCTGCCTCTCCCAGCGTGGATTGCCTGTGGCAGCCACCGCTGTGCCCGGTCCCAGCCCCGGCTAGGGATTGGGGGCCGGGCTGGCAGCTGCAGGAGCCCAATGTCCTGACTCTGGATCAGGGCCAGGGGGTAGAGCCGAGGCCCAAGGAGTGGGGCCCAGGTCCAGGTTCTAGGTCTTTTCCCAGGGCGATGACGCTCCTGACTGACATAACTGATTAGCAATCTGAATATTCACTAAACGTAGCTATTCCACTTCAGCTAGATTGATTTTTACACACCTATTTGAGATTCTCCAGCTAATTACCACAGCCTTCTCAGCCTCAAATTACCTAGATCTATACATCTAAAAACAACGAGAGTCCTGTGGCACCTTAAAGGCTAACAAATTTCTTCAGGCATAAGCTTTTGTGGGCTCTGACCCACTTCATCAGATGCATGAAGTGGAAATTACAGTTGAGAGGTATATATACACATGCCGGGATGAAGGAGAAGCATTGTGATGAGGAGAGCACACTGTTACTCAGTAATTACTGTGGCAACACTCTCATTAACTTTGAAGGGACTGCTAAGGTTTAGACTACAAGGAAGAAAAATAATATTCCACACTTGCTCTCCCCATTGCAATGCTTCTCCTGGCATGTGTATATATACCTCTCAGCTGTAGTTTCCATTTCATGCATCTGATGAAGTGGTCTGGAGGCCATGAAAACTTATGCCTGAAGAAATTTCTTAGTCTTTAAGGTGTCACGGGATATTTGTTTTTTCTGTATACAAACTAACATAGCTATACTCTGGAACTTGTCTCTATAAATCTAGGTATTTTTACTTTGATTGACAATTCTAACTTGCTTGGGATTGCTTTTAAAATATTTTTCTATAACCTACTAAGAATCATAATTTTCAAAATTCCAACAGTTTGCTAGAAATATTCTGTCTTGGGTATGGATCCAGATCTGGGCCCTACATTGTGCAATAAACAGTACAAAATCAAATCACTAATGAGTGTTTTATTCATTTTAATTTGATAAAATCAAATTCATTATTCTAACTTGAAATAATTACAGTGATCCCTCCAATTCTTCTTCCTCATAAGACTTACTATAAACAGTTCCAAGCTTTTTCATTAGCACAAATTAGAGCAAATGCAGGGAATTGTACTGTAATATATTTTCACAGATGTATGAAATTACATAGCCAATAATTTTTAACTAGTTCAGTTACTTACATGACTGTTCTGTAAGATTGGAAAATGTAAGAAAACCATGAGTAGCTGTGGTATGGTCAGATCTGATGAGCCAAGCAGCATCGTGCCCTGTCAGTGTTTGGATGAGAGACTTCATGGGAGAATTCAAATTAACTTTATTCTTCTGTTTGAGCCAGTGCAGAGATCATACCAAAGCATAGTGATAGCAGACACTTAGGCTATGTCTACACATGCATCATTATTTCGAAATAATGATTTCGAAATGAGTTATTTCTAAATAAAGTCCTTATTTCGAAATAAGTTAATTCGAATTAACAAAATGTTAATTCGAATTAAGGGAAAGCCTGCAATCCAAACGGCTGTTATTTCAAAATGGTTATTTTGAAATAAAGCCGTTTGGCCCTTTTGTTTTGAAACAGTTGTTTCGAAACAATGGTGTTGTTTCAAAACAACAGGTCTAATCGGTGTTATTTCAAAATATCCATTTCAAAATAACGGCTGTTTTGAAAACATTGGGGTTTAACTTTTTCGAAACAATGATTCTTATTTCGAAAGGACAGGATCCGTCCTTTTGAAATACGAAAACGTCGCGTAGACTAAATTTATTTTATTTCAAAATAACGAGTGTTATTTCAAAAGAAAAGTGTTGTGTAGACATACTCTTACAGGAAGTGATGTCTTTTAGTTATGGGTCATTAAATGCCATCACAGATCCTACAGCACTTTTTATAAAACTAGGGTCACTACAACCCTATGTTCTACTTGAAATAGGGAAATCATACTTTGTCTACTCAAGTTTTCCCATCCTCAGCTCTTGTACGCCGTGGCTGTGCAATTAAACAGCTTCTGCATTCCATTCCAGAGCTTCTGTTTTATCATAATACAACTGAACCATAAATCCTTACAATTAACAATTAAATACAAATAATAAGAAACAAAAAAAATGAAAACAAATTAGCAAAGACAATTAAGTGCAAACAAGAACTTCAAACTCATTCAACAAAATAAAGGAATTCTGTCCACTAGGCGTATACCAATCTGGGGCTCCAAGCAGAAAAAAAAATCCCATATGGAAAAATGTTCACTAGTATATTCCTGCTGTATAATCTGTATGGCCTGTCACCTCAGTAGCTCCTGAGTCACTCCAGCAGCACAAAGCAGCCAGTATCCTGACTTAACCAGCTATATGGTAACCAGTACACAAGCAGACACTAGAAACATGGCTAGGCAATGATAGATACCCTATGAAACCCTTATAATCCAGGCTGCTAGACCAATCCTCTGTAGCCATATACAGCTAGGTGCAAGTTATATCCAAGGCTGCCTGGAAAACAATAATTCTGTAATATAAAATAGTTTGAGATCTAGGCAGTTTTTCAAAAAAGGGGCCTTTTGAAAATGTTTATTTTCAAACAAGAAGGACCAACCAGAAGTCCACACACTAACCTGGCATATGGAAAAAGTAGTTTGAAGTCCTTGATCTACCTGATTTGGAACTGAGTCTTAAGCTGTGTTTCCCACATTCAGGGGCACAGACAGAGATTTTTTGCAGAGCCTGTGGGGGAGCCTGCCTGGTGAAAAAACAAGCATGTCTGACTTCTGGTTACATGACCAGAAGCCAGAAGTTTAGGAACATGACCAGCTGATAAATTAAGCTGTCCAATTCTCCAGTTGGCAAAGTAACAAGTTAAGCAGAGCACTGGCAGCAGAAGCAACAAATTTATTGGGCTGCTTTCAAAGTGGGTGGGCCACAGCTCAGCCAAGCCCACCAGTAGCTACATCCCGGCTCACATGAGCACCCTAGCCACTAGAATATAGAATCAGTGTGTGCTCTCTCTGGCCTGATGAATTTTTAATTATTTCTATAAAATGAATCAGTGACAATAGGAGAGAATGACTCCACAGCCCAGTAGCTAGGGTACTCCTCTGGGATACAATATAAACACCACCTGATATAAACCACCAGGCTATTGACCACTTTGGTGCACATTTATCAGAAATTCCAGCCTGGACCTTGTTGGAGACCCAGTGCAATTTGAATTGCCTGACCACTGTCTTGAGGCCTAGCAAAGTTTAAGTTGCTTGCTTCACTATTCCAGCTCCACAGTCTGACATCTTCCAGTTGGCAGAGACAAACAGAAATAGTGAGTAACCTTGTAGGTGTCTCAATTCCTGCTGACCATGGCATATAATATGATGAAATTCATAAAATGTATGCTTGCAGCTGTACATAGATAATCGTGATGGACATAATAAATTATCTTTGAACATCAGGGGGGACATTTTTCCAGTGGTAAGGGGCATACTTTCTCACGCTCCCTCCTAGCACCAGATGTTGTTTTACAAGTCCAATTATCATGGTGCGACTGGAATGTAGTTAAGGGTGAGAGCCTAATGTAGGTGATAAAATATGTAATGATTAATCGGTAATGAGATAAAAGTTGTGTACAGGAAGGTGTAAAACGTCACCATTTAGACAAAAGGGCATGCTCTGGTGATTCCTGATTCTGTGGGAGGTGCTGCCAATCAGACTAGAGGATCCACTGACTCCCTGGTGGGGCCCCTGAAGAAAGCTATTCCTGTGCACAGCCTTCTCGCTTGTCTCTCCAGGCTTAATGAATATGATATATCATCATTAATTTTAGACTTCGTATTTAACTAGTATATTTATAGAAAACCTTGCACCTTAAACCTCATTGATCTGTAAGTCAGGCATACTGTGTCTCGCTAGAATCCCCACTGTTCACTAAGTTTCTGTTATTGACAGAGCTAAAAAGCCTTTTTGACAAATCGGCATTTTCAAAAGAAAAAATATTCTGTCAAAAAATTCCCCACTAGTCTGTGCTGCAACAGACACCATTAGTTACCTCTGTTTCCTGAGAGGTTCAAGTACTCCTCACATCAGAGCCCTGGAGTCTGAGTACTGATAATCATCAGCATAGCCATTTTTCTGATACAAATCAATCCTGACAATTAAAGGGAAAAACAATGTCAGGGAAACAACAGCAGCACAATATCACAAGACAAAAGCCAGCTCCTTAAATATATGGCAGAAAGCATCAGAGAGAAGAAATCATTCATTCTTCCCAAAGCACTAACTGGACTTGAGATGGGGCTCTGAGCTACCTTACCTATTTTGTCAGCTTTCTGTTCTATAGTTACAGTTCAAGGCACAATCCTGGAGGGAACCCCATCAATTATCATTGATCCAGATCTTGGGAGGCCTGGCTTTGGCATGCGACTGTGGATAATGTTGGTGTGGGATCAGTAGCTAGAAAAGCTAGTGGTCAAAGTTGAGGATGGGAACTAGTGAGTGGCTTCTGCAGAGGATAAGAAAGTGGAGGGAGACTGAGGCGAAGGAAAGAAAAAAGGAGACTCATTGGTGGGAGATGAGAGATGGAAGATGGTACTCCTTTTCTGCAGGCTACGTCCCCTGGCTTACAGCTCCCAACCATTCTACCACTGCAGCAATATCAGGGCTCCAGGGCCCTATTCCTCCCTCTACCTCATACTACAAACATCCACCCTTTATTACCCTAAAAGGAACTTCAGAATCATCCAAACTAGTTGTTTCTCTCAAGCGCCACAGGATTCCCATAAAGCTAGCCTCTCCTATCACCTTCCATTTTGGGGGGTGTAGAAAGAGAGAGGGGCTCAGTGCTGGGTCAGGTCTACAGGGAGCTGGGGGCAGGATCCAGGCAAATGGGGCCTTAACTGTTCCCTGAAGAAGCCCCTGGCTTAACCGAAGGAGGCAAGCACCTCTCGTATGCCGGCCACACAAAGCTGCTTAAGCAATTAAGTACATGTCTTCCTACTAGTTCCCCATTCTGCTTGCTGCTCCTCACTTCCTAACCTTAGAACAGCTACCACCCTATGAGAAAAGCTCTGTGTTGGGGCATTAGCTAAGCATATGACCAAGAAAAGAAAGGACCAAAACCTAGTAAATTGGTGAAAGTTAGATACTGAAGGCCCTCTCTGAGCCAACAGGAGCCGTACATCCCAGCCTAAGATGGATTGATGGCCTTCTTTTAGGAGAATAGGGGGTAGGGTGGGACTAGGTCACAACAAGCCAGGAAGGGATTCATTCAATCTGAAGGTTATACAAGGAGCTAGGCAGAAATTTGGCAAAAAGACACTGTGTATAGGTGCTGTCAGCATGTAATGCTCAGGGCTCATTTCTATGGTCATGAGGTGAAGGGGAATGAGTGATCTAGATGCTGAACTGAATAAACTACTCCTTTCCCCTGCACCCAATTCTGCCCTTCATCATTTGGCCCTGCAACACCTACCTGGCCCTGCTGCCACTCAGAACTACCCTGCATATATCTTCCCACACCCCTGTCTGTTCCCAGTGAGGACTGACAGGAAATAATTCCCTTTGGGCCCCCTAGGCTGCCACGCTCGCAGAGTGATTCTCTAACTTTCAGTCTAGATATCTTGAGTCCTACTTAAACAGTGGTTGCACTTAGTGGCAGGCTAGGTAATTCCTGAATGTCATTTCCACAATCTATTAGCTAAGTGTGGGTTAGTAGGAGACCATGGTACTTTGCTGGGAATGCATCTTTCACTGGCTGACTCACTACCTTAGAAACATTAATGACCCCACTGAGGTAGGTAAAGATCACTATCCCCGTCTTACAAATGGGGACACCAATGCACAGAGAAGTTAAATAACTTGTCCAAGATCACTTAGAAAAGTAGAGACTAGGTCCCAGTTTTCCAGATAGCGAGCCCAGAAGATTCTCTCCCCTTTTTAGAAAGTATCCTGCTCCAAACGTGAAATAGCTGTACCTATTTCGTCAGATGATCAGGTGCTACCTCCACTATGAGCAGATGAAGGAACGAGCATGAGGGTCAATAGTCAGAAGACGAAAAGCTGTCCAAACCTCATTTAAAAAACGCCAGTAAATGCATTGGCCTTCATTGCAGTAAATTAGCATTTTGGACTGATGAGGGTCTCGTACAGCAGCTCTGACAAAGATAATACTATTCATAAATGATTTACTCTGTCCTTGTTCATACTAAGACTTGTAATTGATGGATTTAGGATTAAAACAAGGTTATATAAAATTACGAACTCTGCTTAACATTACTGTCTCCTTGCCCTACCTTTCTGTACATCAAGTGCATTGTTTGAAAATGTAATTAATATCCATCTAATTATAAATCATGAACACTGACATTGAAGAAAATGAGCCTCCAGTTAACACCGGGTGATTTTTCACTGTGACTGCTTAGCCACTGATCAGCAATATTTATTTTTCTTACCTTTGGTCTAAATCTTAGGATCCTCTGCAAAGTGAATGAGAATGTTGCCAGAGTAATTACTGAATAACAATCTCTGTGTTTGACCCTATAAATATAACCTTCCTGGGTACAGCTAATTAGAAACCTATTTCTCAGTGATCTTTCAGAGTGATCTTTCACCAGTCTATATTGCAAGATCTGAGTATTTTACCAACATGTTCCTTAACTTTACTATAATATTCTAGGAAAGGTATAATGAAAGAAGAGCCCTGTGGAACTTTTAAAGACCAACAAATTTATTTATTGCATAAATAATGGGCATAATCCCACAAAAACTTATGCAATAAATAATTTTGTTGGTCTTTAAAAGTGCCACAGGACTTCTTTTTTGGTTTGCTGGAATAGACTAACACGGACACCCCCATGGAACCTATGAGTAAATGTAAAGTACTGACAGTTGCTTTTTCAAATGTGGAATCGTAAAGCTCCAGCCACACAATTCTGTTTAGTAAACAACAAAACTCATTACTAAGACTTCCATTCAGTACCCACTGATTTCAGTGAAGGTCTTTAAATTGGGTGAATTAAATTGAGAATTAGATCTGGCTATAAGGCCTTATCCTGTTCTGAGTTCTGTTTACCATTGACCCCTGACCTCATCTTGAATGATCTGTAATTTAGGATAGATTATGACCTACCTGCTAAGATTGCTTACAGAAATAATAATTGAAGTTATTGAAGCTGTAACACCAAGTAGAAGTACATAATTTTATGTATTAAAAATAGAGTTGGCTACTGCTTTTAAGCACTGAGTGTACAGGGCTTAGAGTGAGGCCTCATAGAATTTGGTTCATGGTATAAATTAGCATGAATATTATGTTCTTGACCTAGGTATTATGAAGTTATGGGTGTCTGACTTAAGGTTATAAAATTTAGCAATATGTATTTTGTAATAGTTTAGCAATGCCTCATGTACTAAACAAGTAAATAAGAAATGAATAGAAGATTGTAGCTTAAGGGCTTTTGCAGTAGGAGCTAACCTCACAGATATATCAAAATGATTGGAAAAGCAACTGACACAAATGATCGGGCTAACTGTTGGAAATGTGATTATATTCAACCAGCATAACACTATGGACAACAAGAACCCTAAAACTAGTCTCTCAGAACACCAGATCTGACCAGGGGCTGAGATATTGCAGTGGGTATACATGGGTGAAATAGAAAGAGATACATAAAAGGTTGACAAACCTTTGGGACATTGGGATGGTGGTGTGGGACAACTAATCATGAAGTCTAGTGCCAAGTGCCCTCCTCTTCTGGAGAGCTCCACTGTTTGCTACATCTTTTTCCTAATGGTCTCCATAAGATTGAAAGTATGCATAATATAAGGTTGTAAGTGTGGACAAAGGAGGAAACCATTTTACTGTCCTTATCGTATTCTTTTATTTATTTACTTTGATTTATGTATGAGTTCAATTATATGTGTCTAATTAACAAAAGCACATAAGTTGTGTGTGTGCTTCATCAATCTCTTCTTCTTAATTAATTCTACATAACTGCCTGAATAAGGAACCTTTTATTTATGACAAGTGAACTTTGCACCCTAGACTATTCCTAGACTACAGCCCTCTGGTCCTCCTGCAGTCTCATTAAAATCCATTAGCAGATCCTGATACAGGATCAGTGTTAGTAACTGGGACGATATTTCACCAAAGTAAGCATAAATGATGAATTCTGTATTTCCACTAAGTATGTCTATACACAGCACAGCAAAAAGGTAACATGGAACAGATTTCTGAAGGGATGGCTACATTGCATCTGGGAACAAGCTTCACAGCCTAAGTTCAAAGACTTTTGATAGAAGGGCTCCCACTAGAGTGTTCAAAGTAACTACAGAAGAACTCAAGGGCTTCTCTATCTCCAGGGAGGGAATTGAACTAGGGTCTGTCACACCCCCAGTCAGCACCTTAGCCACTACACTATAGAGGAACTATGCCTTACTGTTGCCTGGGCTCTTAATCTCCACCCCATGCTTGATGGCTCAAGCCTAAATATCAATGCATGACTTCTCGAAGGACTGCAAAAGTGAAGGGCATGTCAGCCAAGGACAGCTAAACCAGATCTGAGTTAGTGTCATTGGGACCTTGTATATGGCTTGCAACACCACTTAGATCTGTTCTCACTACCCCATCGTCATGCCAGCAAGGAAGGGGAGCCACCATACAGCTCATATCAGAAGTCAAGGGGCTGTGGGTCTCTGTTCCCTTCTCTCATTGCACCCCATTCATGTTCTCATAAGTGGAAGGCAGTGGATTTTTTTCCCCCACCACCCACCGTTCTCTGGCATCCATGTGCCAAAGCAATAATTATGTTTAGCATGCTAGTGTAAGCCTCACTAGCATAAGTCTGTGGAGCCAACCTGGGAGGCTGGCTCTCAGATGCAGTGTAGACATACCCTGGGACACTACAAAACAAGTAATAACATGTTTGCAAAAAGGCAACAAAATGCTGCTTCACTTCAGATTCGCTCATCTTCCACAAGTGAAACTTCATTCGGTTCAAAACAGAGACACTGGTTTAATTCTAAAATTATTAGTGCAAAATTCTCCTCTCTGCAAATCTCTGTTGCATATTCCATATTTGTTCCCTACATGTATCTTCCACAGCAGTTTTGTACATGGATTGAATCCAAAATGTGCCATAGAGATGAAGTGCACAGCATGGGTTAGGGAAGATCATTTTTCCCTCCATTTGTTTCAAATAGGGTAATTGTATGCCTTGTAGATCAATTTATAACCATTTTATTTTAACAGCAAACTATATCAGCATGATAATGATAGTAATATAGAAGTTTCCCTGTAGTCCTGGCCTCCCACACTTTCAACAAACTTCAACTGGAGGCTGTATGCCAACAGAATAAGCTTCACCTTACAGGGCATAATGTGCCAGAATAGGAGTGGCAGGAACAGAGACGGGAGGTCACTCTGCAAGAGCTGGATAGGTTTATTAAGATAAAAGGTATGTGAGAATCACAGGAGTGAGAAGAGTTCATGGAACTCTTGAGGTTCACATGGCACTGGAGTGCTAAGACCAGGGGAAACCTAAACAATTCTGGCCCCCCAAGAAATGATCTGGCTTTTTACAGTTTACAAGAGGCACACCAAATAGTGATACAGGCTTCTTGAGAGTCTCTACTTTGTCTGTGAGAGGGACTGCTCTAATAGATGTGGTCTTAGGGACTCTGGAGAGAGTGGAAGTGAAGAGTAGCCAAGAGCAGAATCAAACCTAGAGACTCCTTGTCCAGAAAGCAATATGTGCATGTATGGTGGTGTATAAATATTATTAATAATACCACGCATATCATAAGACATTAGACAGGTCACCAGTGTTCTCTAAATGCTTTCACAAACTTACTTGTGTCTCATTGCTCTTACAGCACTCCTGTTTGAAAAGAATTACGTATACCCAGATCAAAAACCATCACTTCAACAGATCATTCACCAAAGCTGTTTGACCTTTTTATTTAGCATCTAGGGACAAAGGATTATCAATATGTATATTTTGCTCTTTCAAGATCAGGTCCGTGACAGTGCTGTTCACATGCTACTAACTGTTGAACTGTCCCTGGAGCATTGGTGTGTATCTTTAGTTCTGAGGTGGGCACAAGTTCCTTTGGAAACTAGCACTTGCTGTTTTTTCACGCCTTTGCAGGAGAAAGAATCTTAATACTACATCTCTTCAAATTTCTTCACAAAACACACTTTCAATATGTTTAGTATTTTGTGTTTCCATCTAGACCCTGGGCATTTGCAAAGTGTTACAAAATGTAACAAGATCAGCATAGCACTATTGAAGTAAATGGAGTTACATGAAACAATGATCTGATGCAGTCTATAAAATCTACAATATACAGCTACAAAAATAAATCATAGAATCCTAGAATATTAGGGCTGGAAGGAACCTCATCTACTCCAATCCCCAGCTAAAAGCAGGACTATTCCCACTAAATCAATCAATCAATTAATGTGAAAGTAAACAAATGAACTTCCTCTGGAGACCATACTTCTATACTGCTTTGAAAAGCCAAACCCTCTATTTCCCATACACAGTAAAGAGGGTTTTGGCAATCTACTCATAAACAGACTAAAGTAGGCATAAATACCAATCAAGTAGCTTCAGGGAAAACACCCGGCCAGCATCTAAATGGATGGAACGCTAACTCTAGCACTGCTCACCATCAGGCAAAAGCACACAAGATGAGAAGGTTTGTCAGATATCATGGTCTCAAACTGCTCAGATTTTACATTCGGGGGGTTAGCAGTCTACTGCTAATGTGCATTCAGGAGCTCCGTGCTGCCACTCGCATCAGATCATTGACTTATTTGCATCAATACATTTGTAAAGCTCTTCAAGGCCATGACTTAGCCTTTTCCTGTGTGTGTAAAATGTCATGAAACTATAGTGCTACATAAATAGTAATCATCCCCAAACTGCCAAGTTCAGTGTGGCCAAAAATGGGGGACTGGATTTGTCCACTGAATCTGCTGAATTCCAGTGCCTGTTTAACAGCACATTTCTAACTATTTGCAGCATGGCAAAACAGCCAAGCAAAGACTCACAAGGGGTCCAAACTACAATGCCAACAAACGATTAATCTGGCTTTCCAGGCTAATATGGCATAGTCACTCTAAAGATTTATAAGCCTGCAAATGTGCTCTTACAACTGATGCACACTGCATGGATGTTTCCCTAATTAGGACAACTGCTAATTAGGGCTCTCATTCAATTCCTGGAAGTCAATAGGAATTTCCCTTTGGAAATTAATAGGAATTTTTCCATCGAATTCAGTGGGAGCAGGGCTGAATTCAGCATACACTGATGTGCACTGGCTCAATGGATCTCACCCTTTCCAGACTACTGTATCACTTTCAGGAGTCTGATTTAACTTGCATTCTCCCAGGTTTCTCCTCACTTAAAAACTACTTTCTCCACAATCAGACCCATAAATACAAAAGTGTCACAGCAACTGGGACTGCAAATAGCTTAATTTCTCATTTTATGTATAATTATCAAATAAATCAATTGCAATATAAATATTGTCAAGATCCAAAGGGGTAGGCGTGTTAGTCTGCTTCAGTAAAAGAAACAAACAAGGAGTCCTATGGCACTTAAAGACTAATAAATTTATTTTTTGTATAAGCTTTCATGGGAGAAAATCCCATCTGACAAAGTGGGATTTTCTCCCATGAAAGATCAGGTAAAAAATAAATTTATTAGTCTTTAAGTGCCACAGGACTCCTTGTTTGTTTAATATAAATATTGTGCTTCATTTCAGTACACAGATCAGTATAAACAAGTCATTGTCTGTATGAAATTTTTGTTTGCATTGACTTAGTGCTTTTTATGTTGTTTGTCATAAAACTAAGCAAATATCTAGATGAGTTGCCATACCCCCAGAAGAACTTTGCATACTCCAGGGCAGCGGTTCTCAACCACTGTGTTGGGACACATTACTGCGTCGCCACACAATCGTAACTGTCTCATGAAGAGCTGGGAAGATGGCTGGATTCAGCCTGGGGGGATTGGGCTGATGTGTTCTGCAGGATCACAAAATGCTTCCAGGCATGTCATGACCCATAAAATATTGAGAACCACTGCTCCAGGGGAAAGCATATCCTTGGTTGAGATCCACTGTGCTAGCTGACTTAAGACACTTACAAGCTTTACAGATGAAACTAACTTACTCTACAGTCAAATAGCTCAAAGTTATGGAACTTGGAAGTCCAGCTAGTCTAACTTTTATGTTTTTCTCTTTCCCCCTTCTCTATCAATAAAGGAAAGAGAAGAGGAAATGTGAATGCAACATTGGTATGGGGCATTTTCAGTCAAAAATGTCAGAAATGCAGACATTAAGGTTCCAACAGCAACGTAACCATGCCTGCCTGGCATATGTGGTTATTCCTGATTTTGGTGTATCTGTAGATTCACATACTACTATTTACATCTCCCATATAGTTTCTAATATGCAGGCTACACAACACAGCCCAATTGATGCTTGGTGGAACATTCACTCTTGCATTTGCAGACCTTTTGTGCACCCTTAATGTGGTGTTAGTGTTTCATTTTTTTTGTCTTTCTACAAATAGCCCATATGAAAATGAGGTTCACGTACTACTGCATGGCATTTGTAGATAGGCACAGGGGGTGAGATGGTTTACTTAGGCTAAGCACTGTGTAGAGAGCCAGTACGTAAGACAGATGGAGTCAAAGCGCTTTGCTTCAGGGGGAAGGAATTTACTGTAGTCCTTGGAATGGTGAAAATTATTTCTCACCATGTATCTAACCCACTTACCAGGCTGGCATTCAGGGAAGCAGAATGACATGTCTGCCACCTTCCTAATCCTGTGCTCCCTTTGGAGAGCTCTGCACAGGATCCAAACCTGAATCCGATCTGGTCAATCCTAATGTGACCCTCTGTGGCATGGATGAGGCCACATTAGGGGTAGTCAGAATGCTGCCCATATTGATTAAATGACAGTATTTACTTAGGAGGAATCATGTCTGGTTTTTATTGTGTCCCAAGACAGTATGATTTGGCTGTACAGATTTCATCCGTGGTAAGATCTCATAATTTCGTATTTATTTACTTTTTCAGTGACATCCCCCCAACCACAAACTCCTCCTCCCAGCCAATTCCTGATATTTTCTCTTTGAAAGTGATAGGAAATGTAAAAAGCAAAGAATATTTGTCTAGAAGGAACTGAGACTTATACTGTGTTTTGAACACAAGAAAAAGCCAACTCTAGCAGAAGGATAATCCGACAGAGTATAGCTCACTGGAAACAAATGAGAGAAGCCAGACTGAATAAGGATGCTGAGCTACACTAAGATGTCAACTGTTAGCCTGTGATCACAGCAGTTCATATGTGTAGATATCATAATCAACTTAATATATTTCATGCTATATTTTAGAAAGGCAGGATATAAAAGATCTATTTTGCTGGCTGTGGGGGGAAGGAAAGTAAATTCTTTGGAGTCAGCAGAATTCTCTGCAAAGCTTTCCAAGGAGAAAGCCGATTCTGAGAAGCACAAACTTAACCTTGCAACAGACGAGCTATAAAATACAGTAACACAAATCAATATCGTGGTTCACGCTATCAGTTGCTGAGCATAAAAATTGTCAGCTGCTTTATGTAAGACACATGCTCCGCTCCCCGTGTTTTCACCATGCTATCCTCTTCTAGGGACTGAGCTAATGCTCATGGAAGCCAACAAAAAGACTCCTCGGGCATTGGATCAAGATTTGCCCTGACCAGCCGTCAAGGAACACTGCAGTTAGAGCGTTGCTGTGCTGGAGTAGCAGTGTTTCTCGCTACTGTTCCACTCTGCTGTGGGCCAGATTTTGCTGCATTACAAGCATGCCAACCCCATTAGGACTGTATAGTGGTAACAAAGCAAAATCTGACTCTATTGCTATGAAATCCAATGCACAGTACTGCTGTTCTCTTCTGTAAATGAATGCTCATTGAAGTCAATACTGCTGTCCAACAGCAATTAGGCTACTCCTACTGCTGAAATGTACAATCTTTGACTGCAGAACCACTGTGTGGCTTGCAACAAGCTGTAATTTATTACCTCAGATTTTCTTTTTTCTGGGCTGTAGCTAGTTCTTTTCCAGCCAGCTACAAAGCTGGGAATCATTTTGTAGCAGGCAGGCAGCAGCTGTACAGTTCCCCGGGCCAGTATTTTTGTCTTAGCAGCAGCCACAGTTTTTTGCAGGATGGTTTTTCCTCCTTTGCCCAGGCACTACTGGGAGTCAGAAACAGCAGTTCTGCATATCTGAGTCTGTTGAGGGAAGGAATAAAGGAGCTGGCTGAACCACAGGAATAAAACAGGCTTATTCAGCGAGGTCTTCCTCTGGGTTTTCAATCTGGAAGGCTGATGGTTAAGCCAAGAAAACAAAGTAGTTGAGCATAGCCAGAGCTTGGACTGCCACACAGCACTCTCCCATTCTAGCTATAAGCAAGTGCACAGTGCCCTGTAAATCCTGGGAGAGTCTGATGGTTCATTCAGTCTCCAAGCAGTGCCCTATTACTCTGTCCAGCACATTTACATGAAGTAAAATCAGAGAAATTAACACCTTGCTTGCTGGAAATGAGCAAAGCCGGTGGGGCCTCATCATCCAACCTCATTTTAATACTCACTTGTCTTTCAGGATCTGATGCAGTTAGGAACCCCACTGCTGGCCTGTGCCAGCTAACTTAGGCTCACGGGTATCGGGGTTAGGGGCTGATTAACTGAGGTGGAGCAATTTAGGCTCACTGCGCCTGAATTCTGGGACCTTCCATCTTCACAAGGTCCTTGAGCCAGTCTCCAGCCCAAGTCTGAATCTCTGCACTACACCTCAAGTGCCACAAGTCCGAATCAGCTGACAAAGGCCAGCCATGGGGTGTCTAAAAGTAGTATAGATGTAATCTTACTAGAACTGTTGATTTTTACTGCTGTTCTCTGTGGTCAGCCAACCTAACATCTTTTGTGGTATCTCCATTTTCCGCTCCTGCTTTCAGTTCTCTTTCCCTAAAGAGTAGAAGCCTGAACTAAAACCATTTGAAATTAATGGGAGACTTAACACAGATTTAATTAATCAGTGGGACAAGCTTTAGATGGTCATCTCCCCCCCTCCAGCATTCCTTTACTCCTATAGCAGTCATTAAACCATCTTTGTAGCATATATGTCTTCCCAAACTTTCCATTGTGCCCGTTCTCTGCTTTCTCTTGCTATTCGATATTTATTGGGTTACCAGTCTCCCAACATAAAACACATTTTAAAAAGCCAACAAAACATAAAACTAGCATGGAAAAATATGTCTAATAATACTATCCTGTAATTAGGCATTTGGTGAAAATTTCTTTATCTTACAACATTTTTTCAGTTTATATTTAATTACTATATCTGTAAAAATGGTTATTAATCCCACAAAGGTTCAATGTTCTGGTGAAAACTGTTGTGAATTCCCAGCAATAGCTTATGACAGTACAGCACAATTAAAGATGAAAGAGGATCAGTAATTCACTGTAAAAAATTACCCATGGCAAATATTTCTCATTGTTTGCACCAGTGATATACATCTGCAATTATGTTGTTTAGTGCTTTATCAGCATAGATGTGGGAAGAGACATGTTTCATTAATTTGCTAGTATATAACTGGTAAGACATTTAGGACACATGATGTAACTTCAAGATCCTTGCCTTTGCTTTTCCTCTGCCCCATACCAACACTCTTCAGCCTAAACGTGTCATTTGCTAAGAGCCTGTGGTTACTTTCATGTAAACAACCGCTCTCTTTTCTTTTCAAAGACATAATTAACAGTTTGGTTTTGCTGCCATTGAGTTAATAGGAGCTCTGCCATTGATTGGTCATTGAAGTGCACAGCTGTGGAATTTTCTTCTTATGGGAAATACCTTTAAGCATGAACTTGGCAATTTCTAGGTAGAGTCACTATACACACTTCTTTGGGTAATCTTATCAACTGCTTAAATCCTAATCTACCTGACTGACAGAAGTGGGATATGGTGTATGGAATTTCTTACTAACACTGAAAATCTGAATTTAAGCCTTTTAAGTATACCATGATCAGATTCCCTCAGAGGTCCAGAGAGGCCCAGGCCACTTCCAACTTTTGAGGCTCCAGCCATAATAAAAATAAAAAATTAAGAAGTATCTAAATTTGAGGACCTTTTTAAGCTTGGGGCTCAGGCCAAATGCCCTCCCGGTCCTTACTCTGCTTGGCTCTGACTGCAATTGCCCTATTGTACAAAGTCATAACTCCCTCTACTTGCTGACCCCACATTTCTGTAGCTTCTTCTTCTTCCATTGCTAATGGGACTGTCCTTTACTGCATGCAACGGAGACCTACAGTATAGTTCTGGTGCTGAAAGTCCCAAGCTTGCTCTCCAGTGATAAACATATGTGCAGATATATGCAACCATGGTTCAGTACACCAGGCATCAATATCAAAAGAAAGAGCACTCAAACGTTTGTAATAATTACAGTTGTAATCTGGAATGAACTGAGGAACCAACACTCGATCCATCAAAATTAAACCACACAATTCAAGATTTCAGTCGATCTTCCTTTTGGGGGTTTCTAGTTTTTCTTTCAGGGATTCCATTCACCCAGAGGTGTCAAAGAATATGAAAGCCCATCCTGAAGAATTCTCTGTCATAACAGAGTGGCACTGGGTCAAAACTGAGCAGCATGGGGCCACATGAGTGCATAGTAGGTGACAGGAGCTAGTGAGTCTGGGATCAGAAGGAGCTATCTTAGCCTGGCGAGAGAGTGGCACGTTGGAGGACATTGGTGTGTGGCCAGGAAGGTGCTGGGAGTGATGTGACAGAAGATGTTGCAAGATATTGGTGGGCTAGGGAGTGAGTGGGCATTCTTGGGAGATCTGCATGGTGTGGTATTGGGGCGAATAAGGTATGCAGTGAAACGAGTATTGAAATCATGAAACTGGATGTTGGAAACTGTGACTGGTGGATTTGAAGTGCTTTATAAAGATACATGTGGTCCACAGTGAGTGAGAGGTAGGTCAGGCATGCTCACATGTGGGAGGAATGGGGCTGGCGGAGGGTTGTTGGGCTATATACGTGATGGGAGGGGCAGTTGAGGAGCTGTGGGGATGTGTGAGGCAAATTTTGTGATCTGAGTGAGGTGGGTATGTATGGAATGAGTGCTTTAAAGAAGCTCGGGGAGCCCAAATTTCCATCATGTACAAACTTCCAAAATTCTTGAATTTGGAACTTTTAATGAGCCACTCTCCCCTCATTTATCTCCCACATGGCACAAACAACATCCACCAAGTTTCATGACTCAGTAATTCCTCTGTATTTGTACACAGCATTAGTTCTTAAACTGGTGGGAAGGGTAGGGCTGTGAGCATCAACTCCAGCCAGGTGCGGGCTGCAAGGCTTGAGACTCCTTGCTTGGAAAAACATGGGAGCAAGGGGTGAGCCATGTTATACACAGGGCTCACTGCCCCTGCAAAATCCCTCCACACTCCCTGAGAGAGTTGAGGGTGGGCAAGAAACAATGCCCAGGTTCCCTGCATCCAGCTCACCTTCTCCACATTGTTCCTCAACCCCCCCTTTCCCACTCACAGCCTCCTAGGTTGTATGGAGGAGGAGCAGCATGCAGAGCGTGAGCAAGAAGCAATACCACCTACTCCAGGTATACAGGTCTGTTTCCCCAGGTGGGCACGAGAGGGGGCTGCAGGGGGGGAGAAGAGAAAAGGGCATAGTACAGAGGTTAGATAGAAAGTTGGAGTGAGGGGCTCACCAGGGTTAGGACTGAAAGGGCGGTGAGTAGCCCCTAGGGGGCCAGGGGCAGGTGCTCATGGAGTTGAAGGTGTCACACACACAGGCTTGTTATGTGAGGGGTCACCAAAAAAAAAAAAAACTTGAGAACCACTGATGTGACCTGCCATTAAGCTTCCAGTGACTCATCAAAGTTCATCCTGCAGCCATATAAAAAACCCAAGACTATGTTGCTGCAAATTGTTCGAATTTGTTTTTACATTCTATAAAAGCATCATTTGGCTTCCCATAAAGGGGAACAGTGACATATTTGTGAATTTATTTAGCTTTCTGCATTTTATATTTTGGTTAACACTTTCTTGCCCTGTAATAGTTTGCCACACATGAACTTTTATGATCCACATACATTTAATCTAAACTGGATATATAACAAGATGACAAAGAAAAACACTTTAAAAGGATTTCCTGCCATCTGCCTGATTGGTGCAGCTAATTTCCATTTACTTGAGGCTAGGTATGGACTATTTAATTGGAAGCTAATTCTCCCTACAGTTCCCACTCACTCTTTCAGAATGTCTGCTCCAAAAGCCTTTCAGTAATTACTAAAGAATTAGATTTTAAAAGTGTAAGTGATGAGCTTTTAATTAGACACCTCAGAGCCAACTTACCTAATTAATATATCAGTCACATGGTTAAATCTCCACAATCTATAACAGGGTTTTATTTTTATTCAGAATCTTAAGCCAGTACTGTGCTAATGGTCCTGCAATGCAGTTAAAATTTGTATGTACAATCACATTTCTAGTCAGCAGCTAACACTACATCATGAATAGACTGACCTTAGAGCAATATTATATTTTGAAGGTAGTGAAGTCTGGCCAAATGCTACACTGCCCGTCTCCTTGACTGACACTTTCAAATAGTCCCACAGATACAAACTATAAAGGGTCACAGAACTGTTCTGGTATGTAGCATCTGAGGATTTGGTTCTGGAGGATTTGTAACTGTTGCTCATTTATAGCATTTAAAAAACATGATAGGTACCTCTTACTATTCTGAACTCCCATTGTATCAAAAAGGGCCATTACTGTATCTCTCTGTCATAGTCTGCTATAGCAATTGTTGTCCTGTTTATTCCAACAGAACAGCAGAAACTGCTTTCACACACATAAAACCAAACACACTGTTTCATCCTCTTGCCTTTCAAGGGGCTTCATATATAGAGCCCTGCATGGATACAAATAAGTGGATCCATATCTGACCTGCATCCACAAGAAATGGTCCATGGATACCCATGTTGTATCCGCCGATGCGGATATAATGCAGATATCTGCAGATATCCACATATTTGCAGGGCTCTAGTTCTGTGCAGATAAAAATATGTGGATCCATATCCAATCTGCATCCACAAGAAATGGTCTGTAGATATCCATGTTGTATCCGCGGATGCAGATATAAGCCGGATATCCGTGGATTTGCAGGGCTCTATTCGATGACTGATGGAAGCTGGCCTGCTTTCCTGCTGAAACAGGACAGATATTCCTAGGAAAATGGAGATGCAGGAAATCATGGTAAGTGGCTGGAATAACCAGTATGGTGATTTGGGTGCTCTTCGGGAATAAAATAAATATGTTTGTTTTATTCCCGAAGAGCACCCAAATCACCATACTGGTTATTCCAGCCACTTACCATGATTTCCTGCATCTCCATTTTCCTAGGAATATCTGTCCTGTTTCAGCAGGAAAGCAGGCCAGCTTCCATCAGTCATCAAATGTCTTTGTATACTGAAGGTCCGATTTTGACATCAAGGATAACTCCACTGGAGCTATTTCTGATTTAGACTGGTATAAAACAGAAGAAAATGAAGCCCTGAACAAATAGGAAGAGCCACGATCCTCCTTCTTGGCACTCCCAGGGGAAAACCTACTTTACCTGCAGAAAGCCTGGAATTCAGGTTCTGTGCATGTGGCATGCAGAAGGGATGGGAAGGCAAAATCCAGCCCCATGCCCAGAGCCAGAGTATGTTTTGGTGAAGTCCCCACTGCCTATGGCTGAAGCTCCAGCTGATGGACTGAAATAACATCTTCAGTCCCGCTGCATCAATTGTGTCATGGGTCTGTGCAGATGCAGATCTGCAGCTGCACTTTGATTTTTCCCCCACACCTCAGTGCGCCCCAAAACTGAATTTTGCTTCAGCCTAGTCATTGCTGAGATATTTTTCAGAGTGTGCAGGGAGTAAACAGGCATCTCTGGAAGGGGCTCTGATTTCAATGCACCTCTACAGCCCCCATGTATGGTTTATGAGGTGTAAAGTACCTTATACTGGTCCTCCATACCCCGTGGAATTTGTCCCCAAACCTGAGTCTGAGTTCCTGATTCTCTCTGCTTTCTTCGCACTCTTTCTATCTGCAGAAATTTGGCAGGCTACCACAAACTAATCCAATTCCTTGTATTTAGTCTGATTTGGCTGGGAGCAATGGCACCATTACTTCTCATATCAGAAATAGCTGACACTTGATTATTGGCTTTTAGTTAATTTACCTACAGAGCAGATTTTAAATCACAGACAACTTCCAATAGTTTGAAAGGTACATAGTATCTAGAGCTGTAGATGGTTATTGGGTGTTCAGGATCAATACCAATTTTGGTCATAGAGGACATTACCCACAGCTTGCTGTCAGGGCTTCATTACTAGTTTTAATGTAACCTACATTCTGTTGTTTGGTCAACAAGATTTCTTGCAGAAACAAACTGCATTTGCCATGGTAAGTATCTGCTATGAAAGCAATAATGCACTATAGCCCATATCTTATTACTTTATGGGAAAAGGCCCAAAGAAGCCAGTGAGATACTTTACTTATTATAAACACTAATTATTTGCTATGTTTTAGGAACTGAAATTTCCTGGACATAAAAACTGTGTGTTTGCTCTCTGATATGTAGCATGAAGAAACACTTAGGTCTTTGGCATCAAATGAATGAGCCACTTTGCTTCCAGAGGCAGGTGCTTAAAAATCAAAAGTATGCACATCCTAATTCATGGTCTTATATCACAAATAGCCTATTCACATAAATTAGCAGATTAGCACAGGCTGATCAGGAAAGGCCTATGAGGTTAGTTTGGTGGGGGTTAGAGACGACACTTCAGGTTACGATGAGGTTCATTACTAGAATCTGCCCTAGCTTCGCAGGACTAAGGAGAGTGACATGTTGATCAGCTTCCAGAGGGGTAGCCACCATCAAAACAAACAAGGAGTCCTGTTTCACTTTTAAAGGCTAATACATTTATTTAACGCAAAAGCTTTCATGGGCATAATCACACAACTGAGAAAGTGGGATTATGCCCATGAAAGCTTATGAGTTAAATAAATTTGTTGGTCTTCAAAAGTGCCATAGGACTCCTTGCTTGTTCTGTTTATCAACATCTCCTTTGTTGGGTTTTTTTTTTTCTGACTTTATTTTCAATAGTCCATTTGGCTTGTTCAGTGGCTGTGTGCCATGCAATTAACAGATACCCAGGTTTGACTTGTACTCCAGTCAATTGTGTCTCAGGCTGTCACTTTACAGCACAAGTCCTCCACAGAGCTAGGCTGTCACTCCGCAACAGCTATCTGGGAAAGAGAAAGTGTTCTCAAAGTGCTGGGTCCATCAGTGGCTGCCAACAAAGTGCTGAGACTTAGGGTATGTTCACACAGTAGTCTTATTCTGAAACAACAGAGGTTGTTTCAAAATAAGAAAGGCCATGTTTACACGACACACCTTTGTTTCGAAACAACGGGTTCCATTGTTTTGAAACAATGGCATTGTTTCGAAACAACTTAAACCCCACGTGGGGATGAAACAACATTGTTTTGAAACGATTGTTTTGAACCAATGCCATCTGAACATGTTGTTTCGAAACAATGGTGACTCGTTTTGAAATAACTGTTCTCTGAACATGCTATTTCGATTCCTGCTTTTTTCCTTAATTCGAATTAACAAACTGTTAATTTGAATTAACTTATTTTGAAATAAGGCTTATTTTGATACAACTTGTATCAAAACAACTTGTATCGAAATAACCCCCTGTGTGTGAACATAGCCTTAGAGATCAGAATGAACAGCAAATCAGATAGGAGCATGCAGTGCTACTTGGCTGAAAAAGAGCAATGCATTTCTGAAGGTATCATGTCAGGTAGCAGAAAGGTTAACAAGCTCTCCACCTGCACTGCCAAAGCCACCACACCAGCAATACCTCACCACATTCCCAGAAAGTCATTGACAATCTAGAGGGAGGTCAGAGAAGAACAACAGCAATGACCTGGAGGCTGGAGGGTTTAACTTAAAAGAAAACATTAAAAGAGTAAGAGACTAAGTGATGACTAAAAGGAGGACCTGCTGACAGTGAGCAAATATTTGAAGGGCAGAAACGGCAAAGACAGAGAACATTTATTGAGTGTGTTACACTGGGGTGTAATTGGAAATAACTAGCTGAAAAGGAAATTTTGGATGAGAAGCGGGAGACTGTCACAGCATAATTCAGCAGGCTGTAGAATACCTTGCAAGCAACATGGTAGAAGGCCAACTGCTTTAAAAATGTAAATCTAGACTGAATAAAACAGTAGAAAAGTATGGTAGAGAAAAATCCTGCAGTGGTAGAAAGATGAACTGGATAATCTAATAGACCTTTCCCACTTCTAAGTTTTGAGTTGATTGTCTTCTCACAGTGGGTAAATCAGATGCAACACTCGTGAAGTCAGTGGAGTTGAATGAGAAACAGATAAAGCCCTTGGAGTCTATGACAGAAAATTGGTGTGCTAATGGTTTGAAAATGGCTCCAGCTCCAGTATATTTTGATTTAGTGGGAAAGTCTTATCTTCCTGGATCTAATCTTATGGGCCCTGACAAAGATCAGTGTCTGATCTTATATTCCAATCTGATGAACCGCTCCTCACCTCACTTGACTATTGTATTTGACTTAAGGCTTAATACTATAAGGGAATGGCTCATCCAAAAAATAATGGCAACTCATAGGCTGTGTTCATACAGCACGCTTATTTCGAAACAACAGAGGTTGTTTCGAAATCAGAGTTAGGCTGTTCACACGACGCACAGCTGTTTTGAAACAACAGGTTCTGTTGCTTCAAAGCAACAGCATTGTTTCAAAACAAGTTAAACCCCATGCGGGGACGAAACAACGTTGTTTCAAAACAAGTTGTTTTGAAACAACATTGTTTCAAAACAAGTTATTTTGAAACAATGCCGTGCGAACACGTTGTTCCAAAACAACAGTGATTTGTTTCGAAATAACTGTTGCCTGAAACTGCTATTTCGTTTTGATCTTTTTTCCTTAATTCGAATTAACAAACTGTTAATTCGAATTAACTTATTTCAAAATAAGGCATTATTTCAATACAAGTTGTTTTGAAACAACCATATCGAAATAACCCCCTGTGTGTTAACACAGCCATAGGGAATTAACCCAGCTTAGACTAAACTAACACATAACGAAGACCACCAAAATTTAAACTTGAAAAGACTAGATGGGTCTTGTTAATTCCTCTGCTAATACAGGATTGTCACCTGCAGTGTGTTTACAAGATTAGATCAGTGGTTCTCAACCTTTTTGAGTGAAAGCCTCACTAGTAAACACTGGGTAAAACATGTGCTCCCTCAGCCCAACTGCTCACTGGCCATAAACCCATATAACCCCCTATAAATACAAACATAATGATAATAAAACCACTAAATTACATTAATAAAATATGAATAATAATTAATAATTCCTCTTACCAGACTAAGAAGCTAAGTCTTCACTGACACAGCCACCACCACATGCCCCCTGTGGCCCTGCCTCTTCCCATCCATGATGACATGGGGCTAATGAGGAGTTCTGGGCACTGGAGAGCTCGCTGGGGCTGTTCCAAGCTCCTTCTGGCACGGGACTGCTCCACAGCGGCTGGTTCAGGGCTTGATGCTGCTGCTCCCTCAGGGAACTGCTCCTCTGCTTTGGCCCACACAGATCTCAGGACTGCTGCCCCTGTTTAGTGCAACGCTCTGGGAATGAGGGTAAATGATTTCAGTCTTACAGAAACCTCAGGGATCCCTGTAATCTTTGGTGCCCTCTTCCCCCTCAAGGAGATTGTGCATACCAGGTTAGGAATTGTTGGCTTGGACTACCCTGAGTCACTTCCACCACTGGAAATGTGCACGGCGCAATGCAATTTTTTGCTAACAGATCTTTTACTAGCAGTCAGGCAAAAGATCCATAAATTCCTCTGACTGTGATGATGAACCTGATTTTCAGTCTAGTAGGCAAGTCCCTTAAGTATATTTACCCTTCATCACCTTGAAAATGGATCTCTGCCAGGCATGCACCAAACATTTATTTTCAGTAACTATTAAACTTGTAATTCTGGTGATCCAACAAAACACAGTTTGTCATCTTACCTTTGTCAAGGGCAAAGGCAACAGTGATTTATATTTAATTAAACAATGGTAATGATAACTTTGCAAACAGAAATGGTCAGCTGATCTGAACAAAACTGCAGATGCATTAATCACTTGATTTGTACTGTTTATAAGCCTTGGCAGTCTCAGCAGTTGTGAACAAACACTTGTTTCCCCACAAATTATTTCTGATCCTTTGGACTGTGGGAGAAAAATAACAACAGATTAAGATGAATCCTCTTGTTTTTCACGTACTCCTTTAAAATTCTGTCTGGCACAAATTGGTCCACTTAAATTCCTAGCTGGAAGTGCCACTGAGAAATGAGTTACAGGCAATGTTAACAACAAATCTTGCTATTTAACATTTTGTCTTGAACATTTCTGTCTCAGAGACATTACTGTTGGTGCTACAAAGGCTAGCAAATAATTAAAAGGATGAGCTCTCACACTCAGAATTAGGTGTGGTTCATCCAAATATTAATGATGAGCTGCAGGTGGTTCCTGGTGCTTGTTTATGACAAGCAATAATAGCATTGGATATGAGCGGTATACAGCTTTGAAATGTTTTCATGGGGAATCTTCACTTTGATTAAGCTTCTGCATGAAATTGTCTGCATTTGTGCAAAGCATGAAGAAAAAATTGTCCTCCTTCACCTTTATTCATAAAATTTCGTGTCTTAATATTACAAAACTATGCTCCATCCATGTAACCCCAGTTAACTCCATGCCACAGTTCAGAACAACTTCATCGGTGTTCCCTCTCTCTGGTCCAACAAGGGCATCCAGTCTAAACTTCCAACTCCCAACTGCTCCCATTTTTGGAAGGAGACACATTGCTCTCCTTTATGTTCCAAGCATTTCCAGGTTACTCCTGACTATACTGTAAATTCTCCAGCAAAACAGACTGCTTGACGAATTCTGCTTCTCTGCTGTCCTCAGAACAGTCATAGTTAGGTTACCAAACAGCTCTTTATGACGAGGATCATTTATTTTTAAGGTGAAAGCATTACAGAGAAAAACAAACAACAAAACAAAACAACAACAACAACAACAACAACAACAACAATAATAATAATAATAAAGTCTAACACATATGCTAATAAGCTTAGCAGATACCGTATCTTCTCTCCAGCAAGGATTCTAATTGATAACTACTTCTTCAAACCCCACCAAGGGATTTTTCCTGAAGTCACAATTTCAGCTCAGAACCAGCACCCAAGTCTTGTGGGGCCTCAGTAGGCCAAAGACCTTCTAACCCTTTCATAAGAGTTGTCATCCTTTCCACACCCCCTTCCCTTCTCAGATCTCAGGCATCCTGTCTATTTCCTAGATCAGTAAGAAGAGCTGAAACAATTTTAATACTAGTTGGTATAAATTCCTTCTTTTGTCTTTGGATCCTGAAGAATCCAGTTTGAACCAGTGTATGTGAGCCTTCTTCCATGTGATGGTAGCTCTCTGAATGTGCTACAACATGAGTGAATTTACGTCGATACCCCTCCCGCTGTTCTTAATTCCTGAAAGGCTGCAATTTCTTCCACACCTGAATGGAAATACAGGTAGTCCTCACTTAGTGACCGGGTTCCGTTCCTGAAACCCGGTTGATAAACGAATTGGTCACTAAACGAGGAGCAGCCCTTACCGGTATTTCAGGCATAATGTGCTTTACTGGTAGTGGGTTTTTCAACCATCTGTAGATAGTTTTAATGTCACCTTTGCATCATTTATAACATTTTTAATATATATTTTAAATGTTTTAAGCTCTAATGTACTGAACTTAGTTTGCATAGTGTACTGTAAATATAGGTAATCTGAGAGAGTTGATGCGAGTTCTCGTACATCGCCATAATACCAACTCATCAGAGAGCTGGTCATAACTCTGAGGGGTCACTAAACGAGTAGGTCACTAAGTGAGGACTAGCTGTACAGTCTCACAATAGTACATAACCACTTGCATTTTTAATACAATGAACTCCTAAAATATTTAAACTCAATGCAATAAGTGTTAACTTAATTCACTAAGGTTTGTCCAGGATATTGCAGGATATTTTCATTTCTGTCATGATCTATATTTATAGTGTAATGGCCTCTGATAGGAATGCTTAAGTATAGGGAAATAAAATCCATCAAATGACAGTCCATGTATAGGGGCTTCCACTAAATCAGCACTTGAACTGGAAAATGCTGCATAAACAGCAGCGTATTTAGAACTACAGCAGAATTCCCTTTTGTTGCTGCAAAAGTACATCTAAAATCATGCTAAACCTGGAGTAGCTATGCAGCTAGATAATCTGTGTTGTTGATCTACAGTGATCACAGTCCTTGGTAGCAATAAGGAGAGATGAAACAAAACAGTGCAACAGAAAATGTACATAATTCTTTACTCAGCCTGCAAATTCTTTGTTTCCTTAGAGACACCAAGACACTCTTATATCACAGTGTGAGACTATGCAATGGTAGTAAACAGTCTAGTAACATCCGATGTCCTCAGTTATCTGATCACTAATTTTCCTGGCTGATCATTTGCAACAAGATTCAACACCCAGTCTTGCTTTTTTGGAATTAAATGGGAGTCTTGTCACTGGCTTCAACAGAAAAAGGATCATGCCTCTCATTAGAAGAAATACATTGCTAATTGTTGCTTCCTAGTTTGGGAATTAAAGTTAGATTTAGCTTCTGCGGACAGCCTGAAGACAGCCTGTGGAAGTCACTATCATGGCAGGTCATAGAGTCAAGTACTGTTAGGCTATGTTCACACATAAACTGTTGTTTTGAAATAAGTTATTTCAAAATAAACTCCTTATTTCGAAATAAGTTAATTTGAATTAAGAAAATGTTAATTCGAATTAAGGGAAAGCCTGCTATCGAAACAGCTGTTATTTTGAAATGGTTATTTCAAAATAAGGCTGTGCGGACATGTTGTTTTGAAACATTTGTTTCAAAACAATGGTGTTGTTTCGAAACAATGCGTCCGAACACTGTTGTTTCAAAACAGCCATTTCGAAACAACGGCTATTTCGATTTCAAGTGAGGTTTTACTGTTTCAAAATAATGGCCATTATTTTGAAACAACGGGTCCCATTGTTTTGAAATAACGGAATGTCGTGTGGACATAAGAAATTTTATTTCGAAACAATGGCTGTTGTTTCGAAATAAAACTCTCGTCTAACACACCCTTACTGTACTTTAGAAAAGTGTGTTCTGATAACACATTCTAAGACTATCCCTGTAGACTTCAACTGACTACTCACTATTATCTTCTATGAGACTTTTCCATAAAGGTAGAACTTTCTCAGCTATTTATTATTATTTGGCATATGCAATCCAGTCAAGTCAAGACACAGAATTCTTATCAACGGTGCTCAAGGCACAAAGACCACCAGGAAGCTGAGTCATTTTGCAGTCTTCAATAAGATCTATATCAGGGGTCTGCAACCTACGGTTCCAGATCCATGATTCTTTGGCTGTCCTCTGTTAGTTCCAGGCTCTGCTCCCCCAAACCAGAGGACCATACTGATGGCCCGTGCCAAGATCTGGGCTCTGCATCACTACTGGCCTACCCTGCAGGGCACCCACTCCTGGTTCTGGGCTCCCTCCTCCCCACCACAACCCCTGCTGGGGCACTCTGGCCCAGCTCCCCCCACCAGGAGACAACACCTACTGAGGCTCTCAGAACACTTGGTTACTAATGAAAGTTTTATAAAAAAGGGTCTTCTTATCTTTTGGGCTGCTGATCCCTGATCTATGTCATGTTTTGTGGCTGCCAATATGGACATAACAGACTGTCTCTAAAAACTCACAGAAATTCTACTGAAGCACAAATTCATTGTCCAGTACAAATCTAGTTCAGAAGTGTTCCATTCCTTTCACGATAAAACAAAACTGGGTAGAGGCTGAATGGGGTCTGAGAAATGATAATTATTTGTCACTCTGCAGACCAGGAAACTCACCACGTCCTCTCCCTCACCCAATAAACTTAGCCACAAAGAATGCCTTGAGGGCAGACAAACATGTGGTGGATTAAACAAGTAATTAACGGTAGATGTGGCATATCATGTAATTTCCTCATGAACTTTGTTACATTTTCCTCCCTGCAGACACCAGGCAGAGCAATATTTCAGAGAACTGGTAGCCATAGGAGTAGATTTAAGTGCAGCTGAAGTAATACCAATGGTGGAATAAAGTTGTATGTTGATCACCTGTGTGTGAGATGAGTGTAAACTGGAGTGCAATAGTCTACCACTGAAAAGCAAAGTACCCAAGCTGAATTAAGTAATGTTTGGGTACTGATATCCCATGACATTCTGGTCACTTTTCCAGGAAGGTTGTTGCATGTTTTGACCTTAAGAACTGTCTTTGTAAGATGTTCACAGTATCTGAAATTCTTTCCAACGTGAGACCTAGGTAGACAGATATGACTCATGCTTTATTCACTGATCATTAAGAGCTATATTCAGCACTCTTCCCACTTGTGCATGATGTAAGTGGAGGACACTCAGCTCAGTCATATTTCCACTTGATATCAATGATTGTCAATAACTGACATATCTGCATTCAAAACATTCTCCACTACGTCAAAGGCATATGCCTGAGTGCTGAGGCATATGTTGTCTGCATAAATAAACTTGCAAGACCCAGTATGTGGCAGTTCATTCAAATAGAAGTTGAATAATTTTGGAGATAACACTGATGCTTGTGAGACACCTTTCTTTTGGCATTTGTTCTACCAGCAATATGCACACAGAAATGGCAATTTCGCAAAAAAACAGAGCCATATTGCATACTAACCAACGTGGCTTAGTTCTAGACAATATCACCAAAAGGCTTGTTTGCCAAAATGTATCATATAGCATGGTGAGTTCAAGGAAAACTGAACCAGTCTCCAGCTTGCATTGGAATTCATTTTCCATGAAAGTTGTAAATGACAGCCCTTGCTCACATATACTACAGCTACAGAAAAAAACAACCTGCTCTGAAATTCTTTGCAAAAATCAGATGCTCCAGGACCTTAAAGCAGACAGGCATTTGGCAACCTTCAACAGAGAACTGTCAGTCTGATTTAAAATAACTGTCCTCCCACTTTGTGCACATGGAGATTGAGCCACACATAGTCAGTGAATTAAACTCCAGCTCTTCCCACTTGACTGCATAAAGTCAAGCCCCACTGTCTCTTCCTCCCACCTAACCTGTGAGTAACCTCCAATGATTCTGTAAGATGGTCTGCAATCTCTGATCACCTGACTGCCCATACTGCCACAGCAAGTCTGCACAATCCTTATTCAAACATGGAATCTACACTGAATGGAAGCTGCACTTGCAGTTTTAAAAATGGTACAACAGAAATGGCAATTATCATCTTCTATGGAGATGATGTTTAATGGGATGGCTCAGGACCAGCTCTACTGTGAGGCAAGAGACAGACGTGGCTTCAGGTGACAGTTCTTATGGGCATCTAGCCCCCCCCGAAGATCAGGCTGGCTTCTGCCTCTTCAACTTTTTCCTAGCAGCACAGGCACTGTTAGTCAACCTGCAGCTTAAGTCATGTAGGCAGAGTACACTTTAAATCCCTCTCCAGGCAGACACTGGAGATTTACGCACTTTGGAAAACTGTTTTCAACCTCCATGAATGAGATGGGGGGGGGTGCCAAATGAAAATTTGGCTTGGGGCACCACAACCCCTTGAGCTGGCCCTGGGATAGTTACACCACTTTGTTCTAAGTATTCTGTAAAGCAGACACAATCTGCCTTCCGGAAGTTCCGTCTAAGCTTTGGCACATTCCTTGTAATCAGAAGAGGCATTCCCATCTGAATCAATGACGGACAATGTATGTCACAAATGTATATAAGCCACTGAATGAAACATGAGCTTCATAGGTTCTTCCAAGGCTTAAGCATCCAGCAGTGTATGTTGGAAACTTGAATGATCATCATAACGAGTGGGGTTGTATGACTGCAGATCCAAATGATGAACAACAGTTGAAGTGGTCAACGAATAATGAACTCGCACTTTCTTAATAGCAGGCTTCAGTTTAGAACAAATTCTTTGAGAAGATCACTAAATACCTGTCTCCATGCCTCAAAGGGTCACAGGTGAGGATGCCAGATTCAGGAAAAACTGCTGAGAAATACAGCAGACCACTCCAAAATGGTGGCTATTTTATCACAAAATTATACCAAGTGAAGAACAAAACTAAACTTGTCTCAACAAATTAGTTAACAAGAAGTCAAAGATCCAGACTCCTTAAGCCTTCCAGCCCTTCTCTCACCACCAAGACACTAGACTTTATGATGAGCGATTCCTGAAAAGTATGTTAATTAAACATTGGGCCCTTCTAATCGCAAGAAATCAGTCAGTTAGCCAGGTGAATATATAACTCAGATCTTACCCAATAATCACTGTAATGCCAATCCTTTAGTGACCACAACTAAAGGTTTATTAACAAAAGAAAGGAAGAAAAATGTTAGATAATTTCAAAGACCATATATCAGGTTCATAGCTGTAATGGTATAGACAGGGGTGGCCAAACCGTAGCTCATGAGCTGAATGTAGCTCCTTTGTAGTTAAAATGTGGCCTGCAGAGTCTCTCTCTCTCTGTGTCATGCACATGCACGTGCGCGCACACACACACACACACACACACACACACACACACACACACACACACTTTTCCAGCTACTGGACTGGGGTGGGGAGCTTGGAGTTTCTGCTCTGAGGCAGAGTGCTAGGGCTTGATGATTCTGCCCCATGGAGAGAGAGGGTTTCAGGGAGTTAGTAAGTTTGGGCGAAGTGGGATTTTCTCCCACAAAAGCTCATGCGAAAAATACATCTGTTAGTTTTTAAGTGCCACATGACTCCTTGTTTTGTATTTTTTTTATTCCTGGTGTAGACTACCAGCTCATTATGTCTCCCTAGAAACTTCCAAAAGATTGGAAGGTCCTTGGTCCACAGTCAAAATGCTTCTTTTTTGTTATCAGTCCATATCTCAGAGAATCAGGATGTGAAAGAGGCAAAATGAAGACATCTCATGGGAATTTTATACCTTTTGCTATGTGCCTGGAAGTCTACTAGCTCAAACAAAGCTTACCACTTCTGTTTTTGAAGAATAATTGGCCTAAGATGGAATCCAGGGTCATAAGATAATATCACACATTCTTAAATGCTTTGATGACTTGTAGAAACATCCACTGACCATATCTGAGCTGAGGGTGTCCAAAAGAAGGCTTAATGGGCAGGATAAGTTACTTCTATGGCCTATCGTTATAGTAAAGTGTCCTTAATCAGGACCTGAGTATCAAAGAAGTTTTAGGGGCTTAAGCCCTAGGCCCTGGACAAAAAGGGGGCCATGGTCTACAACCTCTAAACCCTCAGTAATCTGGCCCCCCACCCATCTTAGCGCCAGCAGAGCAGGAGCGCTCAGAGTGGTCCTGCCCTGCTGGTGCTGTGGCTGGTGTGGGGCATCACCCTGAGCCAGTTGGTCCACCACCAGGGTTGAGTTGAGCCAACACCTGTTTGTTCCACCCGGGGTCAGGGCCACCTAGCTCTTGGCAAGGCCTCTGCCACAACTATCCAGGGTCTGCCATGCGCTGGCCACCCCGCTCCCCGGGTAGAGTGGCCAGAGCGGGGCCAGGGCAGGAGCGCCTTGTGGCTCCGGGGCTGCCCCTCAGTGACGGGGGGGGGGGGAGCCAACCTGTGCAGCCCAGGAGGTGGGAGGCCATGGTTGGAGGCAGTCAGGTCCCCTGCTGTAAGAAGCAGCCCAGGGCCCTCGGACCGGTTAACCCAGCCCTGCCCTTAATGAGCCATCAAGTTTGAATAGTTCATTCACAATGGGCTGGCAAGACTGGATGTAAATGTTATCCCAGGAACAAACACATCTAAGATAGTGAAACATAACCAATATTCATAACTTCAGATACAGTGATAATGCACGAATTTAAACAGGACCATTATACTTCACTTTTCCATTGACACTTTACATGACATACTTTGAACAAAGTTTGTTGTAATTCTATGACAGTGGTAGTAACAGCGGTACACATGATCACTATCAATCAGACCACTTCACAATGCCTAATCTTCTTCAAACAATGCCATAAAATGAAGCCTTGCAAAGAACCAGAGCAGAAGAGAACCAAGGCTAGATTGTTGCTGATCTTCTTTGGGAAGCCTTTCTAGACCAGGACACCAAATGCTAAAGAATTTACCTTGATATATTTTGATTTGAAAATGGGACACAGCAATAGCTGTCTTGTCTACCTAGTGTTTCACTTACTTATTAATTTCCAAAGGGATAGCTGTGTTAGTCTAGTCCAGCAAAATAAAAACCAAGGAGTCGTGTGGCACTTAAATCTGTTAGCCTTTAAGTGCCACACAACTCCTTGGTTTTTTTTTTCACTTACTTATTGTCTATCATCCAGGGATTTCTAAGTGCTGTACATACCTCCATTAATTCATGTAGGTTGCAAAGGAATTCTGTGGGCAGAGCTAGGAATAGAACCCATGTGCCTTCCTGAAACCTGACAGAAATAAAAAGGCTTCACTATAATCTTTAAAAGCCATTCTCAGGAGATCCTTTGCAGTTCCTTTGATTGGTGTTTCAAAGGGGTAGCCGTGTTAGTCGAGTTCAGCAAAACAAGCAAGGAGTCCTGTGGCACTTAAAGACTGTTGAAGTGGGATTTCCTGCCACGAAAGCTCATGCGATAAATAAATTTGTTAGGGTATGTCCACACGTCTTTTATTTCAAAATAAAAGAGATTAGGTCCACACAATGTATTCTTATTTCGAAATGACAGGCTCCATCATTTCAAAATAAGAGCTGTCATTTTGAAATAGCTTAAACTTCCTTTAAATCAAAACAGCTGTTATTTTGAAATGGTTATTTTGAAATAATGCTGTTTGGATGTGTTATTTTGAAATGAAATAACACTTTTGCCCTTCTCCTTCCGAGGGTGCCTTCCTTTTAGCCTATATTGAGTGGGGGCATGGCCCAGGGAGGGGGCCATGTTGCCACACCTCCAATGGTGCCCCTCTCCTAAAGCAAAATAGCAAGTCCTGTGTTTGGACATGCTATTTCACTTTGAGCTTTTCCCTTAATTCGAATTAACTTATTTCAAAACAAGGACTTTATTTCAAAATAACTTATTTCAAAATAATGATGTACATGTGGACATAGCCTAAGTACCACAGGACTCCTTGCTTATTTTGAATGGGATTTATGCTATTGTCTTTAGCAGTGCAGTTAGCAGACTTTTGCCACTGAGGTGCATAAATGGAAACAAAAGGGAACTGCAGTATTTCTGTGCTGCTGAGATCATTACACAAGGCTTGTCACTAGATCACTATTTGCTTTTCACACACTTCTTTTGATTTTTCCTGATGCATTTTGTTGCAAGTCCAAGAGGGAGCAAATGGGTGATGTGCGATGCACCCCAGTTGCCATCAGCCGCAATCAAACCTGGGACCCCTTAGGGCATGAACTAAAAGATGCATCTCTCTTAGCAGCGGCTGTAGCAAACTCATCAATCATTAGCAGATCTAGCTGCCACTAGAGGGGCACAGAGTGTCACACCAAGCATGTATATGTTACACCTGGATAGAATGATCCTACATACTGCTTTTAAAAACACAGATCTCACAAATCATATTTCTTAAATATATAACAAATCTTAAAAGTTGTATAGTCACCACATTTGTTCTAATTTTAGATTAAAGCAGCTTGTGCAACAGGGTCTCTAAAATCTCAAGTACAGTGCATTTAATTTGGGGGAAAGAGAGGTTGTTTGGGGAAAGAATCCATAGTCACAGTTTAATCCTGCTTTCACACAATCAAATCTGCATATTAATTCCAGTTCTGCTGTTTCTCTTTGAAGTCTTGATGTGTTACCCATCTATTTGAGCACAGTAGTTAACAAACAATCAAAAGAGTGATTAGGAAGATTGATATGCTCAGCTACTGGTTTTTGAATGTTGTGATTTCTGATGTCAGTTTTGTGCCCATTTATTCTTTCATGCAGAGATTGTCCTGTTTGTCCAATGTATAAGATGTGGGGGCATTTCTGGCACATGATAACATAAATAACATTGGTGGATGAGCAGGGAAATGAGCCCATGATGGAGTAGCTGGCTTGATTAGGTCCTATGATGTTGTCTTTTTTGCAGATATGTGGGCAAAGTTGGCAGTGTGGTTTGCTGGAGGGGTATGTGCCTGCTTTAATGTTTTTGTTGTTAAGTCTATAGTTGCTGGTGAGTATCTGTTTAAGATTAGGGGGCTGTCTGTAGTTGAGGACCGGTCTGTCTCTCAAGGCTTGAGAGACTGAGGGATCATCTTTTAGAACAGGCTGTAGGTCCTTTATGATCTGTTGTAAAGGTCTGACATGGGGGTTGTATGTGATGACCAGTGCTGTTCTGTTGCTTTCGTTCTTGGGCTTCTCCAGTACTAGTTGACTTTGGGGGTCAATCTGTTTCTTCACTTCCACAGGTGAGTACTGTAGTTTTAAGAATGCCTGATAGAGATCCTGAAGGAATTTGTCTTTGTCAGAGGGATCAGAGCAAATGCAATTATATCTTAGAGCTCTGCTATAGACAATGGATTGTGTGGTGTGTTTTGGATGAAAGCTGGAGGGATGTAGGTACCTGTACCAATCAGTAGGCTTTTGTGTTCATCCCTAATTTGTACTGTAGTGTCCATGACTATGTTGTGACTATGGATTCTGTTCCCATTACAACAGGTGATTTGACTTCACCTTCCTCTATGGCTATGTCTACACACACATCGTTATTTCCAAATAAGTATTTCGAAATGAGTTATTTCAAAATAAAGTCCTTATTCAAAATAAATTAAATAGAATTAAGAAAATGTTAATTCGAATTAAGGGAAAGCCTGCTATCAAAATGGCTGTTATTTCAAGATGGTTATTTCAAAATAAGGCTGTTCGGACACGTTTCAAAACAGTCATTTTGAAACAATGGTGTTGTTTCTAAACAACATGTCCAAACGGCCTTATTTTGAAATAATCATTTCAAAATAACAGCCATTTCAAAATGAATGGGGTTTAAGCTGTATTGAAAGGACGGTTCTTATTTCGAAATGATAGATCCCGTCATTTCAAAATAAGAAAATGTCGTGTGGACCTAATCTCTTTTATTTTGAAATAACCTGTGTTATTTTGAAATAAAAGAGATCTGTAGACATACCCTATGTGATGTTTCCTAGTGTTTGAATCTTAACAACTGCTTTGATTTGCTGTTACAGTGTGACCTGATTCCATGACTTACACTCCCCTGCATTTGTTTTCCTACCATTCTGTGAATTCCCCAATCTTCAAAGCATCTTAGAAAGTGGGATTTTCTCCCACAAAAGCTCATGAGATAAATAAATTTGTTAGTCTTTAAGTGCCACAGGACTCCTTGCTTATTTTGCTGAACTAGACTAACATGGCTACCCTTCTGGAACTTAACCAGATAGGACACCAAAAGCTTTAGAAGAAGACAATAACTTATTGTAACCAAGCTTTATGAAATTATTGTTGATTTTTAAAGAGTTGAAAGGGATACTGTGTTTGAGACTAAATACGGGCAAACAATAACCAGCTCTATTTACATACTGCTTTCTGCCTGAAGGGATTCTGAAGCATTGTACAGGCTAATAGATTTAGTACCACTCCTACCAGTCCCCCTTCAATGAATGTGGTTTATGTTCTCACCTCTACTACAGATGTCCTGTATGAGTTTGAGTCAGTCACTTCATCTTTCTGTTTCTATATTCCCCAGATGCACTTTTTTCTTCTGCCCTTTTTCAGTCTTATCTATTTTGTTTTAAACTCAGTGGGGCAGAGTCTGTTTCTCACCATGTTCTTCAGGCTCTCTCATAACAGGGAACTCTCCACTAGGGCCTCTAAGTGCTACTGTCCTACAAATAATCAACAACAAAAAGAAAAAAGAAAGATTAACCTTACTGACTATCCCATTCAGAGACAGAGACCTAGAAGCTAGTCTTCCCCACCCATTACAAAAAGAAGTATGAGGCAACTATACAGTAAGGATTACCATATGGTTATAAACAGAAAGCTCATTATATCAAAGTACTACACTACCAAGTCAACCACACTATCACAGTGTTTTATGCCACTTTAAGGGAAAATCAGCTGTAAACAGTAGTATAGACTGTGTCATTAGGATGCTCTCACCTAGTGTGGTTGGTTTCTTCTGCAATGATTTATTACATATCACTGGAGATTTACTCGCCTTTAAATGCAACAGTAATATTGAATGTATTTTTTTCTTAATATAAGGTAATGTGATTTTTCCTAGCACAGTCACATTTTCTTCTACATCTCTTTATAAAACATTTGGGTTTAATAATCTATGAAGTTTTGCCATCAGTTTTATATTTGAATTCATTTCATGTGAGGCACCAGCTTGTGTTTGAAATCATCTGTACACATATGTAATCGTGGGCATGAAACAAAATTCCATGCCCCAGGAAATACCCCAGATGTATCTTCTATACAAAATTATAGAAAGCATAAACACAAAAGAGTTACCTCCCCTGTGTTGTTATTAACCTTCCCTACATCATTCTGTATTTTCATAGATGTCAGACTAGTAAAAAGACACCCACCAAATGCCAAAACAATGATCTATTTGCATGAGAAGCAAGGAATGTGACTTCTCAATTAAAGTCATTCCCTTCAGAGCTACACAACTTCCATAGCTCATTTACTTGGCACGTGAAGTTTTTTTTTTTTTTTTTTGTCATAACCTCCTCCAGATTTAGGAAATGCACTAAGATGCGTTATTTCTGTTCCTCAGGTTTTCTTATGTTTATGTTTCCTCCTCAAGGACCAAATGACATATGTACATTTTTATTACAGTATAAACCTATGTGGGCTGACTCAGAGCTCCTACAAACCACTAGTCTCTGTTCTCAGGGTAAGGAGACTGTTTCCAATCTCATTTATGTCATTGACTTCAGTGAAATCAATCATGATTTACATCAGTGTGAGGTCAGAATAGTGTCCTAGGACTGCAAAGTAAAGATCAAAGATCTTATTTCACTTTGATTTGCACCTGAACTTCTATCAAAATGTGACTTTTCATAGAAGGAACACATCCATCAGCAAATATTTTCTATTTTACAATCAACTCTGTTTACAACAGTGTCAATGTGGGGGTAACCAACTTAGAATGGTGTTAGAGCAGAATCAGTTCGAGGTGAAAACCTGTAATAATTCATCAGCTTTGATGTAAACTGCCAGCATAATTTGCCTTAAGGATTTTTCACTCTTCAGTCAATAGGCAGTTTAATGAACAAATACATATCCTCTTCCTATATATCTTTCCCATGACATTCATGATATGTATGGGAAACAATGTCTTCCCTCACCTTTTTCTTGGGCAGTCCAAATGAAAGCCTCCAGCTGTAAGCAATTATGCAGGTTAAAGAGTTAATGAAATTAATATAAATTATATACATTAGGAATGCTGGGAAGTGCTTTGAATGCATATATTAAGAACTCAGGAGACTGTTTAATGTGTTGTTAAAGCATACAATGTCAATTATAGGAAGATAATATAAACAAATACAATTAGTAATGTGACATCAAGTGCTAAAGGTATTGGCTTGATTCTTGTCTCTGTTGAACTGGTGTAGATCAGGAATAACTCCACTGACACCAGTGGAAATAAAATAATGCCTCATGAAGAGAAAGGAGAATCAAGGCCTATGTGCCCAAAATGATATCATTCAAAACAATGCTTTCGAATTCTACCATGATTTGCGCCTCCTCTACATGCAATCCTGCCAGCATGAAATCAGCTTGAAAGTAGTAAGTTTTCACAGAACTAGCCAAATGGCCTTACAGCATTATAATGAACACTTGCCATCAGATCACCCCCTTCTGTTGCATTTCAGGAATTCATACTCTCTAGCACCCACTAGTATCCTAGTTCTGCAATGATCTGCCACTTCCATGGCCTTACCCTCCATCAAGGTCAGTTTTCAATCCAGCCTTCTCTGGAGCAAACAGAAAACAAATGAAATCATAACTCTAAATAGCCACTTGGGCATTAAAGTTCAGAATATAAACATGAGTCTGTGATAAAGCCCAGTAGTCTGTGTTGTCATGATTAGGCCTGACCGGGCCTGGTTACATGGGTTAGGAGAGGGAGAGTCTGCCTTCTCTGTCCTAACTTTGGCCAGCATTGACCCCTTATGAAAGCAACCAGCCTTTCTTATCTGACTTACTAGACTCTAATAGGCCGTTGCCTGTTCCCAGCTCTTCTAGGTGCCAGGCTGGGTGGCCAAAAGTCCCAATTTTATTAGGGACAGTCTTCATGTTCATGTTTTTTTTCTTAAGTAGGCACTGGTTCTCCCCCACTCCCAACCCATCCCAGTTTTTCACACTTGATATCTGTTCACCCTTATGCCATAGGACAAATTTTTACTAGTTCCGCCCACAGTTTATCATGAGAGGCTTCTCTTGGCTGCCCCTTGAGGTGTGAACTTGTTGCTTTTGCCTTGCAACTGACACCTTGTTACCACTGGATGAGCCAAAGCAATGAGACCTCCAGCAGGCAGCAGCAAATGTCTGATATACCTGCAGCAAATGCAGGTATCAACCTTTTGTGGGTCATGACACACTTGGTGGCATATTGTGATGCTACAGGACACATTAACCCACTCCCTCCAGGCCAAATGCATACACATCCCAGGGTCTCCGTGACACACTTACTGCTGTGTGGTGACACACTAATGTGGCCCGACACCGAGGTTGAGAACGAGTAGGTTAGAGTAATGAGAATGAATGGTATTTTTAGAATCTATATTGCCTCTCTAATAGAAATTAGTATGCTTGAACGATTGCCAAGCTTTGAAGAAGGACAAACCCAGACCTGACTTTTGTACAGTTATGCTCTTTCTATAATGAGTCAAAACAACATCTCACCTATCTACATCATTGGGAAAGTTCAGCTTTGAATCTGACCTATGTGCCTTAGGCTCATCTCTCATAGAAAAAAGAAGAGAAGGGTCAGTTCATGTAATGATGCTAATGCAGTTAATTTCTTCGCTAGTAGTAGCTGGAGAGCTGGATAATGTTGCTGACTCTTTTACATTGACAGAATAGACAGATTGTGGTTAAAAGGGATCCAAAAGTTTATTATATATATAATAATTTGGTTAATGCTGCTTCTAGTACTGAGGTAGTGCCTTACAATTCACAAGCTGTCTCTGCAATATTCATTAGCCATCTGACAGCGCGATTCACCGACAGTCAATACTAGACCACTGAAAAGGGTGAAAAATTACTTTTTTATTACTTATAATAAAGGAAGCCCATTCTAATGTTAATAGCTCTATGAATGGCTCTACTATCAATTTAGAAAGATCACCTAAAACTGCACTCTAAAGGCAGCTAAATACTCCCTCACCAAAACCCCATCACCAGTACAACATTTTAACTACACCGGAGCAGATCAAACAGTTGAAAGTTTCTCTGAGGCTGCAGGAACAACTAGGATGATGAAGCCAAAGAGGCCCTCAGGTGGGAAAATTCTGTTGAAGTACATCTTTCATGTTGGGTCTTCTCTCAAGCTCAAATAAACATTAAGTCTTGTGGTCCATTCTAAAGTCTACTTAGTTTCTTTAGGGAACATCTACTGGTCTGCAACAAAACTTTGCTTCTGAATGGGAGGCCTATTCATTTTAATGACTGGTGATTTATCTGCCTGTTGAGTTTTTAGTCTAGGCTATGCAGGCTGGTGACTTATCTGCCTGTTGAGTTTTTAGACCAGATTTTTGCAATGCATTAAAAACACAGCATATTCCTAAGAATTCAGAATGTATCGAAAAACTCTCCATCTGCTTCCCTTTATATATCCGCAGGATTCACTTGACATGTGGAGGACATTACTTTTGGGCATCAATCCACTCCTTAGGCACTTTCCTTTCACTGAAGCTGTCATGGCCTATGCAAGAATCCGCAAAACAAAAAACAAAAAATCTAGGCTGCCTCACAATTGCATTTTACCTTTTTTTGTGCCACTGGGAAGGAACTCGTGTCTAAAATATGAATGTAGGACACTAACAAGAGCCAGGGCCTTATTTTGACAAGAGCTGCCCAGGGGAGGAGGGATACTGGCAAATGAACCCTCTACTTCAGGACTCCTGAGAGGAAAGGCAAGATAGCGCCAAAAGGAGCAGGAGGCTATCAGGCTGGCTGTAATTTTCTGCTGCACAACCACCACCTGGTGTGTGCAGAATTACATGTGCTAGCTAGGGGGAGACCCACATAAGGTATCTATCACTGGCTCACTAATTAAACTTCTAGCACAGGTAAATGAATTTTTTTGCCATCTTACTTCTGTTTGTTGGCCTTTATGAAGTATATCATTGGTCTCACTTCATTTCCTTAATGAGGGCAAAACAAACAAACAAACAGGGAGTGCTGTGGCACTTAAAGACAAACTATTTTATTTTCTGCATGAGCTTTTAGAGGAGAAAATCCCACTTCGTCAGATGCTTTGAAGATGGGGGAACTTAGACAAAGTGGGATTTTCTCCCATGAAAGCTCATGCAAAATATAAATTTGTTAGTTTGTAAGTGCCACAGGACTCCTTGTTTTACTGAACTAGATTAACATGGCTACCCCCTTGGTTATTGATAAGTGCAGGAACCCTGATTACAAAACCATGAGCACAGTGGCACCAAATGGAGATCTTAGCAGAAAAAGTCCGAGCACTAAATGGATATTAAGACTGGAACAAGCCTCTAATGCTAACCTCCCATTCAGACTTGAAGCCCGTTGTTGTTATAACATGGAGGCTAGGCAGCTGATTCAGCCTTCACTTTTAGTGTTGTAAATCAGGGATAACACAGTGAACTCAGCAGAGTAATGCCAATGCTAGACCATTGTGAAATGAAAGGATAATCAGGACCATGCTGTTTATCCTGTCCTTTTTCAGAAAGCAATCAGAAAGCTTCATATTCTTTTCCTGTCAGTCTTACACCTTTCATGAGCCCTGAGTTAACCAGGAAATTTTAAAAGGCTAAAATATGTGGATAAATATAGAAGCTATTTCATCTGCAGAAGAAAAGCACTGAATATTTTATGTAGCCTGTTAATGCTCATTTATGTATATTCATGGGCTCGTTTGAGCAAGAGGTATTCCCCTCATGCTACAATCCCCACTTCTCCCAAATAGAGAATCCTTACACTGGGAAATAGGGAGCAAAGAGAAGAACCATTATTGTATGATGACAACAAACCTTGATTTTTATCAACTCCTTAACTAGGGTTAATTCACCATTCTGACAGCCTTCACGTTTTAAAGACAAAAGTAAATTAACTTTGTTAACAACAGCAACTGGAAATTAAATGTTTAAATCCCAGGAAAATGTTTTCTATATATTTAAGTGTTTAGATAGTAAAAAAGATCCCTTCTGCTCTGACTCAATGGCTATGTTCACACACGGGGTTATTTCGATACAAGTTGTTTTGATACAAGCTGTATCGAATTAATGCCTTATTTCAAAATAAGTTAATTCAAATTAACAGTTTGTTAATTCGAATTAGGAAAAAAAGCTCAAAGTGAAATAGCAGGTTCAGACAACAGTTAGTTCTAAACGCGTCACCGTTGTTTCGAAACAACATGTTCAGACGGCACTGTTTTGAAACAATCATTTCGAAACAACGTTGTTTCGTCCCCACATGGGGTTTAAGTTGTTTCAAAACAACAGTGCATCATGTGAACATGGCCTTTCTTATTTCGCAACAACCTCTGTTGTTTTGAAATAAGATTGCTGTGTGAACACACCCAATGTTACAAAGGTCTGCAAGGGAAATGTAGTAATTGGGGGAATGACATTTCAGTGAGGACAAAGGACAGGGCAGATGCAAATTTTATTGTTTTAGGATTATTTAACTGACTAGACTACATGGTAGGCTCCTTCATTTTTCCTCATGTCTTTCCAGTCATATTGTATGACTGGTTTGATTCAGCTATATGCTGTACAATCAGCTATCCCAGGAAGAATTCTTCCATGTACCTGGACCTATGGCAATTTAGTAACAAAGCACCGCTTGTTCAGTTCTTAACTGCCTTTCAGTTTCTTACCTAAAGTTTTCAGGGAACTCTTCTCTCTAAAAAAATAAAGATCACAGTCCCAGCTGGTCACCCAGAGAGTGAAAATACTTTCAAATGAAACAAAATAAAATAAATCCTTCCTATAGAGATACAGAAACCTACTAATTTAGTAAAAGAATTAATCAGATGTCAAGGGTTTCTGTCTGAATTTCACTCATTATAGCAGTAGATGAAAATCATTATCATCAAATGATGATTGTCCTTATACAATGGTATCAGTGATCGCAAAACTGTCTTGACATTAATTTTTCAAACTATTATGTCCTTTGACATTTCCTGCCTGAGATACTGCTTTATGATATGTCACATCAGGTTATGCCAATTATGACACTACGGTGAGGGCTATATCACAATGGCTCTGTCTACACTGGAGGCTTAAGTCAACTTAAACAACTCTCTGGTCACATTTGGAGTTCATTAAGTTGATTTAAGCACATGCTTAAGTTGACTTAATATCTCCTGCCCTTAACGTCAACTTTAAGGGTTAAGTCAACTTTATTAAGTTGACTTAACACAATGTACCCATTAAAGCTGACTTAATAAAGTCAACTTAGTGCATTAGAGACATTTAAGTCAACTTTATAAAGTCAACTTCAGCCAGGAGACCCATTTAAAGTCAACTTTATAAAGTTAAGTCCCCCGGCTTAAGTCATCTTTATAAAGTCGACTTAAAAAAATGTGGCCTCAATAAGTTGGCTTAATAAGGTTGACTTTAAGTCGACTTTATTAAGTCAACTTACCTGAGCCCTGTAGTACAGACATAGCCAACGTGACTTAGCTAAAGAAACAGAAGGAGATGCATCAAGAAAGTTATTTAATGGGTATTTTGGGTCTGACATATTTTTAAGACCAGCTTTTGGTTGGTTCAGGGTTTTAATTATTTAAACGTTCATGAATTGCAAGTCGATATGCAAGCCAAGTCCATATGTCTGTGTTATCTTGTTCAATGAGAATCACAACAAGAAAGAATGATATTAATACAATGTAACAGGTTATGGCAGATAAACACAAGAGCTTTATTTGTGAAAATGACATTTTAATAAGGAGTAAGAAAGGCCTGACTACTAGAGAGTCATATGAAACAGATGTAGATGAATAGTTGAGACCTTGACTCTGAAATGCTTAAAGATAGGAGTAAATTTACATATATGAGTCATTCCATTGACTTTTTAATATGCTAATGATTTCTGGCCTTTATGTTAAGAAAAAGATTATGAACTATTTTCACTATTATAAGTATAAAAGCATGAAAACAGTATTAGAAGATGGGACATATAACAATAGTTATAAATATATCATTTTTATTATTTGAGAAATTGTATATGATAAAATTAGATTATCTAAGGAATTCTAGAGCTGACTTTTTTGTAATTATGTGAAATATTAAAAAAAGATTGCTTCATTCTACTGTTTTTAAAAATACATATAATTTTCTCCAATATTTTTAATTATCATGTTCAAAAATATTTTTAAAACAAACTTTCTTTGTTTCAAAATAAAAAAAATCCTTTTTAAACAATATTCAGCTTTGAAATGTTCCACCCTGTGACTGAAGAGACCAATCAAATCTGGCAAAGCAAGACCTCTCCTCAACAAAATTGAAAATGAACCAAAAAAACCTTTAAACTGATAAATGAGCAAGATATTTATTAATGAGTTCACTTTGACAAAACTTCTATTTTTTAAAAAATGGTCATTTTTAATTGAAAATTCATTCACTGGAAACATTTCCACAGCCTTCCAAGTATGCATGTAAGGGGACAAACACAGAATCAGCAACCCTACCTTTGTACTTCCTGACATAAACATACTTTACTTGCTACATTAGTCCTTTAACATAACTTTTGTTAAGGAATGTAAAATTGTGATATACTGTAGGTCACTCAGAACTGTAAACCACTGCATTATCCCTCTGCCTCAGCAAATGAGAGTTTTGCTGAAGAAGTGACTGTGTCTCAGCTGTCTGGCACAATAGTCTAACAGTTTCCCCAGCAAACTCCTCAAGACTCTGTGAATCTAAACCTTTCCTTACAGGTAACATTCAATGAGTCCCAATTCCTGAGTTGCCCCAGAGACATCTCTGTGATGACCAGCCTCTTTCATTGGACACTTACAGAAATCATTAAATTCACTGCCTCCAGAGAGAGAGAATACACACCATGCAGTTGGCATAACTGAGGACTCAACACTTAATTCAATATTGCATCACTGAAAAGGTCTATAATAAAACAGAATAAATGATGAATAAAAAGCTGAGATTTAAATTATGCTATGCAAAAGAAAAAGACGGAAATAGCTACAAACAAAATAAAACATGCTTTCTAGTATCTTCAAGGAAGACAAAGCTATTGTGGAGAAACTAAATGAAATCTTTGCATTCGTCTTCACAGCTGAGAGATTCCCAAACCTGAGTCTTTTAGGTGACAAACTTGAGGAATTGTCCCATACTGAGGTATCACTGGAGGTGGTTTTGGAATAAATTGATAAATTAAACATTAATAAGTCACCCGGACCAGATGGTATTCACCTAAGAGTTTTGAAGCAACTCAACTGAAGTTAGTCCTAACAGTCTGTAATTTCTGGGATCACCTCTGGAATCTTTTATAAGAATTGGCATCACACACCTGTCCTCCAGTTTTCTGGTACAGAAGCTGATTTAAATGATAGGTTACATACCACAGTTAGTAGATCTGCAATTTCACAGTACCAGGCAAATTGATTGAAACTATATTAGAAACAGATGATGCAATATATAGAGTAATACAATTTGTTGGGAGAAGAGTCAACATAATTTTCATAAAGGGAAATCATACCTCACCAATCTGCCAGAATTCTTTGAGGAGTCAAGAAGCATGTGGAGAAGTGTGAGCCAGCACATGTAGTGCATCTAGCCTAGTATCCTATCTGTCACATTGGAAGGAACTCTAATTTATGCTACAGCCTGGCTTTGATTTTGCCAAAAAGAACCAAAACAATGACCTTCTCATCTCATATCTACTTTTTACCTCAAAATTTAAAAAGAAAACTGGATTTACAGATATGCTGAGGTGGAGCTTGTGATGTTGGTCTGTGGGGAGTCATGCTGAGATAGCTCATATAGGGCAAAACTGCAAAAAATGGAGCTGCAACTCCCAAATATGGTTAGTTTTTCTACCATAAGATATATCCAAGCCGGGAACAAACAGCTTCTGACCACCTCAATGTTCACTCACAAGATAAAAATATAGTTCCCTAAACAGGCTGTTTGGTCTCCAACCAGACAGCCAAGTCAAATATGACAGGGATTACTGAAACTCTTAAAAGAAAAAAAATTACTTAAAAAAAAAAAAGAGAGAGATTACTTAAAAAAAATTACTTAAAAAATGTTCTACCAATCCCAAAGTACTGAACACTTTACCAAAAAAGTGAATAGGTCATATCTTTCCAAATACATGCTTAAAGTCAATGATTACTAATTAAACTAATATTTATTTTTAAAAAAGAAAGAGTATTGGTTAAATATTCATATACATACAGATGAAAATAAAAATTTGTCATTTTCCAAGTAGACATAACTGAGTTGTAAAATTTTTATTTCCAAAGTCTATGGAAATTACCCAAACAGATTGGGGATTATCAATCCTTTTTTAGAATTTTTTTTGTTAGAAATCCATTATAGGGAAATGAAACGGGAAATTAAGACAAAATGAAGGTGCTTTCAGGGCTTTAAATATCCTCTGCCATATGAATTGATGCTTTTTGTTTCCAGCCACTGGAAATTCACAGACACGAGATGGAGTCCAGGGTCACATGAGCAAATACATGTCCTTTTATGCTTTGTTGAGTCACAGGAGCAGTCAATATCTATTAATTAGCTAATGCTAAAGGGTCCACACCCACAGAAAGGTTCACCAGGTGTGAATGAACTCCTTGTGAAAGCTAAGTATCCATTTAATGGGCCATCAAATGGCATTGTTCATTTACCAAATAGCTAGACCGGATACAAACAAATGTTATCCCATGGGCAAAACACATATTAAATCCAGATAGCAAATCATATTTATAACTTCAGATACAAACATGATACATGCATATAAACAAGATAACCATACTTAGCAAATCATAAGTTTTCCACTAATACTTTACAAGATATACTTTGTAAAAAGATTTGTTGCCATTATAGTGTGACAGGGTAGGCCTACCATGTACTCCAGGGCTATGTCTACACCTAAAATCTTAGTTTGGACTTGCTTAGTCTGAACTAAGCACTTCAAAGTTAGTTCAAACTAACCGCAATTTTTTTTAGTTCAAACTAAAAAAGCGCAGCTAGTTTGAACTAAAAAGATGCAGTTAGTTTGAACTAACTGCTAATTTTAATTAGCATGACTACATCCTGCTAATTCGAACTACCCAAAGAGACAAGTTTGAACTAAGTGGTTAGTTCAAACTTACTGTTTGAACTAACTAGTTCGAACGAAGCTTTGGCTAGTGTAGACATGGTTCAAATTAGTCTGGACTAAGCCCGCCCCTTAAGCTATACTGGGCATGCTCCTGATGCTGTCCCAGTATAAAAGAGAGCAGCACAACTCATTCAGGGCTGAACAGCATGGTGGAAGGATGTGTGCTGGAGGCTCCCTCCCTGGAGCTGTATCAGCCCCTGCCATGGAGAAGAACCCCCTAAAGTGACTATAGTGAGCAGCAATATTCATTGATGACTGCCAAGGGACAGATGCCCATGTGCCCACCCCAGTCAGTCAGTCCCAGGAACCATTGGCGATGCTGATAGCACTGTGTGTGGAATGAGAAAGTGGTCAGACTGGAGCTCTGGAAGAAGACTACTGCAATAAATGGGTAGGAAGTAGTCCATGGGGCCTAAAAGGGTATGACTGAGCTGGTACATGATATTAGCATGTTTCAGTCTGGATCCTTGCTGACTTGATACCATAACTCTGTCACCAGTAGGGCCCTGGCATCGGGGTCAGTGGAGTGGGAGGTCCTGAGCTTCCCTATCCGGGGACTGCATCCCATGATGGATGATTCCCTTTTCATTGGACTGACTCAGGCTGCTAGGCCATGCTGCTCTGACCCAAGGGCTTTGTACTGACTCTGGCCACTAGACTGTGTTGCTTAGAATATAGGGACACTTGACAGAGCAGGACACAAACAACAACTGCCCAGGGGAACTCAGGGGACCAAGCAGGCGCACAGAGATGCCCACTCCTCATACACCCACAGGATATTCCCCACCAGGGGGCAGCAGGAGGGCTTACTCCATGACAGGTAGTAACAATGATATGCAAGGTCATATTTTAATCATGTGGTGTCATATAGCTCAAAGTGGTATACTGAGTTATATGGCCTATAAGATTGAATCCTCTGATCATAGTGACTGAAGCTAATACTCAAGTGAGGTATATACTCCCAGATATCTCCAAGACACTAAAATGGGAATCAGATATCACAGGCTGAGTTTATTGAAGGCACAGGGAGGCAAGGCCTTCCCTGATTGCCTTTGGTGGCCCTACCTGTTTCCCTGCTGCCTGCCCTTTGTAATGGGAAGACTAAAGCTTTTATGGTCCATGCAGATGGTTTCTCTCAACTGCCCAGGAAGCTACCTGCACAGAGCCTATAAGTTCACCATGCCATGCCCTTAGGCAGTGTGAGACTAACTTCAGCCTTGTTAGCAAAACAAGAGTCTTCTCCAGTCAAATCTCAAACTTCAATTTCACTGTCTAGCTGAAAAACATAAGAGGAGTCTCATGGCACTTTAACAGACTTATTTTTGTTAGTCTGTTAGTCTTTAAAGTGTCACAAGACTCTTGTTTTGTTTTGTTGAACTCAAATAACGCCTTCAAAAACAGGGATTATACTTGCCTGTCTCAGAGTACTGTGTAGCTTACTTCATTGTTTTTGCTTTGGAGTGTTGCTAAGTGTTTCCACAATTAATCTTTCATTCATATGCACTCGTCCTGGATCACAGGAGACTGGGGTTTTATAGGACCCCTCCTTCTACTGATGCTTTCTCCACCGCTCTCTTCACCTGCCCAAACTTCCTATGTCTCTCCCAAGCTTCCTGATGGGGGGGGGTCTGTTTAATGAACTCCCCAATACTTGGTTCTGTCACTCCCAGTCAGCCAAGGAGTGAGGAACAGGCTAATGAGTGAGTCATCATACAGCAGCCCCACTCCCACACTGACACAGTTCCTGCTTTTGGAGTGGTACACAGGCAGCTGCTTCTCATGCTAGAAGCAGAGTGAGGAGGATAGGTAGGGGTGAGGGAAGAAGAAAAGAGGAGAAAGTGAGCCTGAGACCCATGCAGTGATTGTGGTAAGGGATAGAGAAAGACGATGGAGGGGGGACCTTGGATGGGTCTGGGGGGGGAGCAGGAATCTTGCCTTTTGCAGGGGCAGCTTCAAAATCTACCCATGCATGCTACATAAAACAAGCTTAATATTAAAGAAGTTCAAAAAACAAGAAACAAAAGAAAATAAGTGATATTTTTAGTGGTGATCATTGCATATATGTTGCTGTTCAGGTGCAGACTTCATGTACTTGCAATCTAAAGGAGATGTCCTAACAGTTACTTATTTTAAAGTGTTTAACACACACCCACAAAAAAAAAAAAAGAAAGAAAAAGAAAAAGAAAACTCATGAAACTGTTTCACTGGCTTTTTTTCACCTTTTCCCATAATGACACATTTTTGGTCAGTGTTTTCAGATCAAAGTAGCCTTAAGTAAACAGATTTATGTGCAAATGCTAGTAGCATGTAGCAACAGCTGGTTAATTGTTGCCTTTCTTTGATCTGTTTCATGTGATAGGAGTAATCTAAATGATTGTTTAAAGCATCCTGGTATGATTATATTCCCTAAATGTTAATAATGGTACGAACAAGGGAAATTTAATTTAAACCTCAGTTAATGGTTTTGCAAACAAGCAAATCCAATACAGATCTTTATTTACCTTTTGCACTAAAAGCTGTAGCAAGAGAGGTTTTTATAATTTTTTTTTCTGAAATTTGGATTTCTTTACTAGTAAAATAATCACTCACATTCTGTATTTCAAGGTATTCTTTAAAAACTTCTGAAAGTAGATAGTAGAGTCAAATCATCTCAGATGGAGATGATTTAAGAAAGATCTGAGGTTTCCTGATATCTACACAATGACATGTTAGAAGGCCACGACAAAAGAGCTAATGAAATTCAGAAAAAGGACTGGGTTTTTTCCACAGATATTTTTATGAAAGAAAATTAAAAAAAAACAAACCCAAAACTTATATCCCTAAAATCTCCAACAATTTTAATTTGGAGATGCACAAACAGTATCTCATGAAGTCTGTAGTTCATGTACCTGATGCTCCCATTCTCACCAGTGGATCAAACTCCCTGGGAAGACTACATTTTCCATGATGCACTACATTTCCTTTCTTGCTAAGTTATTGTTCTGCATCCAGGGAGTCCCATACCATGGTGCTTCATAGGAAATGTAGTGTGAAACAGAGTGACTGTATGGCCTGTGTAGAGGTTTTCTTGCTCCTTCTCCTGCCAAGATATGCAGTTACTCACGCTAACCACTGGAGTTTTGTTTTAATTTACAGAGCATGACTGACTAAGAATCCATTGCTAATGGTGAGATTTTTCACCTTTACCTAATTAGCTACTGTTAAAGAGTGTTCTGCAATTATTGTGATGAGCAAAGTTTAGAAGATGGAGGCCCTTTCAAGGTTCATGGATTGTACGCAGGTCTTCCACAATATATGGTTGTAGCAGGAAGGCATGGCTAGCTCAGAGATAGGCCAGAGGATTCTACCTGTCTGCAGGGGGGCGTAGCCAGAGCCGGCCTGTCAATCAGGCCGGAGGCAGAGGGGCGGGGCAGGAAGTATAAAGGGGAAGGCAGCCCTCTCAGTCCAGCACAACCCACCAAAGGGGAAGGATGTGCCTCCACCCCCTCCTCACCCTAGGCCGCCTTGTGGGGAAGCCAGGCTCTGGACGCCGGACCCAGGCCCAGACGTCTGACCAGGGCCACCAGCAGCTGGGGACTGGGAGCTGCCACCCGGACCCTGGGCCACTCCAGGCCCACAGGGGGAGTCATCAGCAGAGAGACGTACGGGCAACTCCGAGCCATTCCCCGCCAGGGATCCTGAAGCACTGCATCCCCTCTGCAACTTGGAGGAGCTGCCCTTGGCTGCTAAGGACCCTGAGCTGCCACCCACCTCCTGTGACCTAGAGGAACTTCCTTCAGCAGAGAAACCTGAGGGCTTCCCAACTTGCCACTGCCTGATGAGATGGAGGGGTTCTGTAATCTTCCCCTCGGGAACTACCTCGAGGAACTGGCAGACGAGATACTAGTGGAGCAGGGGACCTGGGGTGACCCAGGGGAGTGCAAGTTTCCACCCTCGGCAGGGAGCCACATCTTGGGGTAAGCGTGTTGCAGCCAGTACCCCGCTGACCCCTGCCTCCAGGCCTCAGCCCCCATAGTGTCAGTGTGTTATGGTCAGGACCTCGCTGACTCCTGTACAAAGGTCTCAGTGCCTAGTGGGGACCTAGGCTGGGACACAGTGGAGCTGTGTGACACAACGCCTTCCTTAATTCCTACCCCTGCCCCTACGCCCCTTCTCAGGTTGTAACCCCAAGAGGCAGCCCTGTACTTTCCCCTCACCTGAGACTGAGACTGAGACTGAGACTGTGAAACTTGTTGCCCTGCCAAGGGGCCAAAGACTTGGTGGTCCCACCCCCACAAGGGGCTGGCGACCTGAACTAGCCACCCCTCCCCAGGAGGGTAGGCAGCTTGCTTACCATGGCGTACCTCACCAATGCATTGAATTCCCCAGCAACAAGTCTATATGAAGCCAGACAATCACTATGCTCTTGAACGAAATCACAAAAATTATAAAAATCAAAGATACTCTAACACCCCTTGGTGAACACTTTCCATAAAATGATCCCTTCATATTTGACTTATCAGTCCTCATCATCAGTGGAAACCCTGAATAACAAACAAGGAGTCCTGTGGCACATAAAGACTACCAAATTTTTTTATTGCATGAGCTTTCATGGCAGAAAATCCCATTTGTTCGGATGCTTTGACGCTTCTGATGAAATAGGATTTTCTCCCACAAAAGCTCATGCAATAAACAAATTTGGTAGTCTTTTAAGTGCCACAGGACTCCTTGCTTGTTTTACTGAACTAGACTAACACGGCTGCCCCTTTGGAGCTTGGAAACCCTGAATAACACTTTCAAAAGGACAAGCATAGAAGCTTAAGTTCATCTTTGCTAGACACTAAAAATCATGGACTTGATAGAGATACTGCTTTTCTACCTCATTTGTAATAGCCTGTAACTCACTAATCCATCATCCAATGATGACTGCAGAGGTGTTAATTGCCCACTTCATCTTAAATGGTCTCTTGTAAACTGCATGAACTCTGCTTAAGTGGATTGCAGCCCATGAAAGCTTATGCCTGAAGAAATTTGTCAGTTTTCAAGGTAATACAGGACTTTTATTGTTTTTGCTGTATATAGACTAACATGGCTATGTCTCTGGAATGTATTAACTCCTTATCTTTAAGAATATGTTTCACCTTTTATTTATCTGTGCCACTCAGATTACCTTTCCCAGCCACGAAGAAGAGTTCTGTGCAGATCAAAAGCTTGTCTCTTTCACCAGCAGAAGTTGGTCCAAGATATAGTACCCCAACTATGCTGTTTCTCATATAAAATAAGTTATTTTTAGCCCCACTTTTTGATCATTAATTGCCCTGCCAGCTTCAGTGTCAGTTCATTGTTGTGGCTGATCTAGAGCAATTACTGGCAGATAGCAGTCACAAGTACATTGAAAGCACTGAGGTGGAGCTATCATGTTTTTAGAAAGAAACTAATTTCCATCTAAATGAGAATTCTTTAAACTGGCATCTCTCCTTCATGCTAACAGTAGGAAAGAAATAATGTGACCGTATTCAGAGCTGATCCTCACTCACCCTCTCTTTTCCAATTCTCTAAGGAAATGAAAGTGCTGATGACTACCTCAAACTAAGTAATTAGATAATGGGGGTATTAATACCAGCAACAAAGGCAAGACATCTTTGTCAGGGGATCAAAACATAGGGCCCCGTCCAAGGCGCTCAACATCCTCATTGAGTTTAATGAAAATGAAGCAAACCCAGTACTTCACAGGTCTGGATTCTTAGGCCATGCCTATACCAAGGAAAAAGATATAATTTTAATAGATTAGTTTCTTTGTTTCCCTACACTTACCACATGGACTGGAATAGATGAAGCTCAGGACACTAGGATTTAACCTATAACTCCACTTTATGTTTCATCTGCTTTGACCCTCCTCATAACAATACATTTCCATTATGGCAGCACCTACTTACACCTGTGCAGACACTAAAGTAGTCACTGCCATGTAAAGCTGAAAATATAAATAAGGAATAAAAAAGAACCATTATCTGAGTTTTACAGCTGGAGTGCTGAGGCACAGAGCTATGGCGTGCCTTGCTAGGTCACACTGGAAATCAGTACTAGGACATGAACCCCAGGCTCCTGCACTCTAGCACTAGCATCTTCCTGCAAGATGTCCCTTCCTTTTTAGTGCTAAATAACACCTTGTGTATAGTATTTCCAGATAGGGGACTGGAAACTCTCAGAGTTTGGGCTTTAGAGTTTCCAGATGATTGTCACCTTGGAGGTTTGCTTCCTCCTCTCTCCCCAGCTTCTTGGCCCCCAAGCCCTTTTAGAAGTATGGCTCCTACTAAAGAAGGCCAAGCCCTGCTTCTCCTGTTTAAATGTCAATTTATTTTAAGACACAATGATTAGTGTCAAACAAGTTCTGCTACTTTGTCATGAAGGTGGGTTTGTTGGCATTGTTTTCCAACCTGGGAGAACATGAAGAGCTGTGGAAACAAAGAATTCTGCCTGATCTTGGATTTGCCCTGTCATTCACTCAGCACTAGCTTCAATAGCTGCAGTTCCCTGAAAGACCCATGGCTTCCTTCCCTCCTCCCCCAGTCACTCTGGAAGTCACCAGCCATAGGAAAAGCTTATGCATACTAAGCTGCAAGTTCAAACCTTTTCCCCCTGCTCCTGCAGCCCTCTGTTTAGAGAATATGACAGCCCAGCCCAACAGAGTCCCCCTTGGCAGGAGCAAAAAAGAAAGGAAACGTACAAACAAGAAACTATGAAGAAAGAGAGAGAATAGCCTGAAACGGTCTGCAGAGATTGAGAGAACGGAGATGTGATAGTGCTGTGGGTGAGTACAAAGAACTACTTCTCCACCACTCTCACAAAAAACTGTATAGAGACACAGTAGAGAGGAGAAGTGGTGGAGTCAGTCACAGCTAGTGGTATAGAATTGCCTGTATGCAGAGGTTGGGAAGCATCGCTGTAGGGCTTTCTAGCTTCACACAGAGCCAGTTTGCTGATTGGCCAGCTCACAGGAGGAAACATAAAACCTAGCCAGATAGCTCCAGAGACCTATATTCTTCAGATGACAGGGTAAGTAGGAGATATGACTCTCTCAGTAAGAGAGCAGAGCTGGAATTATTGAGGTAGCAGGAGTGTGTTGCTCTTGGCAAGAAAAGCAATTTTCTTCTCCAAAATTGTTTGCAGATAAAAGTTTGAGACTGAAGCCATTAAGGAAAGATGTTTTAACATCAGAGATTCCTGCAGAAGGAAGGAGATTTTCCCTGAGAAAAGTCTGGGCTCCCAGATAAGAGGTAGCTGATATTGTGTTTTTATTTAAGATAAGTCAATATAAGAGCCAGATTGTATAGTAGCAATATCCAAAGGGCAGGAGGCTCTGATCCCCCTAACAGTCTAACCCTTAGAGTGAATAGCTCTGTTCCTACAAATAATCCCATTGAATTCAATACACCTACTTGCAAAGTCATGGTTAAAGAATGGGAAGGCGGGTTACAGATTAGGACTGCCCATTCATTGCCACATTTGCTACCATTACTAGATCAGAAGCCTCCAAACTTGTGATGATGGGAAGACAAGAATGACTACACAGAAGAGGGAAAATAGAATCAAGGAGACGGTAGAAAAATCAATGCTACAGTGCTGTCAGCAAGGGACATGTAACGTCACTCAGTAGTGCTAGCACAGCCCATGAAACCTGGTGACGGTAGTACATGATGGTCGAAAGAGGAAATGTTCTACATTCCCTTCGTCTTCCACTTCTCTCTGAGTTGCTGCTATTTGTTTTGTAATCAATGTGCGCTCTCTTCTTGTTCTGTGGCTTTGCAGTGTGTTCACTAAAAGAGAGTTTGTTCCATGTTATGTGTGAATTAATTGCATCAGGGTGAGGCAAAGTGTGGACATCCTCGGGGACACAAAAGGACAAAGTTAATAGCTTTAGTGACAAAGCATGGTAACAATGCTGCTGTGGAGGTGATATTATGCATTAAAGCAGGTCAAATTCCTGGGGCATGGAGAAGGAAATGAATATTTCATGAACACTAGGGATTTGCCTCAATTCAATTGTGTTTGAGCCCCTTTAGCATTCATAAAGGTTCACATTAACTTGCACAGTTGAGCTGACACCCATGTTCATGGGCATAAGTGTGTTTTGACCTGCATGACCAATATTGAAGCACCAGCACCAACAAATGGATAGTTGGTAAGTAAGCCACAGACAGATCTGTCCACTTCGGTTATTCCCTGAATATTTCAAGTACTGTTCTGAGTAGATTCACCTATAATGGGACCAGCTCACAAGTTTCAGAAAGCCAAAACAGTCACAATTTATCTAATTGTATATTTGGCCAGCACTTCCCGGTCATCTGTATGAAGTGATCTCACCAAAGTACTGGAGTAGTGAAGGCTGCTTTTCAAAACTTTTTCCTTCTTCTCTAATACAGTTTGTTTTGCAAAACCCAATTGTCTAACTAGCTGCATTGAAGCCTTAATATGTGTCTGTTGTTGTAGCAACCAAAATAATCAGATCAGAATCAGGCTATCCCTGACATCAGCCTCAGACTGTAAACTCTATGAGGAAGAGCCTGTCTTTTGATTAAATAAGTTTGTACAGTATCTAATACAATTGGGTCCCAGATCCTTGATTTGGGTCTCTAGGTTCCACAGCAACCTAAATAATGAGATAAATCTCTTCCTTTCAAATCCTTTTCCACCACCAGCAGGGCCTCTGGGAGGGCTGAAAGTTCTTGGAAGCATTGTGCCATGTCACTAAAGTAATTTAAGATCTCACACTTGGGTTGCTGAACAGACGCTGGAATGCTGCATCCTCACCACCGGCACCCCACCTCTTTGTGGTCTGCATGGCAGAATAAACACATGCTCCAGTGCATTTAGTTTTATGTACAAGAAGGTTACTGTGCTCACTTACAAAGCCAGAATAATTATCTAAGAAAGTGATCATATAATAAGTCATGAGCATTTGGTTCATTTTACCCCTCCAGCCAACTAGTAGGCGGAACATGGTGCTGTGCCAGGTGTTTTCCATTTGAATGAGTGACCACAGAATCAAGGTACGTTCTTTCTGTATCTTTTTATTCACAAATATATACATGAAGTCCTAATTCTCTGAATAGCAGTAGGAACATGCAGTCTGCAGGAGGTCTTCTGTTTGCCAAATCAGTCACTCATGCCATAGGCCAGAATAGATAACTGCCTGTTTTCCCTCCTGAGTGTATTAACTCTTCAAACCATTGCTCTAAGCACTGCTTAGCTTTTGCTCTTTGGGTGGGCCGGGTGAGTTTGGGCCATTGGACTCACAATACCTCTGTGATCTGGCTGTCCTGGAATAGCCACCTGAAAGTGTCAAGATCAGGGAAGGCTGTAAAAAGGAGAGCAGATTCTCCCAGCACTGGGGGATCACTTAAAATCATAATTCCCCAACCCTTCACAAAGCTTCTGACTCCCCATACTGATTATTAAAAAGCCACATCAAAATACACTCACTCCCTTTACTGCGTTTCAGCCTCTGGCTTTCAATCACAGACTGGGTCTAGTAAGGAGACAAGTTACTTAAAATTCCATGCTCTTTACCCAAAAAAAAAAAAAAGTTCTTCTGACCACAAAGGACCAGCCACTTTACCAGATTGTTAAATGTTTGGATCTAACAAGAAATAACACACTGCCAGTCAATCCTTTAGTAACTAAACAAAAGGTTTCTTATAAAAAGTAAAGAAATGAACTATGAGACATGTTACATGGTTAAAGCAAAGCACAAACATACAATGGTTTAATGGCCATGTACAGCAAGCTTCCAGTAGAATTTGAAGTTAGTTGGCTTGTATTGTTCCTCTAGTGTATATCCAGTACCTGGATGGGTCGCAGCTTGGGTTGTAGATGAATAGATACAGAGGTAGGTGTTGGCTGAAAGAAAAAATGGTGGTCAAGCCAGCTGCTTTTAAGGCCTCTCTTCCCTTTTCCATTGTGTTTGTGGAATTTTACAGAAACAAAATGGAGACCAGACTCACAAAGCAAAGTGCTAGTGAATCATCAGGTGTCTCTCTGGGCTCATTGCACCTGTGGTTCCCTTTATGGACCATTAAGGAGACAATAGCTGCAAACATCCTGTCTGGCATGTCTCCCAGAATCACATCACAAATTTAAAATACAGATACATCAAATGTATCCATAACTGCTAATGCAGATATGACACCTACACATAAACAATATAATCATTCTTAACAAATTATGACCTTTCTATCGGTGCCCAACATGGCATATCTCATATGAATTCTTGTAATTTTGAAATATTGCTATGAAATAATATCATAAATGGGCCCCATAATCCAGATAATGCCACAGCCCCTTTAACAATCATCTTGGTGGTTACGCGCTTGTAGCCACACTTTCTGTAATGTGTTCCACCTGCCTCAGTGACTTTTAATGGGATATCATTATAGTATTCAAAACTGGGGTGGGGTGGGGAGAGTATTCTGATTTATTGCTTTAAGAAACAGACACAGGCTCTGTTGCACTGCAGTACACATCAATGCAACTTCAGAAGCATTTTAACTCAAACGTCCGCAGCAGCAGGGGTGTCACTGCCTGAAAAATGGGTTTGGTCTGGGCCCAGACCCCACCCACCACTGCATCGGCCTTGCTATCTGACCCATTCCAGATCCAAGTCCCCAGGTAGGGGCTGGATTGGGCTCCTGCCATCACTGGCTAGTAGCCTGGCCCCAGGAACACAGACAGGTTCAGGGCTGACACCTGAACTTGCTGCTGCTGATGGGCCCCAGATCCCTGGCTGGGTTGGGGCTGGATCCTGCTGCCACTGGCAGCCTGGCCCTGGGTTCCCCAGCTAGACTCAGGGCACTGGTACTGAGACATGGGGCTCGTAACCTGTGTGCCCTCCACCAATGACATCCATATATAGCTGTCTAACTTTCCACTGAGTTGCAAGTGCTTGTTAGCACATTTTCATTTTGATACATTATGGTCTATTACTAAGTGACCACAGGGAGGCCTCCTTGAAATGGAGCAGAAAAATAACCCGAAGGATGTGTGAAACTTTTACAATGAAACCAGAAATGATGCAAAACTCCCTTGGCTTGGGGTTCCATTTCATACCTGGAATTCAGCCATGCTTCATAAGCCTTTTAAACAAACCTTGACCAGATTATGACTATGCACAAAACCATGTGAAATTAACAGGCTCAATTGAGTTTCACTGGGAATTTGGGGGTTTCTTAGCACTTGAAACTCAAAGCAAAATGGAGGCAGATAAACCCATTAAAAATACTTGGCCCCATTAATTTCTCTGAGCCAGTTACAGAATTTCATGCAGGGCTCTTTGGGGCTGAGATGTTAAAACACATAGTATGAATATTCTGTGCATGAAATGGAATCACAATCTAGGCTCTGCTGACTCCAAGATTATCCAGCAGTTAAGATTTGGATCCAAAGGTGGAGGCTTGCATCCTCCTTTAAATAATTATGTGTATTTACATATTTCCTTATGTGCAAGTGTAGCCCCAGTGCAAGCATGCTTCAGCAACAGCAGCAGCAGCAGCAGCAGGAGCTACAAGTTTTGAACAACAGATTTTGGCATGTTGGGAGAATTTCCTGGTTCCCACCACAAAGTCCTCTGTGCCCTCCCAGTATGAAGTTCCAGCATTACCTGAAGCTGGGAGCACAAGACAAGCAAGCAGAGAGGAGGTTGCTGGACTGTGATCCTGTTCTATGTGAAATAATACAACACATAAAACTTTGTTCCTGATGATTTGTCTGAGTGGCTCTGGTCTGAGGTGAACACAGATACAACACAGAGGAGCCCTAGGTCCAATTTCCCAAAGTTCTGTGCAAAACCACTTGGCAGACTTACCCAATGTTGAGCAACCAAATACTGGGCCAGGATTTGAAGGCGGGGGGGTGGGGGTGGGGGACACAAGGATGTCAAAATGTGCTATAAACTTTAGGAGTCCATTCTGCAGTGACTGTGCAGCCAACCTCCTATCAACTTTGGTGGAAACTTTCAATGTGCAGCAACAACAAGATTAGTCCTTATTTAATTTATGCATGGTAGAGAGGCATTTAGGAGTGGAAGAGACTTCCTGGGTAATAGAGACCTCACCTCCGCTACCTCAGGCAATCCTGTCACAGATATTTTAATACCCAGAGTACAGCTGGGTAAAGTACAACATCACGTAGGTGTATTTTCAGTCAAAAATATGTAATTTTCTATTCTTCCTATGCAGCGTTCCAGGAAATGGTCTTTAATAAAGAGGCAATGTTTTCAAACATCTAGGGCCCTAACAAATTCATGATCCATTTCTGGTCAATTTCACGGCCACAGGATTTGAAAATAGATCAACTTTACTATTTCAGCTGTTTTCATCTGAAATTTCATGGTCTTCTAACCATGGGGCCCCAAGCCAAAATGGTGGCAGATGGGGATTGCAAACCTGTTGTAGGTTTGCCACCCTCACTTAGAATCATAGAATCATAGAATCATAGGGTTGGAAGGGACCCCACAAGGTCATCTAGTCCAACCCCCTGCCAAAAAAAGCAGGACCACTCCCATTAGATCATCCCAGTCAGTGTTTTGTCCAGCTGGGACTTGAACACCTCCAGAGATGGAGATTCCACCACCTCCCTAGGCAGCTTATTCCAATGCTTCACCACTCGCCTAGTAAGGAAGTTTTTCCTAATATCCAGCCTGGACCACCCCAGCTGTAACTTGAAACCATTGGTTCTTGTTCTGCCCTCTGTTACCACCGAGAACAGTCGAGCTCCCTCCTCCTTGGAGCAACCCTTCAAGTAGTTGAAGGTTGCTATCAAATCCCCCCTCAGTCTTCTCTTCTGCAGGCTAAATAAGCCTAGTTCCTTCAGTCTTTCTTCATAGGGCTTGTGCTCCAGCCCTTTGATCATTTTGGTTGCCCTCCTCTGGACTCTCTCTAATTTGTCCATGTCCTTTTTGTAGTGGGGAGCCCAAAACTGGACACAGTATTCCAGATGTGGCCTCACTAGTGCAGAATAGAGGGGAATGATCACATCCCTCGATCTGCTGGTAACACTTCTTCTGATGCAGCCCAATATGCCATTGGCCTTTTTGGCAGCAAGAGCACACTGCTGACTCATATCCAGCTTCCCATCCACCATGACTCCCAGGTCCTTTTCTCCAGTGCTGCTATTTAGCTGATCACTCCCCAGCCTGTAGCAGTACATGGGGTTTTTTCGTCCCAAGTGCAGGATTTTACACTTATCCTTGTTGAACCTCATGAGATTCCTCTTGGCCCACTGCTCCAGTTTGTCTAGGTCTCCCTGAATCCTGTCTCTGCCCTCTAGGGTGTCTACCGTTCCCCCCAGTTTGGTATCATCTGCAAACTTACTAAGTGTGCAATCTATCCCATCATCCAGATCATTAATGAAAACATTGAACAGAACTGGCCCCAGGACCGACCCCTGGGGCACACCACTTGTTACTGCCTGCCAACTTGACATGGAGCCATTGATTCCTACACGCTGAAACCGTTGTTCTAGCCAGTTTTCTATCCACCTTACAGTCCACGCATCTAACCCATACTTCCTTAATTTGCCAATGAGAATGCTGTGGGAAACCGTATCAAAAGCCTTGCTAAAGTCAAGGTATATCACATCAACGGCTCTTCCCGCAGCCACAAATCCAGTCATCTCATCATAGAAGGCGATGAGGTTGGTCAGGCATGATTTACCCTTGGTAAATCCATGCTGACTATTCCTGATTACTCTATTTTCCTCCAAGTGTTTCAGGATGGATTCTTTGAGAAGCTGCTCCATGATTTTTCCAGGGATTGAGGTGAGGCTGACAGGTCTGTAATTCCCTGGATCGTCCTTTTTGCCTTTCTTGAAGATAGGTACTATATTTGCTTTTTTCCAGTCCTCTGGCACCTCCCCCGTTCGCCACGAGTTTTCAAAGATAATGGCCAACGGTACTGCTATCTCATCAGCCAGCTCCCTCAGCACCCTCGGATGCAGTTCATCCGGCCCCATGGACTTGTGCACATCTAGTTTCTTTAAGCAGTCCGTAACCTGACCTACTGTCACCAAGGGCCTCTCTTCTTCTCCCCAGTCCCCCGTACCTAGTGTAGTGGGCTGGGAGCTGACCTTGCTTGTGAAAACTGAAGTAAAAAAAGCATTGAGCACTTCAGCTTTTTCCTCATCCTCTGTCATGAGGATGCCTGCCCCACTTCTGTGCTGTCTTTGGCAAATGGGCTCCTAGTTGCTATCCCTGTCTGGACTGGGGTGCTCCCAGAAGCACAGGAGAAATTGGAAGCGTCCTCTGACTGCAGGAATCTCTGGGGCTGCTGCCTAACCCTGGAGCTTTCTGCACCAGTGGGAGGTAACAAAAGGGAGTCTAATCCCTGTGCTCCTGGCAGGGGCATAGTCAGATCTGATTTTCTGGTAGGGCCTGTCACTAACTCGGATGGGCCTAAATTGTTGCAAGCAACTGGGAAGAGAAACTAGGCTGCTGTATGCTCCAGTTACCTTGGCAATTGGAGCATTGGGTAGTTTAAGTGATCTTGGCTGAGCACTAACCTAGTTTCCTGTTTCCAGTCACATGGTCAGAAGTGGAAAGTCTGGATAGTGACTGACCATAAACATAAGAGGTGCACTGGTAAGAAAAGCAAAATATTGAGTGGACTTGCTTTCAAAATGGATGGGCTGTGGCTCACCCACTCCCATCCATAGCTACACCCTGGCTACTGGGAGCACTGCAGCCCAACTGGGACTAACAGCTAGGAGTCCATAGCTGGGATGCTCCCAGAAGCATGGTGAAAATCAGATTTCACAAGGAAGGGCCAATTTCACACTCCATGAAGTGTTTTTCATGGCCATGAAACAGGTCAGGACCCACAAATGTCTAACACAAAGCCTAATAGCATTACCTATACAGGTTTCCTTTAAAAATGATGTTTATCTGTCCCTACAGTCATAGCACCTTCTTGCATTAGCAGTTGACTTCACACTGATCTGTGCTACTAGAACTGTTTTAGCAGTTTCCCCTGGACTATATGACTTGTCTTTTATTTTGTTCTCTGTGCTCATTTTTTACCCTTGAGGTTAGGGAAGTGTCTCAGCCAGAGGGCTATTAAATGTTCCACCGCACATGTTCTAATCACCCATAAACAACAGCGCCTTCTGTCTTGACAGGGCTATGTTAAGATCCCCTAACTTCCTTCACAGCCTTCTCTCAGGCCTTTCCTAATAAGAATCTAACTTGCTCTCCATAATTCACTTACTGCTGGAGGGCCCTGCTCCCTGTGCAGTCTCTCCCAAGTGAGCTCCCTCAAGAGCCTTATAGCATCCAGTTATCAAATAGCTCATTTTCTAGCTTCAGCCCTCTCTGGCCAGGAAGAAATCAGTCAACCGCCATACAGGTGTCTCGTATGTCTAACTAGGTTTTTCCCCTTTTCTAACAGGTGATGGGAAAAGCCCCATCCTATGTTTAATAACCCAATATTTAACTGCAAGCTTACATGAGGCAGAGTCATAGCTCAAAGCTTTTTAGAAAAAAATCAAGCTCAGAAACCTGAAAAATGGCATTAAAATAGAGTGATGCCACAGCATGTGTGTGTGTGTGTTATATGTCCCTCTAGGAATAGGAAGCTGAAATTAGTTTCAAACAGATGTAAGACTCTCTATAAATATGTTAAAATCTGAAATATCCCCCAGTATGTTCAACTTGAAGATCTCCGTATGGTTATCTCCTTCTCAATCTTTTATCACCTGGCTGTTCTCTAAATGGGAAGTAAAGTAAAGGTGAAAATGCTTTATAGCTGTGAAATGGGAGCTCTGAATGCTTTCAAAATCAGGCATTTGTTTTAAGAATTCTTGTTCAAAGGAAGCTGGTAAATATGTTTAGCAATATGAATATGCATTATGGGCCCTGTTCTGCTGTAGAAGAAAATACTGAAGTCTCTAGCAGCTATGAAAAAGGTAAAATAGTTGGAGTCACCTGAAAAGTAGACTGCAATTTACATTCTGATTATCTGGAATAAACAATGTCACAAATAGCCAGGAGTCAGCAATATTCCAATCAAACTGAAGAAACAGTTAAAGAACATGTCACAGCAAACTGTTTATGTGGTATTCTTGTCAGAAGAATCAAAATCACACAAGCACTGCCTCTGGTTGGAATGACTAGTAGCAAAGTGACTATGAAATAACTTGATTTTTGTCTCTAATTTCCCTTTTCTGTAGCTTAAAGCTGAGGAAAGTTCACATTGCCAGCTAGGGTGCCTGCAGAAAATATATACCTTACTTTATCCCATGCCATCTTATTTGCATGGACTGCTTCTGGCATCCCAACTGGGAAAGCTATCACTTGTCTTGCATTCGTGTTCCTCTGTGCAACTTAGTTCTTCAAGGATGTCCAGTGAATGAATAATTTTGAACGAACAAGTTCACAACAAAAATCAAACCCCGTGTGTGAAAACTTACAGGAAGCTGGGAGCTAAACTTGTTGAGTAATTGTTATGAATGGTTCACCTATCTCTACATTTGACATGGAAAATTGCCTAAAGTGATAACATTTGCCTTTGTTTTATGCACAATTTACTTGAGCCCATTCTTATTCATGATTCTGCTTATGTATGTTTCCCTTCAGTGAGCAGCGGCAGCGAAGACATGGATTCTGAGATGCTTTGCTGTACAGTGTTCATTTTGTGGTCAGAAGTTCCATTGAGCTAGATTTCTTTGTTTCAGACTTATAATAAAATCTATGAATGTTAATAGCCAGAAAATGCATCTGCTAGTTGGCATTTATAAAGTTCATCAGGAGCACTTACATTTTACATGTCAGATGGGCCAGTACAACATTAACCCTGATTTACAAGCATCATTTATCAAAGACTACACCTGCTGCAGTGCAAATGCCATACAAGGTCACTTTTTCTTTTAATACCTCTGCTGCAAAAAATCCACTGGTTTTCTAACTTTTCCCCCTTTCCTCAACATTTATGAAGAGAACCTATTTCATTTTACCATCAGAGTCTATATACCCACATCCGATTTCACATTTCCAACAGCTATGTGATAGAAGAATAATACATTCGCTTACATCTGCTTCGCAAATGAGCAGCAAATTCCTCCATGAATACTCAAGGAGGAGATACCTAATAACTTCCTCCATGCACATCACTGATAGAATAGACATCAAAGAGTACTCTTAAAATTTCAATTTGTATTTAACTGTGTAAGTTAAATCCATCCGGTGGAAGATTTACTTCCCTTGTCAAGCATTTCTGAGTGATATATAGTCAGTTTTGTACAGAAGAAAATCAAGTCGAGTCAATATTGCTCATAAGAAGGCAGATGATTTCCACTAATAAATGAATACCACACTTCCATGCAAATAAATAAATATTACATTAATATAAAGGTATTACTTGGAGCAGTATAAGACCAGATTTTCAGTCTGTGGTCTGCAGCACATACTGTCTCTATGATTTCCAAAGGAGTTTGCACCTCCAGTCAAAATATTTTAGGGATCCGCAAATAAAAAAAAGGTTGAAAATCACTGTTGTAGACCCACAGCTGTAAAGTAAAGATATTGAGGATTAGGACTTAAAAATTCCTACTTAACTCATATTATCATATCTGATAATACAATTTGAAGTAATGTATTTTGACTAGCAATGTAAAAATGTGTTCATCTGCTTAATGCAAAGCCTTCTTACTGTCATCAGATATATGTGTTACAATATACCTATTATATATCACCTCAGTTATGCCCCTGCAGAGTGATGTGACTTTCATACCACACAATTGTTCTGATTCATTCACTGCCCTTTCCTAAGCATTGGTAAGCTGTCTGCTAATAAAGTGAAATGGCTGACGTGATCCCAACAGCCTGCCCATAAAAGAAGTCATGTGGATGAAATGAGCAGGCAGATTAATTGATTGGTGTTGGTAGAGGGAGGAGAAAAGCATATTTTGTGGGTCTGCCTGTTCATTGATTTATAGAGAGCATTTTGCAAGTGCAAAGGCATTTTGCAGAATTGCAAACTCTATAGACAATTTAGGGCTATTTTTGAAAACCCAGTCACTTTCATTGAATCTGCAATTTTTCCAGGACAGATAACTGCAAACAAAAATGACATCATTTTAGGAATCTGCTCTACATCTATCAGGTGCATGGAAGTCCAAATGATGTCAATTGCACCCACAGATTAATTGGAAACATGACCCCCTTACACTCCACTTTGGTCTCAAGGGTTGGCCCTCCTCCGTGAAGATGCTTATGTTGTATCCTTCTCCATTTTGGGGGAGGCTAATGCTGCCAAGCAGTGCTAACTGAGAGCAATGCCTGTGGTCACAATTCAGTGTTTTCAGACTTGGCAGATGCACAAGATGCTGAGAGCTGTACAGTGGTGTGCTAATTAATTCAAAGAAGAGAAAGCAACACCCTTATGGATCGCTGAAAAGAATGATGTTAAAATGAAAATGGGTTTGGCACAGTGGTTTATAATTAAACAGTTGTGCTCTTTCCATTCAGAAAAGAGTAGCATCTCATTCTCTTATTAGCTGACTGCACAATTTAGCTTCATTTCATGGGTTTTGCACATACAGTGTTCATGATCTTCACTGCTATAAAGAAGAGCCTGAATGTATATATTAATTTATGTCATGGGGTTTCCTTTGGCTGCAAAGTTGCTAACTAGTATTTGTACAATGCTAGTCATTCTAGTATCTGAATACCAGAACCAAGTAGGTTGTTGGCTGGTTCTCTCATCCACTGGCTGGAAGGGTGCCTTACATTACTCATAAATGTATACAGTGGAGGTAGAGGGGTTAAGGGTGCCGTTTTATTCTTATCCCAATTGTTATAAGAATGTTAAGGCAAATAAATGAGTCTTGCCCTTCAACTGGAACACAGTAAGATTTGAAATCATTGTGATCTCTTGAGGAAGGAATTTCCATTACTGTAAGATGCCCCCATTGCCCACATTCCAAAGCCATGCTCTGATTAAACTTCAGATGTGGCTAACTAAAGTTAGGCACCTAAATCCATATGTGGACACCATAACAAGTGCTTCAGTGGGAGTTGTGAATGTCAGCCCCTCTGAAATCAGGCCTTTTTTAGTTATGTGCGCAAGTAGGGATTTGAGAGCCTAAATTTAGACAATTACATTTGGAAATTTATCCTAAATCTCCAGCTCCCCTAGGCCTTACTCTTACAGGCATTGCCATGGATCTTAAACTTTGCAGTCACTGTTAAATCTCTGGGTTATGGAGAATTAAGTGGCTCAGTTGAAGGTTTTGTGGTAATTCGATGCTGAAGTGGACCAGGCATAGATGCAGAACTCATGTACAGTAGTGAGGAGGAGAAAGGACAGTCTAGTATATCCTACTCTTCCATAAACTCCCTGTGTAAATATCTTTGAAGATCTGGGCCTGAGTTTCTCAGGGGGTATGAAGATAAATACATTAAAGATTGTGAACTACTGAACTACTACTATCATAGAAAAGACACAAGTACCTAAATAGCGTCCTGAATGCTGGAGTGAGACATACTTATAGCTGTAATATAGCAGTTGGGTTGCCATATTCTGGTATTACTAGAGGTTTTTCTGGATTTTGGTGTGAGCCTCCAGTGTGTCCTGAGGCCACACTGCATGCATCAGTTGGCCCCGCCACCCCTGGAGACCGAACAACTGAGTCAGGGCTGGCCTCTGGTCCCAGGACCACTCCTCAGCACTGGCCCATCAGCAGGGGGCCAGAGACCTACACTGGAGGGAGGCCATGGCCCCCTCCAGGTTGGGGGGGAGGCGTGGGACCCAGGTGGCGGGGAGGCCCTAATCTAGCTCTGCAGACATCTAGTAAATACACTGTGGCCCAAGAAGTTTACCATCTTCCCTATTCTTGGGCTTCAACCATAGGACCTTTCTTCCAGATTAGTGAAGGAGAATGTCCAAATTTTATGTCAAATCCCATAGAAGGCCATAAGACCTGGCCAGAAAGGTGCACTGGCTGGCCTGCAGGGAGAAGTCTTATCCCCACTACCTGGCCAGTGAGCCAGGAGCTGGGCGATGGGCTGCCTTCTCCCTGTCACCCAGCCAGCGTGCTGGTAGCTGTGTGCCAGGGCGCCTTCCCTGCACCAGCCAAGTGCTGCCAGAGCTGGGTGCGGGGGTCCCTTCCTGGGGCCTGGCTGAGCATGTGGGGGCTCCTGCTGGGCTCCAGGGTGCCTCTTCACCACCACCTGGCCAATGCGCAGGAAGCTGAGTGGGGGTATGCCTTCTTCTTCCCCACCCAGCAAGTGCACCCAGAGTTGGGTGGGGGTACCTTCTCCCCTACTCAGCTACCAAGCCCAGAGCTGGGAGCAGGGGTCCCCACCCCCTGCCTGGCCAGGGGACTGGGACCAACTGCCCCGGTTCATAGGGCATGGGTATCTTTGGGGCTGCTTGCCCCAGGCGCTGAAGAAGGTCAAACCTTGCTTAAAATTGAAATAACAGTTAAATCAAAATAAAGCGGCTATGCTGCATTATTTCCAACTAATCAGTTTGATTTAACCATCATTTTGATTTTAAATTAGGTTTTATCATTTCCAAATGACCTCTCCTTATTTTGAACTGAAGGAGGTCTTTATTTTGAATTAAGGAAAGCAAATGTAGCCATGCAATGCTTTAAATGATATTAACCACCATTAATTTGAGTTAAAGTGGAAGTGTAGACCGAGCCCCTGAGTACTGCACAAATAGTACCATTAATTTCAATGAACCAAAATATGGACTAAATTGGAAACAACCTCTTGTGAATGGGTTCTTCAGAGTAAAATATGTCTTCACCATTAACGCTTGGCACTACATTCTCTGAGCAATACAATCATATCATATAATTTCTATTTATTTTCATATTTTTGTCTGTTCAAATTAACCTATGAATTTACTGTCTTGAAATACACGAACAAAGACCTTAAAAGGATTCAACAGAGGATTAGGAATTGATATGAATAATAAGAATATCATCCAAGGTTCCAAAGGTTCCAATGAAAATTTTTATAAGGGCTATGAGCACTCATGCTTGAAAACATAGTCTAGTCACTAATGGCTGGGTTACATGCTGACATGAGAGATTAAAGAAACAAATGACACCTTCATTCTTCTTTCCATGTATGCACTATAATGCCACTTCGACTGCACAAGGAATGGCAGGCGCTGCTATGTTCCATCTTGGTGCAAGAGATGGTAGTAGAGCAGGGAGTAGGCAGAACCATGACTCTGCATCCATCTCAGTTTGCTTTGCAGCATAGCAAACCAGGGCATTTGGGAGCATATGCTCTACTAGCATTCATCCAATGCAATTATTTCTTCCCCAGAGCTGAGGGAACAGCTAAAGAAAGACTGATTCCCTAAGTCAAAAGTTCCTGCCCAGGCAGCTTGAGAGGCAGTGCAACAGTTTACAGTCCCTTACTATAGGGACATCACAAACTAACCAGCTAACCTTACCTAAATGGGGCTAAGAAGAAACTTTCCTCATTAAAATGTCATTGCAAAATGAGATTTGGAGAATTTTGTACTCTATTCTCAAGTAGGTTGACTAGATGTCCTGATTTCATAGGGACATTCCCGAAATTCAGACCTTTGTCTTACGTAGGCCTCTATTATCTGACACCCCCTCCCCCAGTCACCCCAGTTTTTCACAGATGCTATCCGTTGACCCTATGCTCAAGTATCTTGTGGTGATGGTTTAATAGACAAAATTTTAGACTAGATGGAATGCTGGTCTGATGCCAGTTTGGACCAGCTGATAGATCTGTACTGCATAATAATAGCAATATTAAATCTGCATATTCTTTGGTCATCAATAGGTTTGTTTCCTATAGCATGAAAAATAAAAGCATTTAACTATGCTAATTCCAGGTTTTTACATGTTTTCCTCTAAAGAATCTAGAGGATGAGCTACTGAACTTGGTAGTGATGAAAGCATAGACTCTGGACTTCACTAGTCCTGAATGTACAATATTAAAGAAGTAGATTTCTGCCTTTATCCCAAATATCCTAGCCCTTGGAAAGTTCCTCCACAAGCAAGAGTTTAGGAGAAGGATCCTCCAGGGTCTTGAGACAAGGACTAAAGCTCTTCTCTGTGTGTCCCCACGCCCCTAGATAATCATGTCTAAAGAAGAAGGGATTATTTTTTCATAACACAAATATTGAAGGAAGTGTATTATTTTTAAAATAAACATGTACCTCTGTTCTTAGGATTACTATTGCCCTCTTCAAGCTCCAAAGGGGCAGCCATGTTAGTCTAGTCCAGCAAAAAAAGGAAGGAGTCCTGTGGCACTTAAAAACTAACAGATTTATTTATCACATGAGCTTTCATGGGAGAAAATCCTCTGCTATATATGAGGCAAAGAGTTAGCTCAGTCATGGGAGGTCGTACACCTCTCTGTAAGGGAAAAATAGAATGGTGCTCAAATGGACAATACAATGACTCCACTTCTGAAATGCTACCTCTGACCCTCTAGCATGATGCAAAGGCCCAGGACAAACCAAGGAATTTTGAAATGGCTAAAAAACTGCCTGTGAACTGAGGGCACAGTCACTGAGTGAGCATCAAATTATGGGGCAGAGACTGCCAGCCTGCAGTCCAGGTGTATCCCCCCCAACATGGGTGGGATGCCCGAGAAAAGAGGGACCTATCTAACCTTGGAAAGAAAGGCTATTGTTTAAGAAAGATAAAGTTCATTACAGGCCTTTTGTTGTTTTAAGATTTGTCCTCTCTGTGTTTTGAGCAAGCTGTCCTCTCACTGCATTTTTGTACTGATCACAGAGTCCCCAGCCTGTGGAGGGGCCAAAATCCAGATGGCCCTCCTGAGGAAGCACTGCTAGTGAACAATGGTGCTGGGGAGCCAATCTATCCTGAGAGAAGAACAAGTATGGGTTTGTCACCACATACCCTGAATGAGCGGTCAAAATTACAGCTCCTGACGGGATGTGTTGAGTTAGAAGCTTCCTCTGCATCCTGTCATTCAGATACCGAACTATATATGTTAAATGAAACCATTGGAAGGTGAGTTAACTGATTAGAGCTACTACTGAGGGGATGATGATAGAGGGAGCATATAAACTGAGACGAAGGTTGCACTGAAAGTGGGGAAGCTGAGAGCCAGAAGGAAGGAAGAGCTGACTGCTGCTAGTTTTGGGGAAAAGAACAGAAGCAAGTGGAGGAGCTGACTGGGATTTGTAAATATTACTACCGGCCAAGGCCTGCTGGAACCTCAACATAAAAAAGGGTCATGATAAAGGCAACCTGAAGAGGTGTGGTCTGTACTTAAAGCCTAAAAGGAGTCACTGGTGACCACTCCCTGACAGTATAACAGCATGTTTCTGTTCCTCACTAGCCTACAGTTATTATTATGTTTCAAAATAAAAGCTGAGAGGGTGATAACAGACAGATATTACTTGGTAGCCAGTAAAGTATAGGCCAGGGGCTGTTCTTATATTTCCTCTTGCACAAGTTCTGAAAATCATCAGCTACATGAAAATAGACTCAGGACACTCAAACTCATACTAAGTTTACTTTGAGTCACACGGTTCATTACACAGCACTGATAAAATTGTAATTTAAGGGTACTACAGAAAAACTAAATGCATTCTTTGCATCCGTGTTTATGGCTGAGGATGCAAAGGAGATTCATTTCTTTTACGTGACAAATCTGAGGAGCTAGCCCAGATTCAAGTGTCATTATAAGAGATTATGGAATAAATTGACAAATTAAATATTAATAAGTCACCAGGACCAGATGGTTTTGACTCAAGCATTCCAAGGAACTCAGATGTGAAATTGCAGAACTACTAATTGTGGAATGAAATGTATCATTTAAATCAGCTTCTGTAACAGATAACTGGAGGATAGCTAGTATGATACCATGTTTTATAAAAAGGCTCTACAGGCAATCCTGACAATTACAGGCCACTAATCCTAACTTCAATACCAGGCAAAAAGGTTGAAACTATACTAAACAACAGAATTATCAGACCCATAGATTAATATGATTTTTTAGGGAAGAGGCAACTTGAAAAGGGAAATCATATCTCACCAATCTACTAGAATTCTTGGGAGGGGTTGTCAGCAAGCACGTGGAAAAGGGTGACCCAGTGCAAGCAGTGCACTTAGATTTTCAGAAAGCCTTTGACAAGAGCCTCACCAAAGGCTCTTAGGCAAAGTAGGTGGTCATGGGATAAGAGGAAATGTTCTCTCCTGGATCAATAACTAGTAAAATGAAAGGAAACAAAGGGTAGAAATAAATAAAAGTTTTCAGAATGAGAAATGTAAATAGTGGAGTCTGTACTAGGGCCAATACAGTTCAACATATTCATAAAAGTTCTTAAAAATCAGGGAAACTGTGAGGCGACAAAGTGCAGTGGCAGTTAAAAAAGCTAGCAGAATGTTGGGAAACATTAAGAAAGAGATGGAGAAGATAGAAACTATCATGCTGTCTCTTTATAAATCCATGGTATGCCTACATCTTGAATACTGTGTGATCATCTTGTTGTTCCATCTCAGAAAAGATGTATTCTAATTGGAAAAGATACAGAAAACAACTAAATTGATTAAGGGTATGGAACACCTTCCTTCTGAGGAGAGAGACTAATTACACAGGGACTTTCCAGCTTGGAAAAGGGATGACTGGGGGACGCGGGTTATAATATAATCTACAAAATCATGTCTGGTGTTTAAAAGTAAATAAGAAAGTGTTATTTACCCCTTCTCATAATATAAGAACTAGGGGTCACTACATGAAATTAATAGGCAGCAGATTTAAAATGAACACAAGGAAATATTTCTTCACACAGCATACAGTCAATCTGTGGAAATCTTTGCCAGCAGATGTTATAAAGACCAAGCCTTTACCAGAGTTCAAAAAAGAATCAGAAAAGTTCACGGAGAATAGGTCCATCAAGGACTATTAATAAGATGGGCAGGGATGGGAAACCATATTCTGAAGTGTTTCTAGCCTCTGCTTGTCAGAAGCTGGGAATGAGTGACAGGGAATGGATCACCTGATGATTCCCTGTTCTGTTCATTCACTCTGGAGCACCTAGCTCTGGCCACTGTCAGAAGACAGGGTACTGGGCTAGACGGACCATTGGTATGACTCACTTTGGCCATTCTTATGTTCTTATTGAACCGGCTTCTGCTCATGAGAGAGATTAAGTTTTGAACTACACAAAGCTTCTCTTCAGACCTCTGTATTTCTCAAAATCTTGTCTCTCTAATCACAGAATTTGTAACATCTTTTATTGGACTCTCACCCTTCTTGTCTCTGTAGTATGCTGGGATTGACACAGTTACCTTTGCAGTGAACAATAGATATAATCAACATCTGTAATGACAAGGTTACCAATGGGCACCTGATAGTACTACTAGAAAGCCAGTTCACCCCACTGTTACTGAAATGGATAAGAAACAGTGGCTTGAGTCTGCTCCCAAAAGTCAAAGGAAAAAGATCACTTTATACACACACAAGACTCATGGCAGGAATACTTTCAGACCTGTGGATATTCTTCATAAGAAACAATCTAAAACTATTTCTAATTTGAAAGAATACATGTTCAATCTACTCAAAATGTAAATAATATTTTTAATCAGTTGTCCCCCTCCCAATCTCATCCATGCAGTGGTCCTGATGCAACCCTAGGATAATGCCATTAACTTCAGTGGAGATAAACTAATGATGATCTGGCCCAATATACTGAGACTATAAAACTGAAGGTGAACTGTAAAAAGAATAAACAAGGAAACTTGTGACGCTTTTAAAGACTAATAAATTTATTTATTGCATAAGCTTTTGTGGACATAATCCCACTTCATCAGATGCATGAAATGGAAACTGAAGCATGTTAGATGTATATAAACATAAAGAGAAGGATGGGTCACAAGTTCAATTCGAACAGTTCCAGAGGGATAGTCTGTTAGCCTATCTCAGCAAAGCAAACAATTTGTCCACTTCATGGCTATTTCTACACTAGAAGGCTCAGTTAAGTTGACCAATTTAGAGTTGACTTTATTAAGTTGAATTAGAGAGTCCCCATTTTTCTAAGTAGACTTTATTAAGATGACTTAAGCCAGGGGAGCCCCTTACCCCTAGCTATACTTGAGACCTTTTCAGCAGTAGTCAACTGCCAGATATGCAAGGAACATAAAACTTCTTGTGTAACTAGCAGCAACTTTGCAAGCCACTGGTACACATCCAGGAAAAGCCAACTGCAAATCTTTTGCAGTCGGCTTTCCCCTATGCCCCCTGCCCCCAGGACTTCTGGGGCTGATTTCTGGGAGTGGTGTAGGGAGTTCAGACTTGCTGCGAACCACTCCCGGAATGCCAAGCTGATGGTGGTGAATTTGCCACCGTCAGTCTAGACATACCCTCAAAATCGACTTAATAGAGTAGACTTTAAGTAGGTCTCCTGGCTTAAGCCAACTTTATTAAGTCAACTTAAGTGGCTACTCTGGTTTAAATCAACTTAATAAAGTTGACTTAAGTGGGCACATTGTGTTAAGTCAACTTAATAAAGATGACTTAATGCCTAAAGTTGACTTTAACAGTAGGAGTTCTTAAGTCAACTTAAGCAAGTGCTGAAGTCAACTTAATAAACTGCAAATGTGGCCATGGAGTAGCTTAAGTTGACTTACCCTCCAGTGTAGACATAGCCCATACTGACTAGATTCAGTGCCTTGCATGGTGACAAATTCAGAGGGGTAGATGAAAAAACTTGCACATATAGACTATGGAGGCTTAGTCCAGACTAATTTAGTTCATGGCTACACTAGGCTTTCTCTAGTTCGAACTAAGAAATTCCTTAGTTCAGCCTAAGGAAAGCTTAGTTCAAACTAGTTGGTACCAAGTTTAGTATGGACTTCTGCGCTTAGTTCAAATGTTAGTTCTAACTGAGCACAGGCAAGACCCAAACTCAGGCTTAGTTTGAATTTAAGACGTTTGGAACTAAGCCATTAGTTCGCACTAAAAACATGTTCTAGTTCAAACTAAGCGTTAGTTTGAACTAAAAAGTTCCCAGTTAGCTCAATCTTGCCCATGGTTGGTTTGAACTTAGCTCAAACTTCTTAGTTTGGACTTCAAGTCCAAACTAAGATTGGTAGATGCAGACATAGCCATAAAGACAGACATCATTTTTCTTTCCAAGTACACAACTTATTCATTTTGCTGAGATAGGCTAACAGACTATCCCTTCTGGAACTGTTTGAATTGACCTTGTGACCCACCCTTCTCTGAATGTATATATACACTTAACATACTAGTTTACATTTTATGCATCTGATAAAGTGGGATTGTGCCCAAGGAAGCTCATGCAATAAATAAATTTGTTAATCTTTAAAGGTACCACAGGACTCCTTGTTTGTTTTGCTGAACGAGACTAACCCTCTGAAACCTGCGAAAAGAATGACATACTCCCCTCCAATCTTCAATCAATACCTCATTTGTAAGTCACCCAAGTCTGGATAAAATAGACACCCTAATGTTGGCAAAATCCATGTGGAAACAATGGATCGCTCACCTTACACATGAAGCAAAGTGTGAGTTAGCTGAGTGAAGGGATCAGAAATCATTCCTTTACAGAATCTCTTTGATAGACCTACCTGAGTTTGTTCTGTACTTCAAGTTAAACAATGTTAAATTTTAAGCTACTCTGTCACTGGCTGAATTCATTCAACTGCAATCGGCAGGATTTGCCAGAAGTTTAACACTATGCTGTAGGAACAAGGTTATTCAGTTGTTTATGTCCCTAAGGGTAAGTGCTCAGGTTTTCCAAGTGATGACAGCAGACAGAAAACTGCAAGACAGTGAAGTAATAACTGATATTGAATGTGCTATTGTAGACATGCCTGCTCAGACTTACCATTTCATCTTTCACCGAGTGCATCCTAGCAGAGTTCTCTTAGAGTCTGTAGACATGTAACCACTGAATTGGAAATAACCTAGTTATTTGACCTCACTGCCAAAAGTCATTTGTATATAGCTGGTAATATGTCATAATTTCTATTTAGTTTATTATTGTACTTGCACATCGGAATTCCTTGGATGAAACACTATTATTCAGATAAACTCATTTGCAGTACTTAAACTGGCCAGTGTTAGCAGACTAAAGCAATTGATTGTACCACAGTGGGAATTTGGGAGACTAGTATCTTAGTTTAAGTTCAAACATTTAAAAGCAAATAAATGTGAAATTAACTTAAAAATGTATTAAGGTGAAGCTGTAATTCAACAAAGCACTTATGCACATGCTAAAGTATATGCTTAAGTTCACTAAATTCAATAGGATGTAAGCAGGTGCTTAAAAGTTAAGAATGAGTTTTGATAAATCAGAGCCTAAAACTGCATTTATATATAAAAACTTAAGAATGTTTGGGCTGACATAAGCTATTCTTATTATACAATAAGACTCATAGGGTATGTCTACAGTAGAGCCTTAGGTCAACTTAAGGAACTCCAAGTCCAAATTGGGCTTGTATTAAGTCAAGCACTTGCTTATGTTGACTTAATAACACCTGCTGCTAAGGTTGACTTAAGCCTTAATTAAACCTAGGAACCAGGGCCTGAGCCTGGGCCCGGGCCCTGGCCCCTGCCCCACCCTGGGGCCCAATTCAGCTCCTGCTGCTGCCAGCTCAGAGCTGGATCTGGCTCCTGCCCTTGACGTAAGTGGCAAGGGGCTCAAAGTCAGCTGCTGCCACCACCAGCAGGTCACTTGGAGCCTGATCCAGCTCCAAGCACCTTGCCACAAGTGGCAAGGAGCGCAGAGTTGGCTCCCGCTGCTACCAGCAGGCAGAGTAGATGTGCCATTAAGTCGACTTAATAAGGTTGAATTTAAATAGACTTAAAGTTGACCTTGTTAAGTTGACTTCACTGGGCCCTCTAGTGTTGACATATCCATACACTCTAAGGTCAGAAGGAACCAATATGATAATCTAGTTTGACCTTCTGCATAAAGCAGGCCACGGAAGCTCACCCATCCCTTCCTGCAATAAACCTTTAACCTACTCTTATATATTCAAGAGTCTAGAACACATTTTTAATTCTTATATTTTTAGTCATCTTTCATAATTTCCTGATATAAGGTGAAACTAAATAAAAATAGAGCTATATGGAGTATTTTGTGGATTATTTTATTCACAATGGGAAAAAAAACAGTTTTTTTATATATGTTGCAGTAGCATATTTGGAACACTAGAAAACAGGCTAGAGTAGTCTACCAACAATGCACATGCGTTTTGAAGTTAGAATTGGTTGAATAATAGGAAAAACTGAAGTTTGAAAGGGTTTTTAGTTGATTCATTTTTTGTGAAACTTTTGCCATAATGTATTTCACAGAAGTGTTTACCAGGCTTTCAGTAAAACAGTCTGTAAATGATAGTGTCTTTATAAATTTTCATTATATTTTGATAAAATCTAACATAAAATTAAACATTTTGTGAGGTTGACAATTTATTTGTAAAGAGTTTCATTTTTAGCTGGAAAATTTCAACCAGCTGTATAAGAAATACTTAGAAGAAGGCAGCAGAAGGCTACTCACTCCCATCAGTGTTAGTCTAGTATGTGCAAGTTGTTTCATGAAGTTGATGGATTTCCACTACAAACGGCTATATTCAGTGCCTTGCATCTTGCCAGGTTCCAAAGGGACAGCTGTGTTAGTTCGGTTTAAATATTTGAAGTTTCGTATGTGAAATATTGCAGACTATTTTTTTTTCCTTTCCAAATATTTGGCCTATTTCACCAAATGTATTCATTTGCTTCAATAAATTATTCAAAAAAAGTACCAACTCAGATATAATCAGCAAATTAACTAAATGTAAAAGAAAGGAATGTGTCATTATTTGGCAAAGAAAGAACAAGTAATGTAGTTGATAAGAATGTGTTCTCTCTGAGTTCTCATAAATACGAACTATAGTCAGAGGATAGGTTAATTAAAGAATAAAAAGCTAGAATCAATCTTCCTATTTCTGAGATCTGAAACTAAGCAGAGTCAAGCCTGGTAAATAAATGGATGAGAAACCTCCGCTGAAAACCCAGATGTTATTGGAAGTGTTGTTAGTGCTTTAGGCCCCTATCCAAGAATTTCCTTTTAGAGAATATGAGTAAATAAGCATAAGGACAGGTCACTTCTGCAAAGCAGTCTGAATCATTTGGTAGCAGATTTGAACAACAAGCATTAAATACAGTTAACACCAGGACATAAATCTAGGAACCAAGAATGTACATCACAGGATCAAGGTTGTATTTTGGAAAGCAGGGACTCAGGAAAGAAGCTAGGAGTCAAGGCAGATTTCTAAATGAACATGTGTCCCCAGTCCGTGGCAGTTGCTAAGAGAGCAAAGGAAATATTTGGCTTCATAAGTAAGAAAATACTGAGGAGTAGGGAGGTAACAGTAATACTGTATACAGTAGTCTTAAGACCACCACTGAAATGACAGTGTCCAGTTCTGGGGCCCATAACTTAAAGAGGATGGTGAGAAATTGCAAAGGGTTCAGAAAAGAGCTAAGAAAAAATATTCAAGATCTGGAAGCCCTGCCTTGCAGTGAAAGACTAAGGAAACTAATTTTAATTAAAGATTATGTCATGTGATGAAAACCCCAGGAACACATGTGATCAAAATTAGCAGCCCTAGCATGGTGCGGTTGCACCAGTTCAGCTAGTGTTGCGCTTCATTGAAGACCCTTCTGTGCCAACTGGAGAGTGTCTCCCATCATCATAGTTAATTCACCTCCATGGGTGGGAGCAGCTGTATAGATAGGAGAAGTTCACACATCAGGATAGTGCTGTCTACATCAGGGGTTAGGTCAGAATAACTGCATCACTCAGGGGCGTGGATTTTTCATACCCCCTGAATATACTGACGTAAGCATAGAGTTTAGAGCTGGCTTCAGTGTCTCTACTATATGGAAGACAAAGTAAAAAGGTGACTTGATCAGGATCTATCAGAATATATCTGGGGAGAAAATTTCTAACCGGAGAGATCTCATTAATCTAGCAGACAAATATATGATAAGATCTAATGTACAGAGGCAGAAGCTAGACAAGCCAACTACAAATTAAGCACAATATGGTATCAAATGAGGGTACAATTTAGAGAGGTGTCACCTGAAGTTTTTAAATCCAGGTTGGATTATTTTGCTACAATATATTCTCTAGTCCAACCAGACCAGGGCGGGCAAACTTTTCAGCCAGATGTCCACATCTGTTGTATGGTGTGCTGCATGTGAAGAGAGAGGGAGGGGCTTGGAGGGGGCATGGGCAACCCTCCCAGCCCCACTCCTATTACAGCTAAAGTACTCATAAATCAGTATTAATAGCTAAATATAAATAGATATAGCTAAACATAAAACCTACTCACTGTCCACGCTTTTGGTTTTTCTACAGTCCATTTTTTGCAGTTTTTTGCACAGTCCACTTTTTTTGCTTTCTGCACTGTCCATTGTTTTTTTGCACTTTTTTATACCCTGCTTCTGTTTTGCACTGTCCAGTTTTTTGCAGTTTTTTCCATTGTTCCTTTTTTTCCCTCTCTGTCCCCTTTTTTGCAGGCTTTTTTCCACTATCTACTTTTATTTTTCATTGCTCATTGCACTTTTTTTGCACAGTTCTTTTTTCTTTTTTGCACGTCTTTTGGGGGGGTACTATGGAGGGGAGAGAATGGAAGCTGGGAATTTTTACCACTTTTTTTTTCCAATTTTTTGGCTGTTCTTTTTTGTCCTTCCAACACTATTTTTAGTACCACAGGGGAAAAGGGGGAGACAAAAGGGGAAGCTGGACATGATAGGCCCTGACCTCTAGCCGCCACACTCCAGGCAGGATGCATCTGGGGCCACAGGAGAAAAGTGTGAAGTTCAGAATGGGGGGGGGGGTGAGCAACCACCATGCTCCATCCAAGGCCATGCTGGGTTTATATTCTGGGATTAGGGTGGGGCTGCCTGGCCAGAAAGGGGCAGCAGCTATGGCAGCCAAGCTCCAGGCCACCAGCCAAGTACAGCTGGCATGTTGGATGAAAGACAAGCCATATCTCCTCCATGGAATGTAGTTTGCCAACCTCTGAACTACAAATTATGGACTTTCTGCAGGGAACAGTTGGTGAAACTCCATCAGCTATGTTATGCAGAAAGCCAGACTAGATCAACATGATGACCCTTGCTGGTCTTTTAAATGACTACTGAATCTGAGACTGAGGAAGAGGTTTATAATGCTGTATTTCCTCTAAGATGCCCAAAGAAAGGTTTTTGGGCATTCATGCTCTTTAAAAGATTCTGTTCTGTTTATTGATCTTGAAACATCACCTGCTGTTCAGGAGATGGCTACATTCCACTAATGTATAAAGTGTGCCCACATGATAAGATCTAAAGCCTTATTATTATGCTGGAAGAGTGCAAGTAGTAACATGCTGCAGTTTTCATCACTATGTATTTTTGGATTTCCATGCCATTTTTGCCCTCCGGTTGCACATTCTGACACACACACTTTTGGTGCAATAGGCTATTTAGGGTTTGGGGGGGGGCTTCTTTTAACTAGGCATGTTGTGTGTGTTTTTACATGCGAAGACTGTTTTTAGAAGGTGGGATCTGAGAGGAAGAATAAAGAGAAATTAAAGAAAAACGAGAAAACAAAGAAAAGAGATGAGGCAGTTTTACAGAAAGAGAGAAGAGAAGGTTTTTAAAGCAGCAAGAAAACATGTGTTACTGAGCATGTGGCAGAGAGAGAATGAACGAAGCACCACCCTAACAGCAGCTATACCCCAATGATAACTATTTTGGGTGGCAAGCCTCAGTAGCTTCTCTCAGTTGTACAAATCAGAAGAGGAATGCATTTTTGTGAAACAGTCATGAATAGCTTTTGACTGATGGCTGGTTTAAGGCAAAGTAAAATACAGATCAAGGCAAACATAATAAACAGATCACATACCAGGCATTTTTAAAAAGAGTTTGTATAAAGAAACCTGTAATTTATATAAAAACAGAGATTACTTTAAGAGGGAAAAACAGCTTATGTAAAAGAGGCTGTTTTTTAAAAATTGAAACCAAAGAAAGTTTTAGCAAACATGTTTAGTTTTCTACCTTTAAATCTGGCAGAAAGCTACATGAAACACCCTTATTCCGTTTACTTAAAATTTTAAAGGAAGTTTGACATTAGCTGTAAACTCTGAGCATGACACTAACAAAAACATATTTTACAAAGAGATGCACCATTCTAAATGTTTGAAGATACAAGAAAAAAGCTGAAGAAGCTCATCCTTGTTATCTGAAGAAACAACCTCCCAGACTTGTTATGACCTGGGCCTCCTGGGATAACCTCAGAGAATGTACAAAAATCAGGGCAAGCTGCAAAACCGGGAGCCAGACTCCCACAACACTGACAGGTGGTACTTAAACCAGTCTCTCAGTCAAGAACAAAACATGCTTCTGATTCCCCAAACCAGTCATCATGGAGCATAACAAAATAGAAACAGCCCCTTTATTACACATCAGCTCCTCCGGTTCCCACCTAGTCACTGAGGCTATGTTCACACAGGGTATGCTTGTTTCGAAACAAGACGTTTCGAAACAAGCTGTTTCGAAATAAGATATTATTTCGAAACACCTTATTTCGAGGACAAAAAACTGTGTCCTCGAAATAAGGCAGGGAAATAGTATGTCCACAGTGTAGACATGCTATTCCGCCTGAGGAGGGGATTGCAGGCACCGGCGGGGTAAAGTGCGGCTGGGTGCTTTACCCCGCGGTGCCTGCAGGGGCTGCAGGCACCCGCCAGGAGAGGGGCGGAGGGGTGCCTCACCCCGGGGGCTTTAAAGCCCCCGCTGCCCCCAAACCTGGGGGCACAGCCCCGGTGCGCGGCTGGAGACCGCTGCTGCCGGGGCCGGAGTGAGCGCCAGCCGGAA
>ML682008.1:7662425-7673532 GCA_007922195.1 Podocnemis expansa
CATGTTGTTTTGGAACACTTTGTTCCAAAACAACATGTCCGAACAGGGCTGTTTCGAAACACAACGAGGTTTAAGTTGTTTCGAAACAACAACGGCCATTTCGAAAGAAGCTGTTTGCTTGTTTCAAAATGGCCGTGCATTGTGTAGCCATGGCACTTCTTATTTCGAAACAACCTCTGTTGTTTCGAAATAAGAAGTGTGTGTGGCCATACCCTGGGTCTCTTAAGGAAATAGGTTCTCCTGACCCCAATGGACCAGCCACATTACCCAGAAAAATATAGACTTGGATCTTACCCAAAATACCATGCTGCCAGCCAATCATTTAGTAACTAAAACTAAAGGTTTAATATGAAAAGAAAACAAACTATAAGAGATGTTAAAGGGTCAAAGTGAATCACATACATACAAATGATTTAGAGTCCACAGAAAGCCAGTCCTTGAAGAATTTGGAGTCTGCAGGTTAGTCCAGTTCCTCTGGTAGACACCCAGCACCTGGGTGGGCATCAGTCCTTTGTCCAGTTGCACAGGAGTAGTTCCAAAGATGAGTGTTGGTTGTAGACTGGAGATTGATGACAAAATGCAGTTGGGGCTGCTGCCTTTTATCACCTCTTGCCTTTCTCATGCTGTGTGGAGTTTTTTGCAAATCAAAATTGAGTTGAGTCACATGGGCAAGTCCTAGTGGTTCAGCAGGTTTCTCCCTGGGCCCATTTTACCTGGGAGCTTCCTTAATGGGCCATTAAAGAAACAATGGTTTGTAGGCATCCAGTCTGGGAGGGCTCTGGAATCCAAATAACTCGAAACACAAGTAGAACAAACCTATTGCTAACATCTAATTCAGATATGACACCTGCATATAAACCATAGAATCATTCCTAGCAGATTACAACCTTTTAATTGGTACCACACATGGCATATCATATATGGATTACTGCAAATATGAAATATTAATATGCAAAATAATAGTAAATGATCCGCTAATGCCAGACAGCATCACACTTGTTTCTTTAGCTCATGTGAAAAAACACCACAGATCACTTTTAATGCCAAATTAAAGATCTTTTACTCAGTCACATAAAGATGCACCTTTTATAATTTTTAACAAAAGCTCTTTTGCTTATAAACTGTAAATAATGTCTCATTATAACGTAAAAATCTGCAACTGAGGAGGCTTTACAATAAAATGCTATTTAAAACATATTTCAATTAAAAATTAGCATGATGTTAGGTCTATTTCAGGCAACAAGGTTTAAAAAAATTTGTTAACTTTTGCAGTGAAAGTATAGCCTTTATAGCCTACAGAGATCTCAAGTTTACTTACTTTTCCATAATCAATATCTTTGTGACACAAAGATTTTAGTCAAAATAATTTGCCTAGAAAAATCAAACCCTGTTTACAGGAATGTGAATTGTGAAGAAATAAGTTCCTGGGGAAATTGCAATACCATACAATTGCACAGAATGCAAAAAGATAAACAAAAAGCACGCTACCTTTAAATGTAAGATACAGGATACAGTTAAAAATCCCCACAACTGATGAGTTTTACATAGAAAAATTTAAAAATGTGGCAAAAAAAGAGAACCGAACGAAGGGATACAAGAGATTCCCTGAGTTTTAAGGGAATATTGGTAACTGAGTGAAATCGTTTTTTTAGTAAAACATACAGGGAGTCCTATGGCACATAAAGACTAACAAATTTATTTATTGCATGAGTTTTCATGGGAGAAAATCCCACTTAATCAGAAAATTGAAGATGAAGGAACTTACAGACTCAGTGGAAATAAATGCAGGGAAGTGTAAGTCATGGGAACACATCACACTGCAACAGCAAATCAAAACAGCTGTAAAATTCAAACACTGGGGAACAGCACACAGAGGAAGAGGAGGTCAAATCACCTGGTGTAATGAGAAAAAAATCCAATCTCCCTATTAAGTCCTGAAGCAATGCAATCGAATTTGCAAATAAAATCAATCTTAGCAGCTTCTCTTTGAAGCCTTGATCTGGTGATCATCTGTCTGTGCACCACAATCAGTAAATTGTTAATGGAGTGATAAGGAAGATTGAAATGCTGACCCACTGATTTTAGAATGTTGTGATTTCTGATGTCAGATTTGTTCTTTTTTTAGTTAAACAGTTTTGTAACCAGCCATTCTTTGTTAATATTTTTGCTTTGTCATGGGCAAGCATTTGTCATTCAGAAACACTTTTCCACTTTATGAGGCTTTATCTCTCCCATCCAACGGACTGTCAGAAATAATAAATAAGATTAACAAAAACATTGCAGCATTACATACTTGGAAATACTTTAAAACAGTGCCTGCAAAGCACCAATTAGAAGTTTGGTTTTTGCTTTTGTTTATATTACCTTATCTTGAGACCCTAGAGAATTATTTCTTTGCTTTTATAGAACACTTGTATGCAAACTGTAACTTAGATGCTTTACGTCACTAAATTGTGTGAGTTACTGGCCAACAGACCTGAGACATGGCTGAAAACCAGGCCTTGACAAATCTCCTTCACACCTGAAGCCAGTCTAAAAACTGAGGTTCTTCTAGATGTGGGACAGGGAATGCGGTCCCCAACCACTAAGAGGCAGCTGCCACCAAAAAGCTGCCATGGCCACTGATACTTTTGACGGCAGCAGAGGCACACAAAAGACCCCCGCCCACCACTGCTGTTGACAAAAGCCACTTCCAGAAGTGATTTGAGTGGCGGTGAGGAACAGAAGGAAGAGAGAGATGGTAGTACTGGAAATGTTAGTAGCTCCAGCTCTTTTTTAAGGCACCAAGAAAGTTTACTTCAAGGGGAGGCTCAGCAATGCTAGGTGCCAGGAGCAAAATCCTGGGCACCATAGCAACCTGGCACCCAAGATTTGTTGAGCCCTGCTGAAAACAGAGGTTTCATGATCATTAAAGTCCTAATTCAAACCATCCAAGGCAAAATTAAAAAGAAGAGATGAAATGGAAGATGGTAGCATGTAAGAGGGGTTCTGGACTACTTTACAATGGCCCAGATGCTCCAACAAGCTATATTCCCTCATGAACAGGGACACAGAGGCCCTTGTTAGAAGAATAGGCCATCCATATATCTCTGGTTATTAGGTTTGTGAAAATCAGCAAGTAAAATACAAAACCATGGGTTCATTCTACCCTGCTTTTGACTACCCTTCCCATCATATGCTCTTGAACACCATAAAAACACACCTCACATGGTCATTTTCAATTGACATTTTACTTAAAACATGCATTTTTATTGCATTTTTACAAAATACCATCTGTTGCCAAACCACACTTCTAACTTTTAGTGTTTTTTCTCATAATGATTTTAAAATTTGCTGAAGAAGACAGTCAACATGCTTCATTATACATATTTGATTATTTCATCTAATGTTTTATGTGGGTTCTCTGCCCCTTAAGCTAAATATTTCTGGGTTAAACAGAGTCACTACAGTACATATCCCAATATGATGAAAATATTTAAAACAAATGCTCTCCATACATAGTCTATCACTAATTTCTTTAATTTTATAGTTCTCATCATCTACAGTCCAGTTCATGCAGTTGTGACTCTTCTGACTGGGGGCATCTATGAAGCAGTGTGGACAATCCTCCAGTTGTTTCTCTCTTGTGCACTGCTCAATGATTCCACGCACAACAACTTATACAATTGCACACATAATCATTTTAAAGTTATGAAGTCACACAGGGTCAATGCCATATTTCCTTCACAATATGAGGCAGTACAAAACACAGAATAAGCACCCCCTCTCTCATTCAGCATTCTGTTCAGCATCTGGTTTTGAGTTTGGACAGAAACAGACCAAGCTCCGTTCACTTGCCGCTTCACAGGTGTTGGTGGCCAGAATCTCCCAGCTTTCTGAAAAACCATTGTTTGGTTACTGAAAAATTTACAGGAAGAAATGCATGTAACCTATCTTTGTACTTTATCATAAAGTGCTTTTAAAACCTTTTACTTTGTATGTCAAGCAACCCTTCAACTTTCAACTTAAAAAAGTTGTCTCTGTACAGGCTTGATCCAAAAAGGTTTCTGTCAGGGCCCTGCCAAACCCCTGAAACTTCTTGTGTACAATGTAATTGGGTCTCCTCTCTGTACAACTCATATCTGAATTATTTGGATTCTCCTGGTCAGGGCCTGGAGTCTGAAGTGGCTTAGTGATCTAGCCTTGTGTTTGTTCATTCTCATTGTTTTTATGGTCACAGTCACACCAACTATCCCCACTCCCATGGCCCATCTCAAACACCATCAATGGTATGTTTGTTTCTTCAGCTCCCACACCATCACCTGTATAACATCTTTGCATGGCCACTTGATTGCTGGTGTTAGCCAGGGACTTCTGACTGTTACGATCTTTAATCAATGACGTAGTTTAAATGGTTCATCTTCTTTCATTCAACAGCTGCATAATACTCTCAACCAATAGTTTAGGGCTAACATATCAAAAGTCTCTCTCTGTAATTAAGAAGAACTTTCTGTTTAAAGACATAGGAAGATGGGTGCTGTTGTACCATTAGTTTTGTACAATTTTTATCAATATGCTTTCTTGAGGCAGTTTTCTTACAGAATAGACACCCAAACCAAAACATCACATCATGTGATGAAAAGGTACTTTTTACTTTGCAGGCAATACTTATAAGCAACATAAACAATGGTAATAACTTTTTAACCTAAGAAATGTGGTTTGTTCCGAAGGCTCACCACCCATAATAGTTACCATTTCACTACAGGCAGCTACAGGGGTGTGATGCTTTGCTCTCTCTTTTCTACTTTGTGCTCACTGACACTGTCTTTTTTCCTCTTCTCTCTCTGCCACGTGTTCAGTAGCATATGTTCTCCTGCTGCTTTAAAAATCTCTTTTTCTGTAAGGGACTCATCACTTTTCTTTATTTTTGCTCTGTTCTTTAATTTTTCCCTCTCTCAGCCAGCCATGTGTTCATTAATGAAGAATTCTAAATGGACTGAGTTTACTGGAGGCACAGGGAGGCAAAGCCTTCTCTGATTGACTGTGGTGGCCCCACCTCTTCTCTGCGATCTGCCCTCCCTGGTGGGAAGGCAAAAGCTTTTATGCTCCAAGCAGCCTGGTTCCCTCAGCCACCTGCGTGGAGCATATAAAACTCAGAATGCCATGCCTTTGGGCAGTGTGAAACTGACAGCAGCCTTCTTAGCAAAATAAAAGAGGAGTTTTCTCTTCTCCAGGCCAGTCTCATATTTCAATTTCAGTGCCTAGCTTGGTCCCCAGACTGCTGGTCCTAATCTGAGTGGATTGATTTCTGTCAGATGGGTGTTTTCTTTCTTCCCTCTTGCCTCCCACTCTTCTCAGGAATCAATTAAAAGTCCATTCTCCCTTTCAAAGGCACTCATTTGTTTTCCAGATAAAGGAAATGGTAAGTACAATGTAATGAAGAAGGAGCATGGCTTGTTGAAAGCAGAGTAAAGGATGTGAAGATCTGAGGGTTTATAATGTCCCTCGTCACAGACTTGCATTGTGACATTGGAACACCAGTCATTTAAAGCTTGCTCTCAAGAGAAGTCTTTCTGTTGATTTTAAAAAGCAATCAGCCTGTGTCTCCTTTTCTTCACTCAAAAACAGGGATAATACTTGCCTTTCTCAGAGGACTACTTTGAAGCTTACTTCATTGTTTTTGCTTAGGTGCCTTATGGTCATCAGATGGAAACTGCTTTTGAAGTGCTAAGTGTTTCCACAATTGACCTTTCATTCATATGCTCTTCTCCTGGATCATAGGAGACTGGGATTTTATTCCGGGGGGAGGGGGGAACCCTCATGACAGAAGTTACCCAGTCACCCACCTGGGTCTTTCTGCTGGGATATGGAAATTCTCTCTCAGCTCACCTTTTAACATGGCTGTCTATAATCCTCCTTCCTCCTCCCCAAATTTCTGTGTCTCTCCCAAGCTTCCTGATGGGGTAGGAGGTCTGTTTACACTTAGGGCTGTAGGTCCAGTTACTGCCCCAGTCAGCCACTGAGGGAGGAACATGCTGAGTGAGTGAGTCATCGAACAGCAACCAGCTCCCATCCAATGCTGATCCAGTTACTGCCTTTGGAGTGGTACAAATAAAGCTGCCTTTTGTGCTGGAAGGGAAGTGGGGAGAATTGGTAGGGGTGGGGGAAAGAGAAGAGGAGGAAGTTGATCAGAGACCCATGAAGTGACTCTGGTGAGGGGTAGGAGAAGAGGCCTGGGGTGGGACCTTGTCCTTGGGCAGGCCTGGGCATGAGGACGGGGGCAGGACCTGGGGGGAGGAGAGCCAGAGTCCCAGGAGCTTGCTTTCCCCGGTGGAAGCTTCAAAAACCCACCCATGGATTCTTTATGTAACAGATTCATCTCTATTCTATATTTTCTTTAAAACTCTTTCTATATTTTTTTCTGTTTTTTAAAGAAACATTTTCCTTAATTACTTTTATTTTTTCTCCTCTTTTCTCTAATGTCTATTTTTTTCTCTCTTAGAACCCACTTTATTTTCTAAAATACTACATATAAACACACATACACAGAGACTCACCTGGCTTATTTACAGACTATTTTCACATGTTGCAGCTATTTAACCCCTCATTCATCTTTAAAATTAAATCATAACATAATCCAATAGCGAGGACACAAAACACATGGCCAGAAGGAAGCACTTCCAAATCTTGCACAGAGCCATCTGTAGCAGATGCCTCAGGCAAGGCCCTTTGTTAGTTCAGTCTTGTCTGTGCACTCAGTGATGAAAAAAGTACCTGGCAAGGCTAGGGAAAGTTGCCATTCACTGACTGTGTATCAGACTGTTAGCCAGGAGGCCTCCAGGCCCAGTCCTGAGGCAGAGATGACACACAAGCTTCTCAACACAAGTCATCATAGAGCACACACAGGGGATTTACAGGCTTTGGCAGGCTTTGCTGTGGAATGTGGGAGGATGCAGATTCATCCACATTTTGGTGGCTTTTCCATCTTCAGGGCAAAAATGGTCTGATATCCACTCAAACAGCTTTGTAATCACATTCACTAAATGCCCAACTCCATTGTAAACCTCCAATGGCTGACAAATAAACAGAGTCTCAGGCTCGCATTCTGCAGCTCTGCAATGCTCAAAACTTCTTTTGTCTCTTTCACAGGAGTGCAAATCCCTTCACCTGCATTGTTTGCTGCTCTGCCAAGCCAGGCATCCTTTGCAGGTGTGATGAAGTGGGACTGCCTGGGCCAACACAGCTGCCTAACCCCTTCCTTCTTGGTATGGGGTTTGTAGGTCAGACACTGCCTAGTGGTTGGAGCAGAAGTCAAAGCCAGACATAGAGTCAAGACTGCCTGGGAGGAGAGCCAGAATGAAAATCAGAGTCTGTTGACAAGCCAAAAGAACAATACAACAGCTGGAATCCAGCTGTAGCCAGAGGTCAGTGCTGGCTTGTCAGAGTCCATGAACAAACCAAATCAGTATTGTTGCCAGAGTCACACCTCTGGCAAGAAGTCAAAGCCAGGTGATCAGAGTCCAAGAGGGCCCGAAGGTGAGGCAAGGCTGGAGCAAGGTCAGAGCAGGGCAAGGACAAGACCATAACAGGGCTTAGGCTCGGCCAAGGTGGGGCAGGAACAGGATCTGGATCTGCAGAGCGGAGTTGAGATCTGAGAGAATCTGATACTCTGGGAGACAGCAAGAGGGTTTCTGCCCAGGAAGTGCTTGCAGCTTGGGGAAATAGTCTGGGCATTGTATGACCCAGGCTCTATTCTAAAATAGTCTGCAGCCTTGTGCCTGAAGTTTGAGTCACAGCTAGCTCTGTGGAAAGAGCAAATTAGCCGGCCCAGTTGCTGCTTCATGCTTGAAAGTTGACTCACAACTCTGTTGGAGGGGCAGCTAGTAAGGAGCTCTCGCATGGCTGGAGGCTTATCTCACAATATACTCGATCATGTTCCCATGCGACAGATCATGATAATAGGCAATTGGAAACACGGAGGTTAAGATTTTTGCCCAAGGACAAACAGAGAGTCAGTTCCACAGCCAGGATTAGAATTCAGGACATTCATTCACATTTCAGTAGCACGCATGGCTTTGAATGGTACTCAATGAAATGGACCTTTAGAAAGGGTTCCCCAAGGCCTTTTGCTAGGTTGAGAGAGAGAGAGAGAAAGAGCACGTGCTACAGCGCTAGGTCGTTGTTGTCATCCTTGCCCAACGGAAATCTGCCTTTTATGAGAGTGAGATGTTCCTTTTGGTGTCACAGATTAACAGATACAATAGGTAGCTGAGTGTGTGAATTGTTCAGCAAACCTTTAACTAGCCCCCTTAGTAGCTTTTAATTTACAAATCTATGCAACAACAGCAGCAACCTTTCATCACTGCCATTTTCACCATATTTTTTCTCTTTCCTTTTTGGCTTTCTCTTCTGGTTTGCTCCTCAGCAGTCCATCAACTGCCTGTGAGCCCGTTACACTGATGCCTGCTGTGTCACTAGGGTGACCAGATTCCTGATTTTATAGGTACAGTCCTGATATTCAGGGCTTTTTCTTATATGAGCACCTATTATACCCTCACAATTTTCCACACTTGCTAACTGGTCACCCTATGTGGGATAAAATTTTAAAAGAGAGAGAGCGAGACAGAGAGAGGCGAGCATTTAGATCTAAACCATTTGTGCAACCTACCATATGGCTAGAATGATCCACCAACCATCTACAAAGTGTTATTCTGCTTTGTACATTACTGTGCTGCACACAGTCCCCACTGTTAACCACACATCCAGTGGCCAAGCCATCTAAAAGTAGCTGGCCACTGGCCAACAAGCTGTCTTGTTATTCACTAGCACTAAGCAGGAAAAAAATCCACAAGCATGACAGATCTTTGGGCATGAACCCCTTGGAGGTGGAAATAAATGGAGTGCTATAGGGAAGCAAAAAAAGGAGGTAGGATAAGCAAACACTATTAAGGTTTTTCTCAAATGGGAAGAGTGTTTTCTGTCTTGGAGGTGGTGGTGAGGGGGCTGTTTCTATTGCTGTATACTAGTCTTATCCAAAGGACTGAAGGGCTATGTCTACACTAGAAAAAGTTAGGTCGTATTTGTCAATTTGAACTAATAAATTCGACTTTAATTTGAATTGAACTTAACCTTATTAAGTTGAATTAACAAAGTGGACTAAGTCACATTAAAGTTAAGTCGACTTAGTCCACTTTGTTAATTCGACCTAACTGCCCTTAATTCAACCTAAATAAAGGTGAATTAAGGGTTAGTTCAGGTCTACATTGTCCTTAGTTCAAACTAAGGAATTGAATTAAGGCTTAGTTCAAACTAACAGGTGGGTCTTAATTTGAATTAAGCTTTCATTAAGTTGAATTAAGGAATTTCTTAATTTGACTTAATGAAAGTCTAGTATAGACTGGGACTAATTTAGTTCGATTAAGCCTCCTTAATTCAACCAAAATTGCCAGAGTAGGTATAGCCAAGATTAATTCTATGCTCTAATAATGAAAGAGCATGCCCCAACAATGACTTACAAGGCAATATGTCATTAAACTTGCCCTATTGTACTGAATAGGTATGCTTTCCTGGGTTGGGCCAAGGCGCTAAGTTTTTATGCAGTTCAATCTGGCTACAAGTGCATTATAAATTAATCTGACACATAGGGATAAGAACCTGGAGGAGGAGATCAAATCAGTATCTTAGGTGTCCTAATGAAGCCCTAATACCTGAGGTGAGTAGGAAGGAGGACACTGGGAGAAAATCCAAGGAGGAAGATGCAACAGGACAGACAATCAGCAGGGAAAGTGGGGCAATCGGCTTGGTATCTTAGGTGCCTGTACACAAATGCAAGGAATCTGGGAAACAAGCAGGAAGAATTGGTAGTATTGGCATAGACAAGGAACTATGATGTAATTGAACTAACAGAGGCATAGTGGGGTACCTTGCATGACTGGAACACTGCCATGGATGGACATAAATTGTTCAGGAAGGACAGGCAGGGAAGAAGAGGTGGAAGAATAGAACTATATGTAAAAGAGGCTTATGACTGCTTGGAGCTCCACTACAAAAGTGGAGACAAGCCTGTTGAAAGTCTCTGGGTTAAGTTTAGAGAAGAATGCAACAAGGGTGATGTCATGGTGGGTGCCTGCTATAGATGATTAGATCACAAGGAGGAGATGACTGAGGCTTTCTGTGGACAACCAGCAGAAATTTCCAGGTCATAGACCCTGCTTCTCATGGGGGACATCAATTACCCTGACATCTTATGGGAAAGCAAAACAGTAGCACACAGACAATCCAGGAAGTTTTTGGAAAGTGTTGAGGACAAATTCCTGGTACAAATGCTGGAGGAACCAACTAGGGGCCTTGCACCTCTTGACCTGCTGCTCACAAAGAGTGAAGAATTGATCAGGAAAGTAGAAGTGAATGGCCACCTGGGCACCAGTGACTGTGAGATGGCAGCGTTCCGGCTCCTGATCAAAGGAAGAAAGGAAAGAAGCAAAACACAGACCCTGGACTTCAGAAAAGCAGACTTTGGCTCCCTCAGGGAACTGATGGGCCGGATCTCTTGGGAGGCTAATCTGAAAGGGAAAGGTGTCCAAGAGAACTGGCTGTATTTTAAAGAAACCCTACTAAGGGCACGGGAAGATACCATTCTGATGTGCAGAAAGAACAGCAAATATACAGGATGTCCATTGTGGCTCATCACACAAATCTAGGGTGGGCTGAAGCACAAAAGAGGCTGTGTTCACACACACAGGGTTATTTCGAAACAAGTTATGTCAAAACAACTTGTTTCGAAACAACACCTTATTTCGAAATATCTTATTTCGAATTAACAAAATGTTAATTTGAAATAAGAAAAAAAGCGGGAAACGAAATAGCAAGTTCACAGTGTGAACATGCTATTTTGTTACCCCTGGGGGTGAGCCACTGCTGGCTCACCCTGCAGCCCCAGAAAGGGGGCTGCAGGCACCAGCAGGGGGTGAGCCACTGCCGGGTGGCTCAGCCCCCCCGCCAGAGCTGCCCCCAGACCCTGCCAGCGGGTTGGGGGCGCAGGGCTGAGCCCGCAGCCCGGGCTGCTCCCTAGACCCCGCCGGCGGGTCGGGGGCAGGGGGCTCAGCCCCCCCGCCAGAGCTGCCCCCAG
>ML682008.1:7673632-7700691 GCA_007922195.1 Podocnemis expansa
CAGTGTTCGGGGGCAGCTCTGGTGGGGGGCTGAGCCGCCCTGCAGCAGCTCTGGGGCCCCCTTTCTGGGGCTGAGGGACAACCCTCAGCACCCTGGCCAAGGTCCTGAGGGTTCCCTGGCCAGGGTGCTGAGAATCCAATGTTGTTTCGGAACACTTTGTTCCGAAACAACATGTTCACACGCCTTGTTTCGAAACAAGGGTTTCGAAATAAGTTTGTTTCGTCCCCAAATGGGGTTTAACTTGTTTCGAAACAACTGTGCGTCGTGTGAACATGTTTTTTTTTTGTTTCGAAACAACGAGGTTGTTTCGAAACAAAAGTGCTGTGTGAACACAGCCAGAGAGGCTTATAAGAAGTAGAAGTTTGGACAGATTACCAGGAAGGTGTATAAAGATATTTCTCAGGCCTACAGGGGTAAAATCAGAAAAGTCAAAGGGCAATTAGAGTTGCAGCTAGCAAGGGGATGTGAAGGATAATAGGAAATGGTTCTACAAGTATGTCAGTAACAAGAAGAGGATCAGGAATGGCGTCGGTCCATTACTGAATGGGACAGGTATCCTCATGGAAGATGATGCAGAAAATGCTAAGTACTCAATGTTATCTTTTACCTCAGTCTTCACAGGCAGGGTCAGCTTCCAGGCTACTACAATGGGTAACACAGAATGGAGAGAAGGAGAACAGCCCTTGATGATGATGAAAGTTCAGGGTAAGGACTGCTGAGAGAGTTGGATGTGCACAAGTCTATGTGGCCAGATGAACTGCATCTGAGGGGTCTGGGAGAGTTAACTGATGTGATTTTAGAGCCTCAAGCCATTATCTTTGAAAACTTGTGGCAAATGGGGCAGGTCCTGGATGATTAGAAAAAGGCAAATATAGGGCCTATCTTCAAGAAAGGGGAAAAGGAGGACCCCAACTAAAGACCAATCAGTCTCACCTCAATCCCTGGAAAAATTGCGGAGCAGGTCTTCAAAGAATCCATTGTGAAACACTTTGAGGAAAATAGAGTGATCAGGAACAGTCAGCATGGATTCACCAAGTGCAAATCATGCCTGACCAACCTGATCACCTTCTTCGATGAGATGACTGGATATGTGGATGTGGGAATAGCTGTCAATGTAATATACATCAATTTTAGCAAAGCTTTTGATATGGTTTTCCACAGCATTCTTGTCAACAAGTTTATAAAGTTTGAATGAATGGACCATAAGGTGGAAAGAAAGCTGGCTAGGTCATTGGGCTCAGTGGGTAGGGATCAATGGCTCAATGTCTGGTTGGCAACCAGTAACTAGTGGAGTGCCCCAGGGGTCAGTTCTGGGGCTCGTTCTGTTCAACATCTTCATTAATGATCTGGATGATGAGATAGATTACACACTTAGTAAATTTCGCAAACGACGCCAAGCTGGGGAAATGGTAAACACGCTAGAGAGCAGGAATAGGATTCAGGGAGACCTAAACAAATTGGAGCTTTGGGCCAAATGAAATCTCCTGAGGTTCAACAAAGACAAGTGCAAAGTCCTATACTTAGGAAAGAAATATCCCATGTACTGCTACAGGCTGGGGGCCAATCAACTAAGTAGCAGCACTGTAGAAAAGGGCCTGAGGGTTATGGTGGACAGGAAACAGTGTGCTCTTGTTGCCAGAAAGGCCAATGGCATGTTGAGCTATATCAGGACGAGCATTGACAGTAGATTGAGGGATGTGATTATTTGCCTCTTGTGAGGTCACAGCTGGAATACTGTGTCCAGTTTTGGGCTCTGCACTACATAAAGGATGTTGACAAATTAGAAACAGTCCAGCGGAGGGCAATGAAAATGATTAGGGGATTGGGGCACATGACCTATGAGGAGAGACTGAAGAAACTAGGTTTATTTAGTCTGCAGAAGAGAAGACTCAGGAGGGACATGATAGCAAACTTCAACTACTTGAAGGGGTGCTCCAGAGAGGAAGAAGGTAGGCTGTTCTCAGTAGCAACAGAGGACAGAACAAGGAGCAACATTTTCAAGTTGCAGCTGGGGTTGTCGAGATTGGATATTAGGACAAACTTTTTCAGTAGAAGGGTGCTGAAGCATTGCAATAGGTTACCTAGGAAGGTGGTGGAATCTCCATCTTTGGAGATATTTAAGGCCCAGTTAGACAAAACCCTGGCTGGGATAATTTAATGGAAGTGGTCCTGCTTTTAGGAGGGGGTTGGACTAGATGATTTTGTGATGTCCTTTCCAACTCTATGATTCTATGAAAGCTTTAGGAGCAGGTTGGATAGGCAGTTGTGCAGAGTGCCAGATATAGGGATTGGGGGGATGTGGGCCCTCCAAAGAACTATAGTGAGCAAAGACCAATTTGCTTCTGAGTGAGATCATCTTATAGTGGGCTTGCTGTGCTGTAACTTATGTGCATTAACTTCATCCCTTTCATTAATGTGTTTTACCTTTCCTGAGTGTACCAAGTAGAGGTAAAATAACTTTCCAAAGGCACTCTTTTAAAGTGTTAGACAGAAGTGGCCTCAAGTGGCCTCATTTTTTCATCCTTGTTAAGACACTGATTATGGGGTGACATTAGCCATGACACTGAGCCCCTAGAAGCTATGTATAGAAGAGGGGTTATAGTATTTTCCTACTAACTAAATTTCTTTACCCAGACTAGCTACTTCTGTCAAAAAGTCATATATTACAAATATTTCACCCAGTTCTATGCCAAGGTCACTTAAATTGTCCGAATTAAGGAGAAAGGGAGTGTCTGATTATACGAATCATTGTATTTCAGCTTGGGATGCTACGAAAGCTGCCTCTGCATCATGGTTTCTAGTCCCAGAATGTGTATTGTGCATTGGGGATATTATAGAAAATGATGGCTGAGAAAATGAGTTTCTAGCTTAAATGATGCCATCCTCTCAGAGAGAGCACTATGCTATTAGAACATCACAGGAGAAACTCACATTCACTTGACCTTTTGATACTGTATATTAACTGCTTAATCAAATGAAAAAGTGGCTCAGCATCTCTTTGAAAATATTGTACAAAGAACATTGACCAATCATATATACATATTCCCCAGCAGCTTTTTGAGGGCCATTCAAGTATTTGCCCATTAGCAAGATAGCTGCCTCTTTGCTGCTAAATGAAAAGGACTTAAACGTTTCCAATGTATTAGAGAACATCTCTCAATATTACATTTTCTGAAAATATGTGTTAAAATTGCTTCTTTCTTATAGACTAAAATAGGCTGCATGTTCCAATTTATAACAAATTAAAGCAAGGTGGCAAACACCAGGCCTTGTATCAATGTTGACAATTGTTTGCCTTCTCATAGCATCTGTAACCCTTTCTGAAATGAACAGACCAAGCCTTTCCCACCTGGTGTAATTTTGGCTTTGGAATCTGAATCTGGAAGGCGAGTGTGAAGTGGTGAATGAATACCATGTGTCCTGTGTCCCTGTGAGCTACATACACAAGAGGGAATGCAATAAAACCAACTACAGCCCAACAAGAAGGCCTGCTGTCATTACAATTATTAGAGCAAACCATGCACCACTGAAAGGAACAGGACTTTTGGCACTAGTTTCAAAGAGATTATAATGACCTTTTCCAGTCACAGGTAACTTTCTGGTCAATGCATTGCATGTGCTGGAAACTTCCATGACATCACAACTGCATCTCTTCTGAAGATCACCAGGTACCATTTTAGCTGCGGTCAGCACACATCACTGAAGGCTTCATGAAAAGTTCCCTTTCCCATCAGTAAGGAAATAAAGACAAGTCTGCCCTACTGGAAAAAGTCTTTTAGGGAATATAATCTGAGAGCGCAGTTCTCCTAATGCTTATAGAGTACTCCAACCCCCGATACCATCACTGCTGAAATATGGTTGCACTATCAGTTATCATGGATTGCCACTAGGGATACCAAGGTAATGAGCAGTAAGGTCATCCTTAAACTGATGCATCAGTTTAATACATTTCCAGTGTAACTGAGAGGGAAGACTAAAGTTCAGTAATGTCTATAGAAGAAAGCCAGTGCACAGATTTTTTACAAGATTTTTTTTCTGCAAATAAAAGGCCTCAACAGAGCTACATGGGTTTAGATTTCTTGTCCACAGCCCCTTTTAAAATACAGATTATATGATTTAAGCAAATTGCTAATAGTTTCATTGAATAATTTATATCAAAACATTGTGTGTGTGTGCATGTGTGTGTGCGCACACGGGCACATGCAAATTACAGCAAAGATTATGTTAGTTTAGTTTAGACTATGTTAGTTTAGTTCAGCTAAACAAGCAACAAATCCTATTTATTGCATCAGCTTTCATGAGAAAAAATCCCACTTGCTCAGATACTTGAAGACAGGAAATTTATAGAAGGGGAGGAAATAAATGCAGGGAAGTGTAAGTTGTAACATCAGGTCAGACTGTTACAGCTGATAAATAAATTTGTTAGTGTTTAAAAGTGCCACAGGACTCCTAGCAAAAATCATAAACCCCTATCTTTGTAATAGAAAAAAATTTTAAGTAAACTCAAAACAAAAACAAAAAAAGTCTAGTCAGTCACCTTTGTAGTAAACTAAAAGCATACCAAAACAAGAAAGAAAGAAAGTAAAGTCTTCACACACAAGCATAGAGTCTGAGGGTATGTCTACACTAGCAAATTAATTTGAATTAAGGAACCTTAATTTGAACTAATTTGAGCCCTGTCTGCACTAGGCTTCGTCTAGTTGGAACAAAAAAAATTTAGTTTAGTTCAAACTAGTTTGGCTGGTTAGTCTGAACCAACTGATTAGTCAGAACTTATTTCAAACTTCAGTTCGAACTAGCACAATGTAGTCATGCTAGTTCAAACTAAATAAGTCCAAACTAGTGATCAGTTTGAACTAACCACATTTTTTTAGTTTGAACTAACTTTTAGTTCAAACTAGCAACACTTTTTTAGCTTGAACTTAAAAGCCAGTTCAAATTAAAACAAACATGGCTAGTTTGAACTAAAAAGTTAGTTCAAACTAAAAAAAGCATAGCTAGTTCGAACTAACTTCAAACTACTTAGTTCAGATTAAGCAAGTTCGAATTAAGCTTTTAAGTGCAGACATAGCCTGAGATTCCTCTGTGGCAGTGGATGCACAAAGTGACTGCCTGCTTCCATGCACAGGAGGGTACAAAGAGATTTAAAGATGTTTAAATTAAAAGACCGAACGATTTAAAGATTTAAGGACACTGTAGCATGCTCTTAGTCAGTCACAGTGATGAAGCTTCACTGTATAGTGCATCACCAGAATTTCCTAGTGTTACCTTAAAGAAGTAAACTGTAAATGTGAATGTCTGCCTAATGGAATATTTACTGGCATAAAGGATCAGATCAGCAGAGCTGCAACAGCCTTCTGTCATTCCACATTCAACAACAGCTGTCCCTGGCTCTGCCATTTGGACTGTCACATATGTTAATTGGACGATGGATGTTGTGAATTTCTGCCCCTGTTTTTGCAACAGACATCTACAAATGGGAGATAGGCCATCTAAGCAGAATGTGGCATGAACAGCAGCACAGACAGAAATTGTTTTGCCAAAGTTTCTCTGTATGTAGAGAATGAATGTTACAATAGACACCGATGATGCCTGCTGTGAAGTTAAGGAACTGTTTTTACTCTAACCCTTTGTTTCCAGATTCACATAATTTTTCCAAGCATTCTCTTTGGGTGCTAAACTGGTCCATGCTGGAAGATGAGTTGTGCGTGTAACAACAGTTCTCAGAACACCCAGGACTATGAGTCACCTTGTTATCCTATGCCTCCAGGGAAGGGAATCTTTCTTGTAGTAGATGGATGCCCATTCCCTGACACCCCCAGCCTTGCAGACACACAAGCGCTATCCTCTAGGCTGTGCCAGGCCTTTCTTCACTTTGCAGGTTACCAGTCTGAGAGTCCCTTTGACTCATTCCCCTGTGATATCCACCCCTGAAACTGGCTACTCATAGGAATTCCAGATCCTTTGCACTCAAAGGCACAATATATCCCGTTTTACCATAGAATGCCACGCTCCAGTAAACAACACTTATAATAAAGCAAATGAACATTATTTAAGAAAAACTAAGATACTGATTGAAAGAAATGGTTACAATATAATACAATACTAGATCATAAAATACAAACCTCTGTCTATGCTTAATAATTATTTTTAATCAGTAGGTTTCCTGCTAAAGTTCAGTCCATTGCAGAGAAGGCTGATTCATGAGAATTAGGATCTAATTATTAATGAAAGCTCTGTGCTTCTTAAGGAATATCCTCAGTGAATGGATACAAAGTGCTTCTCCCGCCTTTAAGTTATTCTGAAAACAGCTTTTTGTTTCTCTTCACAGACAAGCCAACGCCTATGGTGTTAGAAACTTTTTTCATCTTTAAGTGGTTTTGGTTGATTGTCATGGCCTATGATGGTTTCCTATTTGGAGACTTAGCATTGTGCAATGCTGAAGAATTGAAACTTGCACTGAACCACTGGTCAGAAAGGGCAGGGTGACAGTTCCCCTTCCCTGAACAGGCCATGAGTAAGTCCTAGTCTATACTCGCTGCACTTTTCAGCAGCAGTTGACAGGAGATATGCAAGTAAAATGTAAAATTGTAAAAATATGTAAAATACTGTGCATACCTCACAATGACTTACTCAGACCTCTCTATACACTACATTACTGATGTTCCAGTTCTGGGACTGGAGTTGCTGTGGTGGTTTCCAGATCAATTGAGCATGCCTACACAGACATCTCAGTTTAACCCCGAAGATCATACAGACAACAGCAATTCTGCATTCGTCAGTATAGACTTAGCCTAAAATATATGACGTCCTAGTGACTGATTGCTAGTATAAGTCTACAAAGCAATACGTTATTCCTTAAGTATTACCCCTACATACATCTCTATGATTATGAATCTTGACAAGTTACACATGCTATGAATAGAACACACATTATTCTTTGTGGATAAATATCTTGTAAGATACATGTGATGCAGTGAGTTTGCCCGTTCTGAAATGAGAAATGTTTGCAAAGAACAGAGGACCTTTCGCCAAGGAGTTTCTGTGTTACATGTGTAACAAAACCCTCCCAGATATTTCTGAATGTCAGGAATGTGGCAAGGAAAACAACCTTTTCTCATAATCAAATAATCCTAACTGGGGAATTCTAGCTAGTGAACTTTTTCTGCAGAGCTGCAACTAAAAGGATTGACGTTTGAAAACTGTGGCAGAGATAGTGTTCTTAGGGGACCATTGAGCTAACAGCCTTCCTTAATTTGGAATAAAAATAGTCTTGAAAATGGAGTATTGAGCTTGTGCAGAAAGAGACTGTTTTTGAAAGAGCACAGTGAAATATATTCCTGGTTGCAGCCAAAATCTTCTCTGTCAGTCAGGCTGTAATTTCTACAGGCTAAATAACTGTAGATTACTGAAATCTTTTCAGCTTTCTTTTTTAAAAAATTCTTTCAAAAAAGAAAAAGCTATCTTTTTGTGAATGCAAACAGGAAAAACAAACTGAAATATCATTGCCTTATCTGTCTTCAGAGCATTAGTAGTTCCTTCACTCAGCTAGACTCTAGCTAGCTGTGCAAAGGTGATGCAAAGCATAATCCCATCATCATCTTCAGTCTGCACAAAATAACCACCCAAAATCTACATAACACAACCATGCTGCACCATACTGCCCTTGATACAATATTAGCTTGCTGCTAGCAGCACCCAACATCATTAAGGTTATATTCAAAACATCTTGTTCTGTTGGAGGTCTTATTTTCTGAGCCTGGCCATTGAAGCAACTTCCATTCTAATCCCTATTTTTCTGGATAAGTTTAACCAGGAAGTGGTAAGCAGTGGTAAGGAAAGCCCAGTTTATGGGCTGCCCCAGGTGTTTTTGCCTTTGCTTAGCCAAATACAAGGCCCCAGCCAGTCAAGTTGACTCTTTGATTTGCTACCATTGTAGCTAGCTAGTGATACAACATATTTAAAGAAAACCATAGGCCTTATGGGCAGACCTAAGTATCTAGAGGCTAACAAGCTTCTCTTCCCCCACCCTTACATATGCTGCTTCTCCTTCCCTCATTCTCAAGTCCCACATGTTCGTTGTCTCTGCCTGCATCCCCTTACTCACCTCACCCGGCAGCCTCAAAGAAATCATCAGGCCTGGGAGTCCTGAAGCAGGGAAACAGGAGACCACTTGCCACCCAGCCACCCAGTTGCTTCCTTCTTCCCAGGGCTGCAGGGACATGTAGTGTTGCTGCTGGGGGAGCCACTGCCTCTTCACTAGTGGGCACCAATGTTCCCTCTAATTTTTCATAGTCTGTGTGTGCAAAAAATTTCTTTGTGTGAACAAAAATATTCTTTGTATGTGCTAATATTAGCACTGTTGAATTTTTTGTGTGCACTTTATTTTGTTGTGTGTGCAGATTTCATGACCTGTGTGCATGTGCACATGTGCATACCTTAGAGGGAACAATGGTGGGCGCCCCTAGAAATCGGTGGGGGGGGGGTGTAACAGGAACATTTCATCAGTGTGCATCGAACATGCCCCTCCAAAAGCAAATTTAATTTCCTGTGCATGCCCCTTCTCTCCAGACACATCATTGTTCAAACTGGTTTTCAAAGATCTTTGCTACATCTGTTTACTTCAAATTCATCTTCTTTTCATGGTTTTAAATATTCTGAGAGCTGCACTGCTCTGATCTTTTGGCTTGCATTACATCAGTGCTCTGCTATTGGAGTTCTTGTCACTTTTCCTTGCAATGATAAAGATGTTTCTTTTTCACATCAACACATTTCTTTACTAGAATACAACAGAAGAGACTCTGTCTCCATTGATTCTCTCATACCATATCATGTTTTTAGGTGTTGACATAAATACAGTATTCCAAAAGACTATCTGATTCTTGACACCCAATATACCCAGATGACTGCAGCAAGATATCTTGTTTTTTAAATGCTTTATTATAGGATAATTTGAAATGTTACATTTATTTATCTGCCAGTTTGGTAAATCAATATTTGTAGGTCTAACTGCAGTCATTCTTTATCCTTTAGGAATAGGCCCCAGCAGCTGAAAGAGTGCATTTGGGTTCACAAATATCTGATAATTTTTAGTGCCAAGAACATCTCTTGCTCTAGTTCTCCCATAGATTTTTCTTTAATGTGACATGACTGACTAATTTTGCCTTTATACTCTTCATTTAATAAGGTCATCATGAAGCAGTACCCGGTCCCCTCATAGTTATGTCAGTGCATGGAAGAACAAAGTAGAGCAATCAGACATCAAATTTACCATAAGATATGTGCTTGCACTAGAATAATCTATAAAGTGGTGGAAAAACTTCAACAGCAAGCAGGAGTATCACAGAAGCTATTAAATTCAGGTTCAACACGCACACCAGCAAAAGAAACAGGTTTCACAAAAGGTCACAAAGTTGGGGTGAAATCCAAAAAAGGCAAACTGAAGTGAATGGAGCTGTGCCAATTTACCCCAGCTGAGGAACTAGCCCACAATATGGAAAAGAACAAGGAATAAGCAATCCAGAAAAAGTTTGTCCTAGCCTGCAGAAACTATAACCCCCACCAATATAATTTATTATGATGATAGAAATGTAAACTCAAGTTCGCTCTCATTGACACAAGTGTTATACTTAGAAGACTTCTATTGAGACAAATATGGCTCTGTTGGGGCAGCTACCGCACACTAGCCTGGAAATGGTTAATAAAGACCTATGGAGGCTCTGCTAGAAATAGCCAATCAGGGTTGAGGAGGTCCTATATAGGCAGCCAACAGAGTGCAGAAGGGGCAGTCACACCTAGGATGTTCATGGAAGGAAGGCTACCCTGGCTACTCTGCAGGCTGAGAGATGCAAGGACCTTGGACAGAGGAGTGGCTGACTCTGGAAATGTCAGGGTACTGCAGCAGATTGCAGCTGCTACTGGAAGTGGCTAGTCTGGGACTGTAAAATCTCGTGGAGCTGGAAGAGCACAAATTATGGCATGGCCAGAGGCGTGTATCATGAAGTGGATGCCATGGGCTTTGAAGAGATATGGGTACTAAGGTGTAAGAATTGCAGGTTAGATACAACCACACGGGGGTACTGGGACCTTCAAAGCTATTCCACAGACTCACCAGCAGGAGGTAAAAGAGCAGTGAGTGCAAACTGCATCACAGTGACTCTAGCATTTTTACAAATATGCCAGGTAAGTCAAAAAATGATTGCAAACCTGGTGTCGCTAGGAAGCTGGAGAAGCCAAAAGATTCGTCACTATCAGAGTAACTCCCTTAAAGCAAACTCCTTGAGAAGTATCTTGAACAGTTTCACATGGCAGCATCTGTCTGCATTCACACAGTAGCTGAATTTGTGCCTGTTTGTGTTGTGCATATAAATTCTGTCACTTCTGGCTGATGGAATGTACTTCTTGATCTGTGTGCATATCATCATACTCAAACATGGAGCCTGGAGGAAGCAGCTGTAAAATTTGGCCCTTGTGCCCATTTAAAAACATGGACTAATTACTTCAGATGCTTCTGAGGAGTTGGCGCAACTCTGCATTCCTACAATCCAAGTCAGTGCACTAGAGGAAAAACCTGATCTTGATCTAGTGCATTGGTGGAAAAGCCTGGCCAGCTGCAACAACATCACGACTAAGGAATCTCTAGGGATTCATGCTTCCGCTAATATTGTAACCCTCTTGGTCTAATTGTAACCTCTCTCCCTGATTTCTCACCAGATTACTGCAGGCCAGCATTTTCTTAATATGTCAATAATTCTACTACCTAGTCTCTTCAGATATGTTGCTTATTAACTTCACACAACACAAGGATCCTAACTCTATTTGTGATGGAGTATGCAAACTACCTATTGGACTATATGGGAGTAATGAGCTAATGTGGGCTCAGGTTATTCCACCCTGTTATGCCCATGAGAAATGTCAGGACTGGAGCATATATGTTACAAGTAGGTTTGCTGGGGGTGCAGCAGCACCCACAGCTGGAAGTGGTTTCTATCATATACAGGGTTTGCAGTTTGGTTCAATGTCTCTCAGTGCCTAGCCAGCTTAAGGGAGACAAACACAGCTCAACTGAAGGCAAATTTTGAAGGCAACTAGCCCAAATTTTTCCACCACTTTATAGATTATTCTAGTGCAAGCACATATCATATGGTAAATTTGAAGGCAAATTTTCAGTTATCAGGTCCTAGACAAAGAACTGACTAAAGATATGAGCTCAACAGATGACTACTGCCCAACAACCATGAGGTCTAGATGCTGACTTACCTAAGGAGGGAACTATTCCTCTCTATTACCTGTGAATTAAGTTTAGAGCCATAGTCCAACCAGCATGTTCTCAAGGAAGAGAGTGTTGCCCTAAATCAAAATTTGGGATGAATAATTTCTGTTAATTCCACTTCTCTCTTTTTAACTCTCTCCTCTTCAGGAGTAGCCAACAAAGTGACCTGGCTGGAGCATTAAGTCACAGGAAGACGCTGGCATGACCATTGGCAGGGGATACACAATGGAGATGAGAGCTGCTATGCCATACCTGGCTAAAAGGAGGCACTATCAATGAAACAACATCTTCACACCTAAATTCTTGAAAGTTTCAAGGGAAAAATGTAGCAGAACAAAAATCAGCCATATAAATGGTAACATTATAAAAATATAAGAAAAGCCATACTGGGTTAGACCAACAATTCATCCAGTCCAGTATCTTATCTTATGACAATGACCAATTCCACGTACTTCAGAGGGAAAGAACAGAGCAGGTAATCTTCAAGTGATCCATCCTATCAGTCATTCACAGCCTTTGATAAACAGCAATCCCTGTCTATCCTGGCTAATATCCAGTGAAGGACCTATCCTCTTTGAACCCTTGAACTTACCTAGTTCTTTTTTCCTTTGGACCATGTTAAAGTCTTAGCATTCTCAACATCCCCTGGCATGAAGCTCCATAGGTTAACTGTGATTTGAGTGAAGAAATATTTCTTTTTTTTATTGGTTTTTAAACCTATCACCTAGTAATTTCATTTGGTGACCACTTGCGTTATGAGAAGTAAAGAACACTTCCTTAATTATTTTCTTCACACCAGGCACAATTTTATAAACCTCTACCATGTCACCCTTAGATTGTCTCTTTTCTAAACTGCAAATTCTCAATCTTATCTCTAATCTCTCCTCATAGGGAAGATTTACCATATTACTAATAATTTAGTTGCCCTTTTCTGTACCTATTCCAGTCCCAATATCATTTTTGAGATGGTCTGACCAGATCTGCACCTAATGTTCAAGATGTGGCTGCACCATGGATTTAAACAGAGGCAATATGATATTTTCTGTCTTATTATCTATCCCTTTCCTAATGATTCCCAGCATTCCATTAGCATTTTTTGACTGCTGCTCCACATTGAGTTGATCTTTTCAGGGAACTATCCAGGATGACTCCCAGATCTCTCTCTTGAGTGCTAACACCTAATTAGACTCAATTTTATTTGTATATTGCAACTGTGTTTTCCAATGTGCACTACTATGCATTTATCAACATCAGAAATCATCTGCCATTTCGTTCTCCAGTCACCCAGTTTTATAAGATACTTTTACAACTCTTTGCAGTCTTCTTTGACTGTAAATATCTTCAGTAGTTTTCCAGCATCTGCGGATTGTCACCTCACTGTTTACCACTTTTTTCATGTCATTTATGAATATGTAAAATAGAGGTCCCAGCACAGATTCCCTGGGGACACTACTATTTACGTCTTCCATTCTGAAAACTGACCATTTTGTTCCTACCTTTTAACCAGGACAGGATCTTTTCTTTTATCCCATGACCATATACTTTGCTTTAGAGTTTTTGGTGAGGGATCTTGTGAAAGGCTTTCTGAAAATCTAAGTATACTATCCTCCCATGCTTGTAGACTCCCTCAAAGAATTCTAATATATTGTTGAGGCATGATTTCTCTTTACAAAATCCTCTTGACTCTTCCCCAACAAATCATATACATCTGTGTGCCTGTTAATTCTGTTCTTTACTATATTTTCAACCAATTTACCTGGTCCTGAAATCAAGCTTATCAATCTAAATTGCTGTGACTGCTTCTGAATCCTTTTTTAAAAAACTAGTGTCATATTAGCTATACACTAGTCATCTGGTACAGACGCTAATTCAAGTGATAGGCTACATAATACAGTTAATAGGTCTGCACTTTCCATGTCCTTGTTTCTGAGATATTAGAGTTACTTTTAGAAGGTAATTGAGACAAAAAAATAATCATAGTCATGTATGATGCAGGCCTCAAACCTGAAGATTTTTCAGAGTTCTCAATATACATGATACGTGGCTCAAAAATCTAACAGGAAGGAAAGAAGCAGAAGGAGCAGAAGATCGTTATATGGTATCTTTCACTAAGAAGGAAGAGGTTAAAAAAAAAACCCACCAAAGACTTCCACAAAGCTAAGCAACTCTTAATCTCGTGTAACCATGGAGTTAAGCAGGGCATTTGGAGGCATAAAAATGTAACAAAATGTGGGAAGTAAAACCAGTTTGGGAACACAGCACCCAGAGCATTAGCAACAACATTCTTGGTTACAGAAATGGGGGTCTGTAATTCAGTGGTTAGAGTTCATTTTGAGTTAAAAAGCTCAGCTTCCCATTGGTCAGCCAAAGTTTGAAGAGTTTTGGTTTGACAAAGCCTATTTACTTAGCAAGGGGCAAGATATGTCCATAAACTGAGAGGACATGGGACAGAACATGACTTTCTGCTCCTGTCTTCTTGCACAAATAGCTTTAATACCTCCAGTTCATAAAACATAACCACATGCTGGTATTAGTCTTACCCAGCACTCCCTTTAAAGTCCTGTGCAGCTACCCTCTCACTTTTTCTGGCTCACTTTCCCTTTGCACTTTCTTCCTGTCTGCCTTTCCACTCTTTCAGCTAAAATGTTAATGATCTTGTTGGCTCCGCCAGCTCAAACTATCTCGTAACTAGACCCACCCAGCTATTATCATTCAGGCCCTTTTCTAGAGAAACTAATTGGATTTACAGTGACCAGAGTGTTACTAATTCATCTGCGGCTTCTTAGCTCATTTATAACACTAGGAGGAGGATGCTGAACAAGGAAGTGCTCTGTGACTGAGGGTCTTATTTCCATTCTTCCCTTGGCTCCTATATTAAGACATAGCTCCTCTGGCTCCCATTTATTGGCTCCATAGACACTTTTGAGTAGCAGCGGGAACTGACTGAGGTTCTCTATTCAGGGCCCCCTTCAAGTTCTCCAAGTTTGAACCTGTGACCTTCACTTCTAGTCCTGTTTTTTATTAGTTGTTCCCAGAATTTATTTGGGCCTTGGGTTTAGTTGTTCCCCCCCATAGGTGAAGGAAGTGCCTTCAACATAGCCAGGCACAAGCCCATCCACCCTGGGATTCACTACGTGCTGGAGACCACTCCCAAAATGAATGGAGAAGATTTTTTCTAGCTAGGCCCCATTCTTCTCTCTCACTGATTTGTGTGGTATAATGTGGTTTTAAACCAGACTTGCCAATCTAAGCCCAGTTTGCCTTACTTTCCTGAAAGTCACAGGAAGACAGACTAGACACCAAAAGTCTGCAACTTTCTCCAATTGGCACAGATGGGAAACTATTGGGCAAAAATGTGTACAGTGCAGGTCAACATTTTTTTCCTTAATCTGTAAGAGAACGAGCATTAGGCACACATGCCAAGCTGTGAAAACATGGACATATTATGACCCATCTTGCCAGGTGTCTGAAATGCTGAGGGGAAGGTGAAAAAACTCACAGTGTTGAGGCCACCTCCATAACAATCAAAAGTTTCTTTCCCAATCCCCAGAAGGTGACTAGCATGATGCCTACGATAAGGCCCCAGAACCTAGCAATACTCCAGCCCCGAGGAGACTGGGGGAATGAGTCCATAATGGCATCTTGGGCAGAGAATGACTTATAAATAAGGTGTTTGCAGGCCTATGTGCTTTTGCTGAGCCCTGCCGGCCAGCCATTCATAAGGAAACAAAATCCCTGTAGGATGGAGCCCACAAGGAAAGGAGTTAAAATAGGTGAGGGGCTCAATCTTCTTCTTTCCTCTGTTGGCCTAAAGAAAGCATTCTGACATCTGAAGGTATGGGTGAGTGGGAATGTTATGTTTTCTGTTGTGTTAGATTGCACTGCATTCACACAATACCCTCTCTATCTTCAGTGGGGGGGTGCATTAATCATTAGTAATGATTATATATGGGATTTTTGATTCCTCTGCACAGGAAGGAAATATCATTAGGAGGATGTCAAATCTGCTTCAAGAGTGATAAGAAAAGACTGAGCATGAAAGCAAAGCTTATTTTAAAAACAAAAATCCTCAAGGAGGGGAGTTGTATTTTGTGTCTGTTTTTCTGCCATTCATTCTGAGTGGACACTGAAATCAAGATTCACAAGTCCATTTAAACCTCACATATCTCTTCCCCCGCAAGGAAGAGAAGATTCCAAAATGATTATCAATAATGATATGAAGAAAAGTAATATCAGTAGAGCATTTTCTGCCCAGTAGGATCTGCGAGTCCTGTGTATGCCAATATCACTTTCATTATCAATGACATGCTGCTGATTCTTATGTAGAATATGGTAGCACTTTAACAGTGTACAGGAACATTCTTCAACAGTTTTAAACAAGACAAAATACATATGCAGTTGAAATTATGGGGGGAGACTAATTGGTAAATTATAATTATTCAAATGGAACTTAGCCATGACACTTCTGCTACTACATTTAGTCTTGCAAAAAATAAAAATCCATAGACTTTAATTATCAATAGGCATGACTTCTATTCATGAATCAGCTGAAAAATGGCACCTCCAGTGCCATGGATTGCCAACTCCATACTATGGCTCTAATTCATTACTGACATAGAGAGAAGAGTGCCACCTAATAAATGTCTAAGATCACCTTTCCAAGACCAGACATAATCTGAACCTCTATAATTTGGGGGACCTGAGAAGCTTGCTGCCTAGCATGTTGTTACTGCAACCATAAGAAATAACAACCAAGGCTGTGTTTACGAAATATAAACTGCTACTCTGCCATTTGGTATTCAGTGAGCTAAAAAATGTACTTTGGAAGTGGCAAAAATATAGCCTCTTGAGCAAGGTCATGAAGATTTGTAGAGCTGTTTGCTTTTCCCACATCTGCAGACACAAAGCCTGAGAGAATCATTGAAGACCAATAATAGGTTTAAAAAGGAAAATTAAATTTTATTCAATTGCCACAGTTAGGGTAGGGATATTCATTTAACCCATTAAGAACTCCATTAATTAAAATGTTTGTCAAGCATAAAGGAAAATGCTATTATCAAAGAAGATGTTATTGTTTCTGTTTCCCAGTCATGGGCAAAATATTTTAGCCTGACACCTTTTTCCTACAAAACCATATTTGATTTATATCCTTTGCTCTGACATTAAGCATTTCTTCCATTTGCTCATTTTAATCAGCCAAGTACTTCAAAAGTCTTGGCATGAAACATGTCAGCATCAGAATTATCTTGCTACATCTATTTTCTTTTCTTCCATTTTTCTATTTTATTGGGGGGGGAGGGGGGGAGGAAGCGTTTGGTTTTTTTAAAAACAAAATATCCAAAGGTCCTCACTTGCTCTACTCTGGAAAATGTGGCTTTCCTAATATTCTTTGAAAGTTCAATATATGTTGCACTGAAAAATAACCATATTAATTCTAAATCTTTATAATGAATTTTTATATTGAGTTATTAAAATAGCATATTAATTATTTATGTGCGATATTGTTGTATTCCCCAATAAGAAAATACATCTACTAAGAAAAAAATACAATGAACATTTTGCAGCAATGTCTTATTATTTATTCCATGCCCACATGTTAATCAATAGCTTATCCATCACAGACCACCATGAACATCAGTACATCTGAGATTTTAACTATGAGATACATATTTATAGTGTCATCTGATTAATTGCTGCCTTCCAGTATGTCACAGTATTTGCTGCAAAAGCAGTGGATGTGCTTTAAATTAAAAAGAACCTAATGACTTTAGAGGTAAGTACCTGCTATCTTAAAAGAAAACCATAGCCTACAGTGCAAGGTTCAGACTTGTACAGGGCTCAATCATCTGAAAACATCTTCTAATAACCTTCTTGGTGTGTTTGACAATCTGAATCACATTATGGGACAGATAATTCATTTTCTATCTAATTTTCTTTCTGGCAATACTGAAAATAAAATATATAAAGCAAAGGAAGACAATGGAATGACCTTCTAATAAAAAGAGCATAACAGGATACTTCAAATCCTATAAGATTTTTTTCAGAATTCATTACATTATGGGAACAAAGGGATTTCCAAGTCAAAAAGACAACACTGATAAGAACCATGACCAACCCTTGCCCCTGAAGGAGCAGACTGTGGCCCTGGCAATGTTCCCATACAGGGAAGAACAGTGGAGTAAGGGTTCCTAATTCCCCTTCCACACACCTGAGAAGAAAGTTGGACAGGGGCAAGGTATGGGCTGAGCCATCTCTCACCAGCCAGCACTTCTGAGTTTGATGGCATCACAGGGCCAGATACAGAGCTGGCACAGGGGGAACCAGTCTGGTTCCTGCTCTGCTCCCGGAAATGCTTTTATACAATGTAATTTACTTACGGACTGTAGTAAAGCTGCAATTTAGCTCTGAGGATTTTGCAGGAAACAAAGAAAAGAGTAATAAACTGAACATCATCACCTTTCCAGAGCACAGGTAATTCTAAAGGCCCTTCTTCCAGTGGTTCCCTTGAGTGGGAGGACGTGTTTTGGTTACTATGAATAGAAGAGCTCACAAATACCTTGTGAACAAGTTTGTCAAACATACTTCTTTTGGTCATGATATTTTCTCAGTGAAACTTTTGAGAAGAAATAGTGTGAGACATGGCGTGTTGCAGCGAGAAGGGCCCTCAGCAACTGTGTATGTCCAGTGTGTAACAGATGTGTTTAATATACTACAAGAAGGTTAAAGATGCTAGGTGATGAGTATAATATAAGAACCTGAGCAGACTAGAATAGATAGTTTTACACTAGGAGTGGTCAGGAAACCATTCATCTAAACAGAAAATTCCATATTTCCAAGCTGTTTTCCATTCCAAATTGAAGCAGACTACTAAACAAATTTAAAAATTTTGCAGTAGGAAAAAAATTGATGTTTTCAATTATAGCGACATTATTCAAAATACTGAAGCCATATTTCTCATTTTGAAATGATATTTTTATTTCAGATGAAATTTTGAAACAAAAAACATCACTTTGTTTTGAAAGGTCAACTTAATTTTTTTCATTTCAGTTCTCCCAGTGGGAAAGCTCTCCAACCCCCCCACACCCCACACCCCCCAAAAAACCCAGCAATTTTCTGTGGAAAACATTGATTTAGGCTAAACCATATTTTCCAGACACAAACATTTTCATTTGAAAAATTTCAGCCAGCTTATTTAAAACTCTCCTTTACATGTGATCATTTTTATGACAGTTATGTTTTCTGTCTAACTTGTGAAACTTGATAGAAATCAAGAATGAACCTCTTTTGAAATGTCACAGACAGATTTGTGAAACTACAGAACTGCTCTTGTGATGCTCCATACTATGTAAGATGTGAACAGTTTTTCCCCTGATTTATTAGCTATTCTAGCGATATCAATGGCTATTACATCTTTTACAAGAAAAGTTCCAAAGCGGTAGCTATGTTAGTCTAGTTCAGAAAAATAAACAAGGAGTCCTGTGGCACTTTTAAAGACTAAACTTTATTTATCGCATGAGCTTTCATGAGAGAAAATCCCACTTCATCAAATGTTTTGAAGAGTTTTTCAAAGCGTCTAATGAAGTGGGATTATCTCCCACTAAAGCTCATGAGATAAATAAATGTGCTAGTCTTTAAAAGTGTCACAGGACTCCTTGTTTGTTTTATCTTTTATCTGAGTATCTCAAAGAACATAGCATACTGATAAGGTAAGCTTCACAACTATTGTAGATCGAGTGCACAGTGACTTTCATTTTTATGTCCAATCTTAATAAGGCAAAACCAACTATTACAATTACACTTAACAAGCCAAGTCCAGTAGAGTCACACTAGGAAAAAATGGGAGCCATTCTGTTTATGAAGGCCAATGAGGACTGCAGTTTCTTTAGTGACATTGATTATATCAAGTGTAATCAATAGCTTTATGCCTCTTTAGCACAGAGGTCAGCTCTAGGGAGAATTCTGCACTTATTACTGAGTGATGTGACTGTTTTACTAATATATGTATATAATAAAGGATTATTTGTTGCTCCCTGGAAATTATTAATCAGTGATTTAGGACTCATCCATTTTTCTCCTTCATCTAGCAGATTATATGATCTGCTGAGTATTTAATTAAAGATTAAATCACTTCTTTTGCATTAGTGTCTGATTGGAAGGTTTTTGCTTACTATCTATTCTTCCAGGTTCACAGCCATTTCAACTTAGGAAGGTTTCTCAATATGGATTAATCTATTGATTTTAGACTTGAGGCAAATTCTGCTCAGTTATACTGTTGCAAGAATACTGTTGAATGTGTTCTTTGGGTTCAAGGTTCTATGTTGTAGACTCTTGCACAAGAATATCCACTGTTGTGCTAAAACCAATCATTTTTTGTGGGAGGCTTTTCTAAAAACCTTAAGCAAATCTATGTAAAAGATTTCACAAGGCTATCTATCCCACCCTTTGCCATAGGCTCAGCCTTGTCTGTGACAATACTCTACCTTGCAAACTGATCTTAATCAACTGGAAATCAGTGGCTTTGATAATGACTGGACCCAGCTGAGAAGACGAGGGGTTCTCCCAGAAGCAGAGAGTGCTGGTAGCAGGAGAAAATTAAAGAGGCAACTTATGCTTGGGATGGGCCCTGATAGAAGAGGGCAGTATAGGTGAAGGAAATTCCTGGCATGGGTCTCTGAGAAGGCCATCTGATGGGGAAAAAAGCCTTGGGATAGATTGGAGTTGAGGTTCCAAAGTACTGGAAGAGACTCCAGGAAAGAAACCCTTTATTAGGAGCTGGACTTCCGCGAGAAGCCCAGGGAGTGCATTGGAGATGAGTGGAAAAGAACTCTGGAGAGTCTGGGAGGATACTAAGTATCTGTGAAAGGAAGAACCCTTGAATGGGATGGAGAAAAGCCTACGAACAGCCTAGGGTAGATGCAGTCATGAAGTCTGAGTTGGTGGGCTTGGCCCATCTATAGGGTCCTTAAACTGTAACCTAGAGGAGAAGGAAGGTCTAGATTCCCTACCAGCCACTGGAAAAGGTGATAGTAAAGACCCAGGAGACCAGTGATAGAGGGACTATTTAACTGGAACTTGGCCACAGACTTAGTTTGAGGTGGTGGGTGTCAGTGAGTAGTCCTTGGGTCATCAGGCAGGAGCTGGGCCCAGCGATTAGAGATGACACCAAGGATCAGTGCTGAGGGTCAGGATCAGATTACCTAAAGTGAGGCAAAGCAGGATCAGGGCTGGAGTAAGCATGGAATGAAGGAGCAAGACTGGGAACAAATAGGCACAAGAATTATTACAGCCACTGGCAAATATTTTTAGCTGCTGTGGGACTTACAGCCCATCTGCTTATTCTTCTAATCAATTAGGCTATGTATTAAAGGCCAGCTGGGCTTGTTGATTGCCAGAGCCTGCAAACCCTGCTACCTGACAGCAGGATTGTTGTTAGGTGGAATCTGTTACCTTGGATGAAGGGAGAGTTCTAAGTGATCTGGCTGGAGGTCTCAAGAAAAAGCAACCCACCATGCAGTTGGAGCAGCTGCTCACACAGGGTGGTAAAAGAGGAAAGCCTGCTATACAATAAGTACCATCGGGGGTGGTGGTGGTGACAAAGAATCTGGTCTTCTTAATCCTGTGAAAATATATATATATATATAAAACTGAGACAATTATTACTGCTGTCTAGTGCAGTACTATTGAAAGGCCCCACTTAGGACTGGGGCCCCATTGAACTGTGTTGTACAAAACTATAGAAATATATGATCCTTGCCTCCAAAAAGTTTACATGAGTTTGAGTGATAGCATGCAGAAAAATCTAGTGGAAAAATGACCTCTGAGGACTTTTATGTCAGATCAAGATGTCAAAGAAATGGACTAGACCAGTGGTTCCCAATCTGTGGTCCGGGGACCCCCAGGGGTCCATGGACATGTTGCAGGGGGTCCACGGAGCCTCTCCCTACTGGCATCGACATCCAGCTAGAGCCCTGATGCTCCCACCCATGGCCGCCTCTCCCCACCCATGGCCAGATCCTGGCAGGGGAATGGGGCTCCCCGGGACTAGCAAGGGCAGAGGGGCATAGCTGCTAACGCTTGTCTCCCCAGCGACGCAGGCAATGGTGGTGGCAGCACTGCTCGCTGGCTCTTCCAATGGTGTGGGCCAGATTACATAATCAGGCAAGGGGGCTGCAAAGATTTTTTTTTTAAAGGGATCCCCAGCCTCAAAAATATTGGGAACCACTGAACTAGACATTACTTAAATGGGAGGAAATTTAGACTTTGGCCCTTTAAGGCAGTGGTTATCTAGAACTTAAGCCACCTTTTGGCTGAAAGATCGAAGATTCTTGGTATTTCCCTTCACTCTTTCATATACATCGTTTAACTAGGCTGATTTATTTTCCTGTCTTTCTTTCTGTCTTCTGTCTAATGGATTCTAAATCTGGCAAGCTTTGACAGGGTATCATGGAGTTAAGATACCTTCAGAAGGACAGAAAAGAAAACATCTGTCTCACTGATGCACCAGAAAGAGACTTTAAAAAAAAAGTTGCTATAAGAAAGAACTGTCCCAGAAAGAATGATCACTTAATGCTTGAATCTCAATCAGATGTTTTTGCTTATAATTTGTTAATGAGTTTTTTAAACAATTTTTATACTGTTGGTTTGCCAAAGTTCCTGTACACATTAGTAGATGGGATATAAAATAAAAGAACTTTATTGAAATAAAAACTTGGAAAAAACACAATGCAAAGGGATAAGACTAAGCCTCATTGTCAGAAGCCCTCCCACTTTCACCTGCAACAGACAATGAATAATTTATCTAACAGATTCTGTAAATTTTCAGCCCCTAGATTTCTCATAAAAAACTGCATCTAAAGTCAATTGAAATTAATTAAAGTACTTGTTTACTCCAGTGAACCCTTTGGACTGGGCTTTAACATGTCAGTGTAAATGTTCATTCACTTACACGAGATTGATCCTCTAAGTCATGTGACATCAGGTTTTTTTCCTTGACAATGCCCTATGCTGTGTGACTAGGGAAAGTATCTAAGGAAACGATGTTTGGTGCTCTCAGAAAGACTGGACTGGAGAACATTTTAATGTGTGAGAGAGAGTAGCATTTCTAGGAAGGACTGATAGGGATGCTCGAAATTCCCTCACTGTCTGTAACAAGAGCTGCAAAAAGAGGCATGGACCGATGCCCAATTAAGTCATTGGGAGCTTTATTTATTTAAATGGTGCTGGATCAAACCAGGAAAGAGCAAAGAGACGAGGCCACAATGAAAATGGTTTGGATTACTTTGGTCATAGTGCATAGAGGCGACAGTGGAGATGGTGGGCACTGTGTGTACATGTACACTGGAGCCTTAGGTTGTCTTAAGGAAGCTTAAGTTGACCTATGGACTGCTGCGGCCACACTGGGCTTTTATTAAGTCAACTTAAGTGCTTCCTTAAATCAACTTAATAACACCACCTATAAAGGACAACTTAGCACTTAGGTCAACCTTACTAAGTCGATTTAAAACAGTGTAGACAGGAACTAGCCATTAAGTCAACCTAATTGGCCACCAGGCCTCCTCCCAGAGTTCCTGGCTATTGGGAAGCATCTACCTAGCACCTGCCTGTGTGAATTCAGTCACCCCATTTTGCAAGATTCCTTTGCAACTCTCTTTTGTTCATATTTGATTTAACTATCTTGAGTAGTTTTGCATGGTCTGCAGATTTTGCCAACTCAGTGTTGAACCTCTTTTCAAGATCTTCTTTGAATGTATTGAAAAGTACTAATTCCGGTACAGGACCCCTGGAGGATGCCACTATTTACCTCTCTGTATTCTGAAAACTGAATATTTATTCCCACCCTGTGTACCTGATCTTTTAACCAGATCCTGATTTAAGAGAGGACCTTCCCTCTTATCCCTATGACAGGATTTTTGTTTAGGAGCCTTTGGTGAGGGATTTTGTCAAAGGTTTTCTGAAAATGTAAGTATGTTATATGCTCTGGATCACCCTTAGCCACGCACTTGTTTCCCTTTCAGAGAACTCTAATACGGTATGTCCACACATCGCTTTTATTTCAAAATATCACTGGTTATTTTGAAATAAAAAAGATTAGGTCCACACAAAGTTTTCTTATTTCGAAATGACAGGCTCTGTCATTTCGAAATAAGAACCATCATTTTGAAACAGCTTAAACCCCATTCATTTAGAAACAGCTGTTATTTCAAAATGGTTATTTTGAAATAACGCCATTTGGACATGTTGTTTCGAAATAACATCACTGTTTCGAAACAACAGTTTTGAAACAACATGTCCAAACAGCCTTATTTCAAAATAACCGTTTTGAAATAACAGCCGTTTCGATAACAGGCTTTCCCTTATTTTGAAATAAGTCATTTCAAAATAAGGGTTTTATTTCAAAATAAGTCATTTTGAAATGACTTATTTCAAAATAAAACTTTGTGTGTAGACATAGCCATAGATTGGTGATATATGATTTGCCTTTACAAAACCCATACTAATTCTTCTCCAACATTCCTGTGCATCTATTGTATTCTTTACCGTAGTTTCAATCAATTTGTCTGATACTGAAGTTAAGCTTACCAACTTGGAATTGCCAAGATCTCCTGTGGAGCCTTTTTTAAAAATTGGCATCACATTAGCTATCATCTGTCATCTTGCACAGAATCTGGTTTAAATGATAGATTGCATAGCATACTTAGTGGTTCTGTAATTTCACATTTGAGTTCCTTCAGAAATCTTGGTTAAATATCATCAGGTCCTAGGGCATGTCTACACTGGAAGCTTAGGTTGACTTAACCTTCCTTAAGTCAACATAAGAAATGCTCCATCCACATTGGGAATTTATTATTTTGACTTAAGCACTTACTAAGTCAACTAAATAACACTACCTCTTTAGGTCAACTTCATCCTTACATCGACCTTATTAAGTCGACTTAAGCCAGTGTAGACAGGGAATAGCCCTTAAGTCTACTTAATAAGGTCAACGTAAGTGTTAAGTCGACCTGGCAGCTCCCAGTGTGGATATGGGCAGGCTACAGGAGTTTGGAATGTGGATGCTCTAAGTAGATTTAACAAGGTCGACTTTAAGTTGACTTAAAGTCACCCTTGTTAAGTCAACTTAACAGAGACTCCAGTGTAGACATACTTCTAGTGACTTATTATTGTTTATCAATTTGTTCCAAAATGTCTTCTAATCACACCTCAGTCAGGAACAACTGATCAAATTTGTCACCTAAGAAGAATGGCTTGGGTATTGGGATCTCCCCATACCCTTACCCATGAAGACTAATGCAAATAATGCATTTAGTTTCCCTGCATTAACCGTATCTTCCTTGAGTGCTCCTTTAGCATATTGATCATCCAGTGGCCTCATTGGTTGCTCAGCTGCCTTTCAGCTTCTGATGTAATAGCAAAAAACAATTTTTGAATACTTTTTCTACCTGCTTTTCAAATTCTTTTTAGCCTTCCTAATTAAATTTTTACACTTTACTTGTCAGAGTTTATGTGCCTTTCTATTTTCCTCAGTGAGATTTATCTTCCACTTTCCAAAGGATGCCTCTTTGCCTCTGACGGCCTCTTTTATTTTGTTATTTAGCCACAGTGGCACTTTTTAGGTCCTCTTATTATTTTTATTAGTTTGAGGTATACATTTAAATTGACCCTTTATTATGATGTTTTTATAAAGTTTCCATGAAGCTTGCAGAGATTTCACTTCTAACACTGTAGTTTTTAATTTCTGTTTCAATTAAATGCATACTGCTTTTTACCCAAGGGGTCATGTCTCACTGTAGCTGCACCTCTGACAAGCAAACATAGTGTCAGATACATAAAAGATCTTACTGGGTTAGTCTCCTTTTGGACTCGTCTAGGACTGTTCCCAAGCCCCTTGAAGTCAGTGGGAGGCTTTCCACTGACTTCAGTGAACACAGGATGTAGATGATAGTAGAGCAGTCACCTTCCACATTTGGGAGCTGGCTCTGAGACTCAGCTGGTAACATATTAGAACTGCTCATATAGGCACTTCAACTACCACATTGGAAAGTCCATTTAACAGTTAAGTCTACTCAAAGCTTGTCTGGCCTTAAAAACAGCATAAAGAGAAATAGTTGGAAGACGTCTAATAAAATTGAAAATGGAAGTTACTAGCAACAATATCCAAGCTTTATTTGCTTGTATAATACATATAAACACACAGTATAGGATATCGACTGGGGGGAGTCCATGAAAGAGAAACTCATTGATTGAATCATGAATGTATCTCACTGAGTGGAGACTCCAACGTAATGGAATAGGAAAACTAACGAAAGGAAGCATTGCCCAGAGCCATTAGCATTGGTCCCACTCTCTCAGAAGCCTTGCGGGTTTTCTAAGCCATCAATAAACTGGAGTTATAGAGGAGCATACTGCCACGCCTGCTGTTATTGTGAGCCACATGAGGAATAGTGTAGTGGCTAACACCTCTGCTTAACATGCAGAAGGTCCTGGGTTCAATTCTCAGGGGGTTGGACTTGATGATCTCATGAGGTCCCTTCCAGCCCTATGATTTGATTTGGCGCCACATGAGGAATTTCTCTGGTCCATTTGTCCTGAAAAACAATCAAACAAAAACCCCACTCCAGGACCATATATTGCCCTTTACCAGCCCGAGGTAAGAAAGTGGTCAGGCCTAGTAGTCATGGCATTTGGTGGGTGCCAATTTTCACAGCTTCAACTGAATATATTGCTGAAAGGCTAAGAGGAACTGAAGCACAAATTACAAATTCTGGCCAACATGCCTGTCATGCCCTGAATTATCAATAATCTGAAGGGTCATTCCCAAAGGGTGTGATTTTATGCACTACACCTAAAAAGCTGGATAATTTACTGAATACCTTTTGGTTATTCAGATAATAGGGTAAAGGTGTGTTTGCTGTCAAGTCAACTAAAATTTAATTAAGTTCTTTAGATGGTAACTGGACCCCACAGGGTAATGTGGGGTTTTTAAATCAATTGAGGTTGCAAAAGTGTAGTTGAAGGAAGAACCTGAACCTTAGGCAATGCTTTATGTGTAAACACATAGATCAGATCTTCAGCTGATAAGCGGTGGTGCAACATCCATTCACTTCAGTGAATCTAGTCCAGTTTACACCACCTGAGGATCTAGCCCAGGATAGTTTTCAGCGCTGATTGTTATTTCAGGAAACCTATAGCAAAACTGCATTGCCTAATGTGACTGAAGAAAAAAATCCTGGTGTTTGAGAGTTTTATCCTGAGCTCGATCACAAAGCAGCCCTGCAGGATGAGGAACATAGCATACCAAGTTGATTGTATGAAAGACTTGGGCATACAGCAAAAAAAAACCAAGGAGTCATGTGGCACTTAAAGACTAAGGGTGTGTTCACATAGGCTTCTTATTTCGAAACAAATGAGGTTGTTTCGAAATAAGAAACAGCATGTCCACACAATGTACTCCCATTTCGAAACAAGGGGTTCCCTTGTTTCGAAATGGGAGCCGTGTTTCGAAACAGCTTAAACCTACTTCCATTTCAAAACAAGGTTGTTTCGAGACCTGTGGTTTCGAAACAACCCCATGGGGACATGTTGTTTCAGAACAAACTGTTCTGAAACAACATTTGACCTTACTCCCAGAGTGCTTAGCACCCTGGGAGGAAGGGCCACCACCTCAGAACCCTGGCCAGGGTGCTGAGGGGTGTCCCACGGCCGTCAAAGGGGGGCTGCAGCCCCCGTGGCGTGAGCTGCTGCCCAGTGGCTCACCCCACAGTCCCGTTAGGGGTGGCTGCAGCCCGGG
>ML682008.1:7701091-7730149 GCA_007922195.1 Podocnemis expansa
GCAGAGGGGGGACCGCAGACCCCCGCGGGGTGAGCCACAGCCGGCAGGCAGGCTCACCTTGCCGGGGTCTGCAGAAGACAGCAGACCCTGGTGGGGTGAAGCGGAGCTGGGCGCCACACCCCGCCGGGGTCTGCAGGGGTCTGCAGACCCCCACTAGGTGGACTAGACTGTGGACATGCTATTTCATTTCCCTTACTTCGAAGACACTTTTTTGTCTTTCGAAATAAGCTGTTTCAAAATAAAACATTATTTTGAAAAGGCTTGTTTCGAAACAAGCAGTTTGTGTGTGAACATAGCCTAACAGATTTATTTTTCGCATGAGCTTTTGTGGGAGAAAATCCCACTTCGTCAGATGCTTTGAAGATGGGTGAACTTAATGTTAGTCTTTAAGTGCCACATGACTCCTTGGTTTTTTTTTTTTTTTCTGGACTAGAATAACGCAGCTATCCCTTTGGAAATTGGGCATACCGGTCATGTATCACCCTTGATGGAACTGCTGGTGTTAGTGGCTCTAGCTTTGTACTTCTTGCCATAGCCCCAGGTTTGTATTAGTATCCCAGCTCTTTTTGGACAGATTGGATGTTTTCATGATAAAAATTCTAAGCTACTAAATAAGTTACTGTATAGCCAAATATGAAGCTCTAAAAAAATACAGCAACCAGTTAAAACAGTTTACATGTGGAAATATGTATATTCTGAGATTTCTCATACTGAAACCATTTGGATTTTGAGAATGCTGAATTTGTTCTCTATGCTATGAGGTTCAAGCAAAATATGTCATTGGGATGAAACTGTCATGGCTTCAGGGTGATTGCACTTGTGTTCTACCCTTTGGTTCTTCAAGCGCACTCATTTAGGATTTGTAGGTCTAAGTCATCAGCTCTTTTCAGGGAGAGATGCAGGTCTCCAGTCTCCTGACTGGGAGCCTTAAGGCTGAACAGCTCCGTCCTTTACAGTGCAATATACCCAGGAAGCCAGACTGTCTAAAGGCCTGCACCTGTACTCAGAGGTGGATCAAGGGCTGCAGGGTCCCTGGGCGTCCACCAGTGGTGGGGCCCCACACCCCCTTCAGCAGGCCAGCAATGGGGGCAGGGCCACGGCCAGAAGCTGGCCATGGCCTGGCCAGTTGGCTCCCCGTGGGTGGCAGGGCCGATTGGCACAAACAGCGTGTCTTCCTGTGTGACCCAAAAGCCATAGCAGAGGTTGTATTGCATGCACGATTCGGCCCTGCCTCCCCCGGGGACCAACCAGCCAGACTGCAGTCAGCCTGCCCTGCCCCTGAGGGTAGACTGGGCAGGCCCGGGGCAGGGCAGGAGTTCAGAGCCCAGGCACTGGGCCAGCCTACCCCATTCCTCTCCCCAGTGCTGGCAGGGCACATGGACTCCACATTGTGGACAACATTGGCCCATCAGTAATGCATCCACTTTCTTTGAGAGCTATGAACATTGTACTGTTAAAATTTAGCAAGTTAACATGCAGTTCTTTCTCAATAAGCACCTTTATTCTTACAGTAAAAGTATTGTGGAGTCAACATATAGTAACTTTCATTGGTAAACTTTTACCATGCACATACAGGAAAGATTACCTACAACCTGATTGATTCACCATAATCATCCCCCACTATTCCTGAAGGAAGTGTGATAATACTGTTCCATGGAGTACAGCACAATTACACATAAAATCCCTGGCCCACAGTGACATAAACCTAATGAAGTGTGATCACCCCTTACTGCTTGTGGTTACAGTATCTGTCACAGAAATGACTGTGGCTGATATTATGTCCTCACTATGAAGTTTCTGTGAATCTACCAATATTTCTATTCTAATGAATAAACCTGTTCTTTCTGCAGTACCTCATATTCACTGCAGTTTCATTGGTATTCCTGCCTAAATTCTCATGCTATGTTCAATGGTGCCATTGAACATTTGACATATTTCACTCCAGAGGTAGCTGACAACAATAAAATTAGGCTGGAATTCCTTCAAAAGAAAAGGCTCTAAGTCAGTATTAAACTTTATATTGTATTACCTATGAATTTTTTTTTTAATATCCACTTCATAAGACAGTGCATGGGTGCAGGAGGATGTTTTTGCTACTCAAAGCTGTAATTGCTCCTGATCAACAGACAGCATGATATATGTAGTACTCTTTCAACTCAAACATCTTGTTTCAGAAACACATCACAGTGGATATCTGAAAGGCGTCAGAAGTTAATAAAAACAATCTCTTCTTGACTGAGAGTAATGCTCTCAAACACTTCAGCCTGTCCAATTCCTATCAGTTACTTTGCTGACGGGAATTAATTTGCTGTTTCCCTGGTCTTTAATAATGAATGAAAAACTAATTTAAACATTGGCTGATTGGATTAATGTGGTAAGGTATTCATGCTAGAATCTCTCTCTAATTTGATCGTATTGCTTAGCTTTGAACAAGAGAATGCTACAGTTAAATTCTTGTCAGCATTCCCCTAATCATGACAAAAGGAACATTATCATAACCCTTTGTCTATAAAAAACACTCTTTGCACCATATATGGTGGGCATATAACCCTGTGACAAAAACCCACTCTCAGCTGAAATCTGAGGCAGCAATCAATAAATAAAAGCACTGTTGGGTTGACCTCCAAGTTTGGGAGCTTGAGTTTCATTCAGGCAGGTATGCTTTGAAATATCAGGTGTGCCCTACCTGTGTTTAGTCTGAAAATCAGCAAAACTATGATAACGGAAGATCAGTCTCAGCTGGAAATCCCATAAGAACACCTTTGTCATGTCTTGGGACTTCTGATTCTTATCCTATCCAAGTAGTGGATGTTCAAATGTAGGGGAAATAAAAATACATTTCAACCCTTCAGATCTTTAAATAGATTTATTTTGAGTTTGAACCTAGAAATGAGATCAGGTTGCTTACTTACTTTTCCCAGGAAACTATTTGCCCCATTCTAAAAACTGTCAGAATCCCATTCATTATCTCTGTGCAGTGGAGACACGATTGTCTGGGGTCTTTCTGTTTGGTTGGTTTTTATCCGTGGTTTTTTACAAGGTATAAAGTTTGAATGCAGAATTGTTTTGGCATTCAAGTGTAAGGAACTAGATCTGCAGGATTGCACATTGTTACTGAAAAGACTATTGTCCTGGAAACTCATTCCAAGTGGCAATATGAGTCACTTTGAAAAAAAACAAAACACCTCCTCTTGCATATTAATGATTAATTTATGATGCTACTTTTGAGACTTTAGAAGCATTTTATTAATCAGGTTGGGGCAGGGGGAAACTGGAGAGTTTGTAATTAATAAGTTCTTCCACGGAATCCTTTCCAAAAGTCAATAAGGCAAATCTTATATATGGTAAACATTTTATATCCAATGCTGTGGACAGACTTCTGGCTCTTATTTCTTACTGCTTTCTTAACCCAGTGACTGATGCCCTGTGCAGTACATCATTGGTTCCCACCCTTTTTGCCGCTGTGGCACACCTTGATACCTTTAATTATTTTGAGGCACACCACCATATAGCCTCCAAATGAACTCATGAATACTCAAGAGCCAATCCAGCAGTCTGAGTAGTTTTTCAAAAAATTCCATGGCACTCCTGCTCAGGCCTGAGGGCGTACCTGTTTGCCACGGCACACTGGTTGGGAAACACTGCCCTAGAGCCATCCCACTCAGACTCTGCTGCCAAATGTACCAGCTATGTTTCAATCATCTGTTAACTAAGGCAGAACAATGAGAGGAGCCAAAGTAAAGGGAGAAGCATGGTGCTCAAGGGAAATAATTTGACTTAAATGTGTGCATTGCTCATTATCCAGAGGGACTTAAGCTGCATATGGTTAAAACTTGCCGTCCTAGAATCTACTCCTACCTCCATTTAAACCAATGCAAAGTCTCCTGTTGACTTTAATAGAAACAGACTAGGGACAAATGAGCAGAGAGCTAACAATGTAAGCACAAAAGTGGGGTTGTTGGTTTATAAGTATATCAGAAGCAGGAAGCTTGAAAAGAATTAGAGGATCAGCAGGGGTAAAGGGAGCAATTAAGGAAGATAAGGTTATTGCTGGGAAGCTAAATGTCTTCTTTGCATTCATCCTCACCACCAAGGTGGCTGAGGAAATTCCTGTCCTAGGCCTGCTGTTTTCTGGTTACAAAGGTAAAGAGCTCTAAGGTGTCAGAAAGACAAATTTTTAATTTAAAAAGCAATGAATCACCAGGTTCACATCATACACATTCATAAGTTCTTCCCAGACTGAAATATGAAGTGGCTTAGCTGCTGATAAAAATATGCAATTGCTCATTAAAATGACCATAATTCCCGAGGGCTAAAGAGTAGCAAATATTGTAGTAATATTTTTAAAAAGTCTCCACGGGTATTCTGCAAAATTATAAAGTAATTAGCTTTATATCTTTGCCTGGCAAAAAAGTTGAAACAGCAACTAAAAACAGACTAATAAAACAGATAGAGGATCATGGTAGGGTCTAATCAGTACATATTCTCACAACAGGGGGAAAAAAATCGCTTCTAACCAAAGCTTTAGAATACTTTGCCCATGTTAATAAAGTGATAGATGATGTGTAAGCTATAGACATAGTTTATTTATACTTACAAAAGGCCAATGTCAGTGTTCTGCACAGGAAGCTACTGCAAAAATTAATTAACGGGGTTATAAGCAAAGTATTTTCACTGGTCAAATATTATCATGAAAATTGGCCTAGGTTAGGAGACAGAAAACTATGAGTAAGATTAGATGACGGATTTTCACCATAAGAAAAGTTTAACTGCAGGGTGTGTCCATGGATCTGTACAAGGTCCAGTGCTTAATTAATGTACTAACAAACTGGAATGTAATGAAGTTGCAAATTTTGCAGGTGATTAAAGTAAAAAGTATGTCAGGATTAGAGAACATTATGGAGAACTTCAGAGACCTAAAGATGGTAGAGGAATGGGCAACATAATAGCCAATGAAATTCATTGTCAATAAATACAAAGTGATGTGTACATACTGCAGGGGGAAAAATTAAACTGTTTCCACACCTTTCTAGGTTCCATATTAACTATATCTGCTAAAAAGAGGGAATTAGATGTCTTCATTGCGCTGTCTACAATAACATACACTGAACATTCAGTTGCAGTAAGAATACAGAATGCAAAGCAGAAAAATGCAAAGGAATAGCATGTTTAATATAGGAATATCCCAATGCCTTTACAGAATTGCCTCATCTAAAATATTGTGCAGTCCTAGTCACTTTGTTTCAAAAATGATATTTCAAAATGAGAATATATTCAGAGAAGAGCAAGGAAAATGGTGAAGGGCATAGAAAATCCATATAACACTCTTAAGGTATGTCTACACTTACAAGTTCGTTTGAATTAAGGAGGTTTAATTCAAACTAACTTGGTACTTGTCTACACTAGGTTTTCCTACACTAAGGAATTCCTTAATTCGAACTAATGAAAGCTTAGTTTGAACGAATGAGACTTGCCACTTAGTTCGAACTAAGGATGATACAGACAAGGATTAGTTCAAATTAAGAAAGTGGAATAATTTGAACTAATGTTAGTTCAATTTAGTCCATGTTGTTAATTCAGACTAATAAATTCAAGTTTAGTTCAAACTAAATGCAAATTTATTAGTTCAAATTAACAAATTCAAAGTAACTTTTCCTTGTGTAGACATAGCCTTAGACTCCTGGCGTAATGTTCATTTTCAGACCTGATGGTATAAATAACAGAATTGGAGGGGGCAACATTTTTGGACATTGTATTTGTATTTGTAGTCTTGAATCAACTGAAACTGTAAATACAACACAAAGGTGTAGAATAGTTTCTGCCCAGTTTTTCAGGCTAGATTTACAAGGGAACTTTGGCACTGTTCACAAAGCCACTGGAGTTATCCTGTTCCTTTTATATTCTTTGGTGCAGGGACTGGAACTCAAGTGTATTCCCCAACCCCCACTAGATATAAAGTCATTCTTACACTTGCTCTCTGGTCCAATGAATATTTAAGTATTTATACAAAGCAGAACAGCTTCAACAAGAGAGATTAAAAGCAATTCATCCCAGCATGCTAAGGGCTGGTTTTAGGGCACTGAGCTGCTATGTTAGAAACGAAAGTTTAAATCCCTGTTCTGAATCAGGAACAATGGACTTGAACCAGGTTCTCCTACATTCCTGCTGAACATACTTACCGCAGCACTTGAGGATAAGGAGGGCTGGGGCATCACCTCCTGATTTTCTGACTGGCAGTTCCAAATTTTATTTAAAAACAGTTAAAACAGCTGCATTCCTTGTTTTTGTTTCACCAAGAAAACAAATTAATTCTGTGAGGTTCCCACCATGAATCTTTAATTTTTTTTTCCCCTAGTTTGGCAGCAAACCAAAAAGAACTCTGATTAGTCACACAATTCTGTGGATCTCAAAGGTCCAACGAGACTATTGAAAGGACATCTAGTCAGAAAAGTCAATAGGTATCTTCTAAAGTTAAACTATAATTTCTTTGTGAAAAAGGTAAACTTGCAGTATCACGGTGTATACAGACCCAGGCTATGTCTACACTTACAAGTTATTTTGAATTAAGAGCCTTAATTTGAAAGAATGTATTCCCTGGCCAAGGAGTCATTTTCTTATAGAGAATTAAGCAGTTCCTTAATTCAAAGTAAGGAACCACTAATTTGATATAATAAAACCTCCTTTTACTTCAGAGTATCGCTTACTTTGAAGTTATTAGTTCAAATTAAGCCATTTTAAGATGTGGAATAGGCTTAATTTGAATTAATTTCCCTAAGCTTTTGCCTGCCTTCCCCTATTTCAAATTAGAGAGTCCAGTGAAGACTCTCTACTTCAGATTAACAAAGCCCACTTTATTTTGAATTAGAAAGTTTTCACTGGACTCCTAATTCAAAACAATAACTTTGAAGTAATCTTAATTTGAAAAAATAACTTTGATTTAAATTCAGAGTAGTTATTTCTAATTGACTAGTTCAAATTAATTTTGTAAGTGTAGACATAGCCCCAGGGACCTGTAACTAAACCATTGTATAGACTCTTCTTTGTTCTCTGCAATGGTATGAGTCTATTCAATCCAGTCCATGGGTAATTTAATTTTACATGACAAATATTGTTTTCTCTCTATGTACCAGACAGATCTGTGCTAGTCTTTCAAGAAGCTGAGTTTTACTAATATGAGTGATTCCTCCTATTCAACTCCAGACCATTCAGCTTAATTCATGAACAGTGTTGCCTTTAAAAGCCAATGCTCTTGTTGGATTACTATACTGCCTTTATTGGCTACGTATCATCATTATCATTATTCGAGTTCATTTTGTATTCTTTGTGAGACTTCCATAACCTTCATTAAATGTCCTTTCATTCTGATGAGTGCATATAAATTGTTCTGCTTCACTAGTTCTACTGTATGTACTATATGCCATTAGGGCTCTTCATCTCAGCATTTCGATGAACTGCCATTGTAATTCTGGGGTTTCTTCGCAGCTATGGTCAAGAAGACTTTCACATTATATTTGAAAGCTAAAAAATCAATCAAAAACTTATTACTTTGTCTTAAGTTTCATCATGAGAAATAAATCTCTTTGTGAAATTATTGGACAGTTACCATTTTAAGTCAATATTAATATTTAATGGAATGACAACTTCCATGATAAGATTTTTTTTTTGATTCTTTCAACTGCTGCTTCTTCTGGTGTTTTTCTTTCCAAGCAGTTTTAAGAAAACAGTTAGCCTCACTTTAAACCACTTCATTTTTCATGTAACTTCAAATACAGTAAAAATTAAAACAAGAACATGATATGAATTTATTTCAGTCTGTGAAATTATGCTAAATTCTAATCAATGAAAAAAGCACATGGAGAAGAAAGAATTTTTAGCCAAACAATTACTGCTCCTAGACCTACTAGATTTTTTTTCTTGACAGTTACTACTACTACAATTACTACTACAAGAACTACTAGATTTTTTTCTTGACAATTACTACTACAACAATTACTGCCCCTAGAACTACTAGATTTTTTTTCTTGACAATGACTACTACCTCAATTACTACTCCTAGAACTGCTAAATATTTTTCTTGACACTTGTCTTCTGCAGAAACTATATTATATTTATTAGTTGGCAAATTTATAGTACTGGAACGTATGCAAGTCCCTGTTCTAGAGAGCATCAGCAGCAGAATACGGTAAGACGTATTTTCCATACCAATACCACACTCTCATTGCTACTGTTTCTGGTGATCATCATGATGTTAGTGCTTTTGATGCCCCAAAATTGTTGCCTCTGCTGCTGATGTCACTTAATATACTTGCAGTAGGCAAACCCTGGTTTCTTAACATGGCAAGTCAAATAAATTCAGCTACACTAAACAGCAGAATTTCTTGTACACTTGTTACCAAAGCATACTGTCATGTTAGAGTCCATTAGTGTGGACTAATGGAAGCTTATCTTTCCACTGTAAGACAATAAATGGGAAAATTCTGGTCTCAGTGTATATTTGTAAATGAGTGCTCAAGAACAACATCAATGAAACATCACTCAGATGCCAGTGGGCAGTCAGCTGGACATGTTTTCATTAGATAGAATTCAGCAAATCCAACTCCTGCATAAAGAAGAACCAAGGAAAGACAGCAATTATGCAAGCTAATCATTTGAAACTAGATCCCTTAACCTCCTTAACACATACCAAATCAAGATTTGCAATAGCTCCCCTAAAGTCAGTGAACTAACACCAGGGATAAACCTGTCCATTGCATATCTTATTTAGGCATGTTCATTTACAATGAATTCAGTATTTGTGAAGACTAGATATTTTTTAAAGTCTATTTTGCTTGATTGACCTTCCATAGGTACTACTTCAGTTCAAGAGGCCTATATCCAACTAGTGGTATGTGTGTTTGTTTTTTCGAAGCCTAGGTTAACTTATTTATAATGTTTTCATCATGCTTAAATTGACACCAGCTTTTCCCCATAGCATGGCTTCAGTTTGCTTGCATAGGTTAGTCTATTTTAGACACAGTTTCCTCATTTTAGTGTACAGGTTTGACATGAAATGGCACTGCAAATGACGCCCCTGAGGTCCTGTGCTCAGCCAACTACATTAAATAATGGATTTTTATCCCCAGACTGAAACATCATACAAATCTACAAGATTCTCAGCCCTGATGTTCTCTACAGAACATCTATATTTTTAACAAAAACTTTCCAAAGACTCACCCCCAGTAAAAAATTTAACTAGAAAAAGCTTGCTTTAATTTTGAAGCACAGAATAAAGTATGCTATTCCCTTTTAACAAACATGGTTAAACAGACAAGCCAAATTGTGCACTGTTTGGCCTTGCAGTGGGTGTCAAAAGAGTCTTCCCCCACCCCTGCTCATGGATAGTACTTGACAGTGGCCACTGCTGAGTCCCACTCTTCCCTAGCAAAGGGATTCAAACATTTGAAAACCAGAAGGGACCATCTAACCTGACCTTCTATATAACATAGGCCATAGAATGCCCCCAAAATTATTCTTAGAGCAGATCTTTTAGAAAAATATCCAACCTTGATTTAAAAATTAAGTGTGCTAGAGACTCCACCATGATCTATGGTCAATTGTTCCAATAGTTAATTACTCACCATTAAAAATATACAAATTATTTCCAGTTTGAGTTGGTCTAGCTTCAACTTTCAGCCATTGGATTGTTTTGTACATAACTAAACTGAAGACCTCATTAATAAATATTTGCTTCCCCTGTACATATTGATACCTTGTAGTTAAGTCACCCTCTTAGCTGTCTCTTTGTTATGCTAAATAGCTAGTGAATTGACCTTTTGAGTGCATTCACTATAAGGCATGTTTTCCAAACCTGTAATAATTTTATGGCTCTTCTCTGAACCCACTCCAATTCATCAACATCCTTCTTGAATTTTAAACACCAGAATATTGCAGCGACACAGCAGTTCTAAAGGTAGAAATAAAATGACTTTTCTACACCAATTCATGATTCCTTTGTTTATGCAGCCCAGGATCACAGTAGCTCTTGGCCAGAGCATCTGATTAGGAGAGTACATTCAATTAATGATCCAACATGTCTCACAAATCTTACTCAGTCATTGCTTCCCAGAATAGAGTCCTCCATCGTGTACGTATTGCCTACGGTTTTGTTCCTAGGTGTGTGTGTGTGTGTGTGTGTGTGTGTGTGTGTGTGTGTGAGAGAGAGAGAGAGAGAGAGTGTATGTATTCATGGGAGGAGGGGGCAGGGTATTCAAACACATATTGTTTCTTTGTTTCCTTGTGCCCAGTTTACCAACCAATACAGATCACTCTGAATTGGTGACTTGTTATTTATTATTCTCCCAACCTTTGGGTCATTTGTAAATATCAGTGATTTTGTTTTCTTTCAGATCACTAAAATTATATATTAAATAGCATAGGGCCAAGAATCTGGCCTTGAAAGATGGGAACACCTGCTTAGTGATAATTTTTCTAACCTCAATTGCACTGAAACACATCAGTTAGTCAATTTTACTCAATTTAATGCATGCCATGTTAACCTTATCTAATTCTAGTTTTTAAATATTGTGCAGTCAAACACTTTACAAAAGTTAAGCATGTTACATCAACACTATTACATTCGTCAATCCAACTTGCTCTATCATTTTTAAATAAAAATCAGGTGAGTTTGATAGGCAGATTGATTTGCATTAACTACATTACCTCCTCTACATTAATGAGTCCCACATCAGCCACTCCATCATTTTTCTGCCTGGGACTGATGCCAGGCTGACAAGCATATAATTACCTAGGTCATCGTATTCACCCTTTTCAAAAACTGGCGCAACATTAGCTTTCTAGTTTTCTGAAGCTTCCCCAGTGCTCCAAGACTTACAGAAATTCAACATTTACAGTCTAATATGCTGTGTATCCAGCTCTTTTAAAACTCTTGGATACAAACTACATGATCCTGCTCATTTAAAAATATCAGGCTTCAATAGCTGCTGTTTAAAATCCTCTCTAGATACTGTAGTAAGCAGAAAGATGGTCTGGAGCACAGAGCCTGATGCAAGATCTAAGATCTGAGTCAGAGGCTGTGAACCAAAGTCAGGCCATACAGTAAAAGTAGTCCAGGCACTGAGATTGTGCCTAAGGGGGCAATAAACCTGGCCACATTTGTCATGGAACTATGTCTGTGTTGTTTTGTTTATGAGTAAGTTTGAGGTCTGCTTAATGAGCAGGCTGTCTTATCTGCTGTTAATAGTAATAACATTGGTGCTCCAAGGACAAAAGCACTGGGAAGCCTGAAGAGCATTATGCAGCATAAACCCATTCTAGCCTCCAGCACTAAACACTGGTTAGTACTTTTGAGATCTGTTGATCCAGCTATCTGCACAGAGCTGGTATAGCACATTGAAGGAGCCAACTGACAACAGGTACTAGTGGAATGGGAACAATGTTATCACTATATGATGAAATTAATTACCCTCCCCTCCAATTATAGAACAGAAATATTTATTGAAAACTTCTCCTTTGTTATCGATAATTCTACCACTTCTATTCAATAATAGATCAGTACCATTGCCAGGATATTTTTCCTAATATTTCTAGAAAACTCCTTAGTGTCCTTAGCTCTGCTAGCCATAAATTTCTCCTTGTATTCTTTGGCTTCCCTTATCAATTTTCTATAATTCCTACTTTCTGATTTATAGTTATTACTATCAGCTTCCCCTTTCCTCCATTGATTTTTGTTTGTATTTTTATAACCACCTTCATTTATCTGATGGGGTGGAGCAGAATCAGAGCCCTGGATCTTTAACCCCCAAACTAGCTAATAGAGTGCCTAGGAACTTGCCCATTGACTTCCATGGAAAAAGGATCAGTGGTAGTTTACAAAGAGGAGCATTACATGCCATCCTAATGGCTGGTGCAAAATGTTCCCCCAGTGCCCAGAGAGAAGGTCCAGCAGAGACTATCTGCATTAGATGTGTCACGATCTACCTTTTGTGTTTATGATACTAGTAAAGCCTATAACTGCAGTCAACTTATAGTTTAGAGATAATTTGCATAAATATTGCACCAAGATCAGCTGTGGTAGCAATGAAAAATATTCATAACATTCCCTCTCCTTGCTACAGCTGCCAGCAAATGTAAACCTCAGCCCTTTGTATGAGAGGAGAGTTATGAGTGAATGTGAGAATGGGTTAACAGTTAGGGCCTGATTTACTACTGCATTACTCCAGACACAAGCTAGTGTAACTATGGAGACCAATAAACTTACACTGGCATTTGAAACTGGATTAGTGTATTAATGAATCAGGCTCTTGGGTTCAGGCCTATAGCCCTTATTTAGGCAAAACTCCCACTGAATTACATATCTTCAACTCTTAACTGCAGTAATGTGAGCTAAATCATTTTTGGCTAACCCTGAAAAACCTTCTTTATACACAAATGTATTTTCTCACTGGCTTTGGGGAAATTCCAGTAAAGTTTATTTGTGTGAGTAAAGCTGTGCCTATGACAGTCAGGGTACCTATACCCACCCTGTTTACAATGGGTATGTCTGCACACAGTCTTTAAATCGAAATAATGCAGATTATTTCAATTTAAAGGATTGCAGGCCCACACTACATTTTCTTATACTGAAATAAGCAGCTCCCTTATCTTGCAATAAGGAAAGTCATTTTGATATAATAAAACCTAGTATTATATCAAAATGCCAGTTAAATCAAAACTGTTATTTTGAAATAACTTTGTGTGGATGTTATTTTGATTTAACACTTTTGCCCTTCTCCTTCCCAGGGTGCTGTCCTTTTACTATATATTGGGTGGGGCATGGCCCTTCTGGAGGGCCATCTTGCCACACCTCCCATGGCACGTCTCCTAAATTGAACTAGCAAGTGCTGTCAATGGACATGCTAGTTCCATTTGAGTTTCTAGTGAGGACCTGTTAAATAGATCTAACTTAAATTGATTTAATAATTTTATAGCAATTTTATTAAATCGATTTAACATAAATCAATTTAACTGCCTAAGTGTAAACATAGCCAATGTGTGCCTTGTGAGGTATTATCTGAAAACTCAGAATTTGCTGGTCATTATTATCCTGGCAAAATATGTGTAGCAACATTTTATGTAAAGTTCTAAGATTCTACTGTATAACAGTACCAAGACACATTCCAAGTTTAGAAAAGCAGGAGCAAACCAGTACCACAAAGAAAAAAGGCAAGATGACACCTTAGTCAGATGTCAACCAAATCAAATGGATCACGACTGGGTTCAGGGGCCATTTGTCAGCAGGAACAGGGTGTGTGAGTAAAAATCCACATTTTGGCAAAGCAACAGCTGGAGGTTCCCATCTCCAAAGATTTTCTGTCTCATGACCTCAAAGAGAACTATCGGGAAGGGAAACATACACCCCTGAAACACTCTTCTCTTTCCTTCTACTTATGACACGAGCAACACCTGAAGGACAAGAAAACTAATGGTGAACTAGAGCATTGTGATGGGGCACACTCACAATGTCAGCACTTCCTGCTGGCCTTTTAGGGGATTAGCACTGCAGGAGATACACCCTCCCTGCTGGTGTCTCACTCTCTGTCATTGCTGCTCCTGTAGCCACATCTCTTGAAAGACCACCGTGCCCTTTTCATGACACAGCAGTCCAACCATGTCACAGTCCATTTGCCCACCTTTTAAAGAGGAGTGTGGCAGTTTACCTATTCTGGTACTGCCCCAAGGGCAACTCTGGGGGAGGAAGACCTGAATCTACTCACTATTCCAAGCTGAGGGACCTTGCAGATGGCAATCACATGTTGTGTCCTCTCCAACTGCTCAGTACATTGCCACGGGCTATTTCCCTGCAACCCCAGCCAGCACCTTCTTCACCTGTGCTTCAGGGCCTCAGCCTGCCACTCCCAGTAGCCATCCAGGAGCTCACTCTAGCTCCCCCAGTTCCTGCTAGCATCCATGCTCTGTCCTTGGAGCTAGCTGTTTCCTACTGCCTGCTAGGCATCCAGTCCTACCTCCTTGAGCTCCAGGAAGTAAGGGTCTTTGTCCTACTACTTACCTTTCTATGGTCCATCTAGCCTCTCAGCCCTTCTCTAATTGACTGCTTCTTACGCAGCCTCCACAGACTCTATTAACCCCACAGAGGCCAGTGTGGCCAATGTCCCATGACAAGGAATCATTTGCTTTGAATTCATTTAGTTTGTTAAGTTAGATATTTTTAATTACATTTTATTATTATTTTCTTGTAAACAGTTCTCACTTGTATGATGCATTATTTCTAATCACTTAAAATCTATTTTCTCTACTTAATAATTTTGTTTTATCTAAACCAGTGTGGGTTTGGATGGCAGGTTTGGAAACGTCATTTGAGATAACAGGATTTGTGTATATCATTTTCTATTAGTGAAAGAACAGACTGTTCATGAGCTTGTACCATCCGTAGGGTTGCTAGGCAGTTCAAGATGCACATTTCAGGGGCAAAGTCTTGGGCTGAGTATTTTCTAGTGCTGCCATACAGTGCAATTCATGGGTGGGTGGCTATAGTATTTGAATAATATAGCTGGAAGGGATTTGCATGGTGGAAGCTGTGTGAGCGCTGACAAGAAAATGATGACTTTCATAAAAAAGCAGTGTAAAAGGCAATGCAGGTAGGAGAATTGAGTGGACACAGCTGTCCATCAGTTCAGATTGTACTCTGGAGATTGTCCCAAGGTCCTTTGTGTTTATTAACACTGAAAATCCAAAGAGTATTTTCATCCCCACTGGCACAAGTAAGAAGCCCCACAGTAGGGCTCTCTTGGTAGTTCATAGGGTATATCTACACTGGAGCCTTAGGTCAACTTAAGGAAGGTTAAGTCAAACTATAGACTCCAACAGCTAAACTGGGCTTTTACAAAGTTGACTAAAGCCAATGTAGATGGGAAAAGCCCTTAAGTTGACCTAATTGGGCTCCACGCCCCCTCCCTGCACCACTCCTCTGTTGACCTAATACCTGCCTATGTGGACACTGGCAGTTGACAGGAGTTTTCAGTGTGGACCCTCTAAGTCAACTTAATAAGGTCTTAAAGTCAACCTTGTTAGGTCGATTTAACAGAGCCTCCAGTGTCGACATACCCATAGATAGTGACTGAAATTTGCTCCCCTCCTTGATGGGCAATAGCTAAAACTGATAATCTGAAGGTCTATTCAAGAAATCATGTTCTCTTGCCCAGGCACTTGAAAAAAGGGAAAGGCAATGTGAAAACTGTATGTGTAAGACCTAGAGCAGTGGTTCCCAAACTCGTCTCTGGTGTGGCACACCTTGATACTTTTAATTATTTTCAGGCACACCACCATATAGTCTCTGAATGAACTCATGAATATTCTTGAGCCAGTCCAGAACTCCAAGTACTTTTTCAAAAAATTCTGTGGCACACTTGCTTAGGCCTGACAACACAGCTATGAGCCTCGGCACACTGGTTGGGAAACACTGACCTAGAGAATGAGGCACTCACTACTGACCCCTGTTGGTGAAATGGGGTATAATCTGGGTGGTGAGAAGTTCTGTAGAGTGGAGAACACATGCTGGTGAATGAGGGGAAATGGCTAGGCCAGACCTGCATTTCAGTTACAACAGTCTGGAGCTTTAAGTTTAAAATACACTTGTTGCGTTTGGCAACAATACAATGCTATTGTCACAGTCTGGAAAAGAAAGGACACTAGCCCAACACCTTATGTGCCTAATTTCACCCTAACTAAGGCTACAGTTAGGCACAATTGAATAAGAGAGCTTGGATGGAGCTGAGGAATGGGAGAAGGAGGGGAAGAGAGGAATAGGGTCTCCTACAACCTGCTGGGAGTTCCCTTTGGGTAGTGAGGACACTCCTAAGGGTCCTGAATACCCCTGATTCCTCCCTGGAGCCCTAGTTCTGAACTAGCTTCAAGATGGCATATAGAGCTGAGTTAAAATGCCTTCCAGGCAGTAGATGGAGCTGTGCTTCAGTGAACAGTGTGGAGCTGAGGTTGATTTGAGGATACACTCATGCAAGCGGCTTGGGCAGGAGATACAGGAAATGCAGCCTTCTTGAGAGACTCCAGTGTGGGTTCCTCTATTCAGCAATCAAAGTTGAAATCAACACTGATGGGTCAAGCAGTAGAGTTCTGAGAGCTCCCAGAAGAGCACACTGGTAATGCATTTCTTAGCAGACTTCATTTATGTAATTGCAAAATCACTATGGTGTGAGATCTCAGTGGCAAAGTACTTCCATTGCAAGTGTGGAGAAACCCATTAGAACATCATTGTGATGAACAGATGGGTTTGTATGGAGTCTCTTGTGATGTTGATGAATAAGTTGTATCAGTGAACTTTTGTGACTAAGTTTATTTGTGTATGTATTTATGCCAATCCTTGATCCACAGGTGCTACCACAGATGCTGCAGGTACATCCTGAAGTTGATGGACATACTGGCTATATCTACACTGCCAAAGTAGTCTGGACTAAGGAAGTTTAGTCTGGACTAATTTAGCCCTTGGCCACACTAGGCTTTGCCTAGTCCAAACTAAGAAATTTCTTAGCTTGGACTAGGCAAAGCTTAGTCTAAGCTAGTAAGACACAGTGGTTAGTCTGTATTTACTTGCTTAATTCGAACTTTAGTTCGAACTAAGCACGTGCAATATGTGACTTAAAAAGCCACAGTTAGTTCACATGCAATACATGACTTAAAAAGCTACATCATCCCTTCATGAGCTTAAATGCCATAGGGTGTGTTCACACAGCAGTCTTATTTTGAAACAACAGAGATTGTTTCGAAATAAGAAATGTCATGTTCACACGACATGCCGTTGTTTCGAAACAATGGATTCCGTTGTTTCGAAACAACGGATTCCGTTGTTTCGAAACAACGGCATTGTTTTGAAACAATGGCATTGTTTCAAAACAACTCAAACCCCATTTGGTGATGAAACAACGTTGTTTCAAAACAATTGTTTCGAAGCAATCCAGTCTGAACATGTTATTTCGAAATGACGGTGACTCGTTTCGAAATAACTGTTGTCCAAACATGCTATTTCGCTTTGAGCTTTTTCCTTAATTCGAATTAACAATTTCTTAATTCAAATTAACGCCTTATTTCGATACAAGTTGTTTCAAAACAACTTGTATCGAAATAACCCCCTGTGTGAACATAGAAATAGTTAGTTTGAACTAGCCTGAGGTTAGTTTGGACTAACCTCAGACTTCTTTAGTTTGGACTATCAAGTCTGAACTAAAATTCCTGATGTAGACATAGCCACTGAGATGGCTTTCTCAATTTTCCTTCCTTATACTTGCTTGTTGGATTTTGAAGTTTTTAATAGCTAAATGACAATGCTGCCTCCAGCTGGCCCTGTCTAAGCCCAAATCCTCCCAACTTGTTGGTATTGATATTACAGGCCATAAGATTTTGTTTCAGGGTGTCTTTAAATTTGTGTCATTTTCTGTGATCTTTGTCCATTTTTCAATTGTTTGTGAAGCATAGCTTTACAGATTCTCTTGTCCTGCACCCTCTTAACATGCCCAGCCCACCGAAACTGAGATCTCAGCACCATGCCTTCCGTATTTGAAAGCTGGCACCCTTCAAGGCCCTCTGGTATCACCGCTTGAGTTACTGAAGGTGTCTACAGTAGACTGTCCAGGAGTCACATCCATACAGCAGCATCGGCAACACCAATGCCTAATACACCATGATCTTTGCGAGTGGTCTGAGCCCTCTCTCATTCCACGGTTGATAACATAGTCTCCTGAAGAAGGAGCTTAGTGATGTGATGAATGACTGCAATGTCACCTCTGGCATTCCTGGAAAGTAGACTTCCAAGATAACAGAATTAGTCAGCTTCTCTAAGTTGGGTATCTTCAATAGCAACAGCAGGTTAAGCAGTTCTTGATTGGAGATGGCTGGTATATGTTCTTTCTTTTTTTCAAACTGATAGGGAGTCCAAGGGACCTAGCTGCTTGTGCAAACCATTTGGTATTAAATTGGATGTCCTCTAGTGAGTGAGTTACAAGTGCACAATCAACTGCAACTGTCCCTAATCACCAGATCCATCACTTTAGTGTGGGGCTGCAGACATCTCAGATTGAACAGCCCTTGCCTGTTCCAGACTACATATAGATGCTGCAGTCCATATCATGAAAGGTATCCAGGAGCATCATGGAGAAAATAATAGAAAAGAGTATTGGTGCTAATACACAGCCTCGTTTTCTGTCATTTGAGACTCGCAAGGGATCAGGGGATTCCCTACATTTCTGCACTCTGGATATCATCCCTTCATGAAAGGATCTGATGAGAGATACAAACTGCTCTGGACGGCCAAGTTTGTGGAGGATTTTCCATAGACCATTGTCTTTTATTGTGCCAAAGGCCTTCATCAGGTTTATTAAGATCATAGTTTTCCTCCAGGAATTTCTCCTGAATTTGTCTGAATATGATATCATGCCTATAATTGTGGAGCATCTCTGAATCCACACGGTGATCCTGGGAATACACTGTCCATTAGTTACTTAGCCATTTTGTTGAGCATTACTCTTGTCAATATCTTCTCAGCAATGGATAGGAGGGAAATCTCATGGTGATTGTTGCAACTGTCTCTGTCACCCTTTCTTTTATAAAACTGATGCAAGTTTGAAATCTGGGGGCATTGAGGCCTGTTTCTGAATACACTGGAAGAGTACTGCCTGTGCCTTACTGTGGTGAAACAGCTTGCATGCTCTAACGATCTCCAGAGTCTGTTTTGGAGGAGACCTTTTGCTCCTGGTAGCTCCAGTCACACCAAATTGGTCTGTTGGGGAAGAGCCAGGCAAAAACAGACACCCTGGTGCTGTAAACCAGGAGACATGCAGCCATCCTGACACGCATTATTAAAATATCAAAACAAATCCATTGAGACTCCTCAGACAATAATATTATGAGGCCATCAAAGATTACTGAGGAGCCATTTCACTGCACCCTTAAAGAAATTCACTTCTGCATTGTAGCGAGAGATCATGTTGCTGACAATATTAATGCTGGTTTCCAGATCTTGTTTGGGTTATGGTGTTCTGCCATCAAATAACAAACCTCTTCTGGGTTTTATATTTGCACATTCTATTTTTCCTTTTGCTTAAAAAAAATCCGAACCTGCATTTTTTGAATTGCATTCAGGGCCACTTCTGTACTTCTCTAAAAAGTTTTGAAATGCTGGAAGCACAATTTAACTTTTCTGCTTGGGTTGGTAGAATGCTTTAGTAGAATGTTAGTTCTGCTCACTTGAGAATTACTGTACTGGGCTAGGAAATAAAATTTTTTAATGTGGAATTATATAACAAATTGGGCTGTTTACTATTAGCCTAATTATTCTTATTCTAAGCTAGCATTTGACTTTTTTTGCAGAAATACATTGAAGAGTATAAAAGCTCTTGTAACCTGAGATCAGTGCTGAATTTAGGCACAAGCCAAGTAAGCCATGGCTTAGGGCCTCACATTATGAGGGACCTCTAAAGATGTCAGAGAGAACTAACGAGCTTTATCATAAGGTATTTAATAATGCAAATAAAGCTTTTTGCAAGATGTATGTTTTATTTAGTTGTTTTTCACTGCAACTTTGCTTATTTATGCAAATATAACAGTTAATTTATTTTTCATTACTCTTTCTGTTACAATGTAAAACACCTTTTTTCTCTTTATTTTTTATGATAGGACCTCTGAATCTTGACATAGTTTAGGGCCTCAGCATGTCTTAATCCAGCCCTGCCTGAGCTTCAGGAGTTTTGAGATATAGTGAGGCCAGTTTTTGCATGCACTGCAGCATAGCTGTCTTATAGACACCTAAATTGTATTTCTGTGTTCCCTGCTGGGCAAAGGCGATTATTTTTAATTGTTGTTTTTACTGATCTTTGTTTAAAGCAGATTTCTCTCCTTTGGGTCTTCTCTATGACTTTTGTTTTGCTCCCCATGATGCTTTTCTATTTACCCTTCAAGCTCAACAAAAAGAACTCTCCTTTTGTAGCCCTGTTATTGGCAGCGTCGTTTCTACCTTTTGAGGTAGCTAAATGTAGTTCCTTTTGTAAGAATGGCATGAGACATTTACAGTTAAACAAGATTAAGGTAAGAGATAGTTTAGCTAGCTACTCATATTTGTGAGGTGCTCACATACTACTATAAGCAGCGCCATGGAAAAGCCCAGAAATAACAAAATGGCCAACTGAAAATCCTTTATTTTCTAACTGCAGTTTAAAGTCCTACCTTGCATAAAAGGAAGAGAAAATAGTTCATTCATTAAAATTACTCCTTGAAATCTTTCAACAGCAATCTCTCTGGCCTCAAATAATTTCCACAGTTCTTCTCTTGACCCTTCTAGGTCTGCCATCTCCTAGCTTTGGTAACAAGATGAAAGCTAATCAAGCATGCAAGGTAAAGATATGGTAGAATTTTGATAAGCATGTAAACTACCCCTTTCAAAAGTGATTTGGGCCCAGATTTTTGAAGGTATTCAGCTGGTGCTCCACTCTGCTTCACTGCGTAAATCACTGAGGGTTACAGCTCCAATGGGGACTTAACAACATTGAGTATTGTATTTAAGATTTAGATGTTCTGTCACCCCTGAGTTAGGTGATCAGGTTGCCCATACAATGCATGGGAGAGTTAGGCACCTAAGAAAGGGACTCACAAAAGTCAGTACACTGAGTGGGGAGCTGCCTAAATTGCCCAAAGGAGATGCTGAGGAGAGGGTTGTAGCCTAAGCCCATTTCTCAGTGGGATTTAGAGCAGTAGTTCCCAAACTGTACGTCATGACCTCAACTAGGGTCACTTCATCGACAAAAGGGGTCACAGCAATCCTCAGCATGGAGAGGAAGCCATTTTACAAAACATCATCTTCTGCACAGTGTGACCTCACTCGTGCAACATGCATGAGGTCACATCACAAGGAAGATGCTGTTTCACTCTACCAAATGGCAGCCTCCCTGAAGCATGACATCACGCGCACTGTATATGTGTGAGGTCATATAGTTCAGAGGAAGCCATTCTGTAAAGCTAAACATCAGCCTCCTAGCAGCAGGACCTTGCATGTGCAGTGTGTGGGAAGTCACACTGCAGGAAGGACACCATTTTTCAAACAGCAACTTCAATATTGCCTGGAAGTGTGGGCAACAGCACATCTAAAAATGGGGTCTGCAGGGAAAATGTTTGGGAACTGCTGATTTAGGTTATGTCGGTGTCAATCCCACTTCCAGGAGACATAATCACACTAGCTCTCAGTCAGCAAACACAATAAAACAGAATGTAGCCATGGAAGTGCAAGCAGAAAGGCAGGATCACCATCCTACTTTTGTACCTAGCACCCCTGCTGCCAAGCAAGTACCTGGGACACCTAGTTCCACTTGCTGCTTGTACTACCACGGCTATGTTCTCTTTTTAGCATACTAGCTCCACGAGAGCTAGCATGAGTGCATCTGCTTGAGCTGTAACTCTCACCCCAGCTCCAACTATAAACTTATGCTGAGATGCCTAACTCCATGTAGAGGGACTTGCCTCCCTGTGCTTGGCTTTCACAGTCATTGATCCTTTCCTGGAGGTCAGTGCCTGACCTGGGGCAGCCCTTGCTTACACTGAGCTGAGAAGGATGTGGGACCATTCACCCAGCAGCCAGGAGACTTGGGTTGCAATCTACATTCTGTCTAATATCATGCAGATCTCTCACTTTCCAAGGGAGTGCCCCCACAACCAGACAATGGGATGCTTAGGAATGAGTGGATGGTTCTCAACCTCTCCTGTTGGAGCTGTTCCACTCTGTGTAAAATACTTACATACCTACTGGAACAGGGACTTAAAGCTGCCGAAGTCCAGGAGTGCGTGACAACCACTAGTCTATAGAGTCAGATTTACTCCTTCTGGCCTATACACGTGCCCACTGGCAGAAACTGAGGCACCAGGTGGACTTTACCAGAGAGACTTCAGTGCCTAGACAATTTTAGGCTTTGGCAGCAACTAAGCAGGCTTCAGCAAATCTAAATTTGGATTCAGGTGTCTAAATTCCTTTGTGGGTCTAGTCTTCACTAATTCTATCAACCGTCAAAGAGATTTAAGCTCCTAAGTCACCTCTGCAAATTAGACTTAAGCACCTATGTCGTTTAGGCACTTGACAGCCTTACCCTATCCCTTTTTAAAATGCATTGATGTTGTACAAATACCTCCTTTCTTGTCTAATACACCTTAACACCTAATTTGCTCTTCCAGCTGCCTCCATATATTGAGCAGACCTTTCTAATGAGCTGTTTACAATAATATCTAGCTCTGTATCCTGAGAGAACACATCTAATTCAGGGCCCATCTGTGTGTACATTCATTTAAATTGTTCCTTTCAATGTGCATTACATTGTAGTTGTCTCGGTTTAATTTAATCTGCAACAATACTGTGTTCACCAAGTTTCATTTAGATCCCACTGGAGCCCCCCACAGTCCTTCATAATCTTGACTAACAAAGCACTGCACTAGCCTCACATTTTTATGTTTTTTTCTTCTTTTTGGTCAAGTACATTAAAAGCAGAGCAGTTTCTCCACTGTAAAAGGGCAAAAGATTCCATTGGGGACTGCAGTGCATGCTTCTTCATTGTCCTTGCCCACAGGGTCACATGTCACTGTGTGATGCTAAATGCCATTATGAACATGAATTTGCCCACTGTGTTTGCATGCTATAGGCCAAACCTCGCCTCAGTTTATATCTGTGCAATCTAACTTCAAATTAATGGAAGTTGCAGGAGTGTAAGTGAGCTCATAAGTCAAATATTCCACTAAGAACCATGTTTCACCATCCAAAGTAGAGAAAACCTCTGATAGGTAAGAATGTGCTTCTTTCCAAGGCATCTGTGGCTGGCTTCTTTGGCTCAACTGTAATGTAAGTTTTTTTATATTTCTAGAGAAAACTGTTGTTAGGGACACAAGTCCAACCACTGTTGGGAAATGAATGGAACAAGTGTTCTCCATAACATCTTGCTTGCCTAGTTTTCCCAACCAACTATATCTGGCTGCAACTGTGCAGGCCACTGTTGCTCCCTCCCTGCTCAGCCAACTGTCAGCATTATTTCATGACTTGTGTAATATCTGGTGTTTTTCTTAAAACCCCAGCTCCAGGAGTCATGTGATCACATGTGATTCTCAGCTTTCCTTTTCTAGTCCTCATAGTTGCACAGGCATGCTTGAAAATATGGAACCCGATAACTCAGAACAGGAGCATCTCTGGTGCTGGGCACACAGGGCATGTGCCCCAGATCCCAGTGCCAGTGCCCCAGGTCTGGCAGGGCCCACCTCTCCCAGTCTCTGGCCCAATCGAGCTGGAGATCCAGGGCTCAGCTGCCCGCGGCCGCAGCAGCCCCATCCCCAGCTGGGGATCTGGAGCTTAGCCACCCATGGCAGCAGAGGCTCCTCCTGGCCCCGTCCTCGCCTGGGAATCTGTAGCCTGGCCGCCCACAGCCATGGCAGCCCCGTCCCCAGGGGGGGATCCAGGGCCCGGCTGCCAGCAGCCACCGCAACCCCGTCCCCAGCTGGGATCTGGGGGTCAGCCACCCGCGGCTGCAGAGGCCACTCCTGGCCCTGTCCACAGCCAGAGATTGGGACCCAGCCGCCCGCGGCGGCGTCAGCCCCGTCTCCAGCTGGGGATCTGGGGCTTAGCCGCCAGCAGCGGCCGAGGCTGCTCCCAGCCTCAACTCTCCCCAGCTGGGGGCATGGCCTGTGGCCAGGGGGCATGGCCTGGGCCAGTGCCCTGGGTGCTTCCCCGGGGCAGCGACATCCCTGACTCAGAAACCAAAAGGCCAAAAAAAGGAGCAATATTTGTTATTCTTCATGTCATAGGGCTAAACCAGGAAATGAGGCACCTGAGCAGAACTGGTGCGACATGAACCAGTAGTGCAAACAGTTGATACATGCTGGGCATTCTGCAGGTTCTCCTACAACCCCTAACCTACAACCCCTATTGCACTGAGCCAGCAGGAGGCCTGAGGAGACGCCTGAAGACTTTCCTCATGTCACAGGAGTCAGCAATTCAAGGAACCCCTGAGGAAGCAGAATGACGTGGAGTTGGGAGTAGAGAACAGAGAAATGCATGACCAAAGGACATCATAGTGGGATTTCTGGGGTGGAAGAAAGGAGATAGTGATGTGGTATTGAGGGAACAGAATGGGAGGCAGAGGACAGTTGAGACCATGTCTGTATTTGCCTTTGAGACCCTTAAAATAACATGACTGGCTTCTTCTTGTTGCTTTTCCTCTTCAAGGCAATCATGCCAGACCTCAATCTGGGCTATGGGATAGACGTTCCAGGAGATACCCTGCTGAAGGAGTAATCCCAGAGCATTTTGAATCTGGCTAGAGGTGAAGGGAGATAAAGGAATGAAGGAAGAAAGCTGAGGAACAAAAATATTCTTACCATTACCTGGAATATTGCTTGTCTATCTTGTCTATTTAGATTATAAATTCCTTGAGACAGTCTTTGCCCAGCTACACAGTTACTACTGATTCTATGTCATGCTATAGCTTTAATAACTAAGAAGATTAAAGGGGGAGAGTAAGACTAAACATGTGGATTTTGTTCTGAAAAAAATCCCATGGAAAGAAAACAGTCCTGATTTATCAGAGTTCACAGGGAGTGATTCCCAGGCTAGTATACTTCATGGGTGTCTTTAGTGACTCTAGCAAGAGGCCAGTAATTACATGTAACAGTGTTTTTTGTTTTTAAAGGGTAGTTTTAAAAGTATTTCTGTGATTATGTTAGCCCAGAACTTCAAATCATTCAACTGTTAGGCTTTTTTTGCTTTCCTAAGAGAAAATTGCTAGTACTGGAATAAATTCAATGTGGTCCACTTGCCTACTGGTGCTTAAACTATGGAAAATACAACTACAGTCCATCGATGAAGAACAGAGTTAGAGCAATAAATCCTTTGAAAACAAATGCTAACATTTATTGGTTCTTACATTAATACAATGAAAATCAAGAACTGAAAATAGTTTATCACAGAAATTATTTCCTATCTATTACAGTCACCATAGGGCCAAGTTGACAGTTATATGAGACACTGCTCTTCTGTGTTACAGAGTTCTTAAAATATTTATACCATTAACACTATACTCTTCACATTTTACAAAAAAATTAACAGTTCACTTAACATTGTATACTTAACAATCTGTAAGCTATATGTCTACCTTAACAAACCATAAAATTCTTAACAATCTGTAACATTCAGCTAGTGGTTGCAAGGCAGTTGCTGAATGGGTTACTCAAAGGGAGGAGGAGGTTTCATTCTTATCTATTTGTCCCTAGGAGTTTTTCTGCTCTGTCATTACTGATGCAGGGATTAGCTCTGGCTCAGACACAGAGCTAGGACTCAGTTGGCTACCATGTCTAGACCCTCGGTGCCCCCTTTAGTCAGCATCTTCAGTCTGCTTGTCCATTCCTTGCCTTCTTACTTCTTTCTTCTCCCTGCTCCTTTTTGGTCTCTTTCTTTTTCTAGCCAGTGACCTTGTAGCAGCACTTCTAGCCAGCAGTCTTTCTCTCTCAGTCAGTAACTGCTTTAGCCTGCCTGCTAGTGGCTATTTATACTTTGTAGCAAGAACATAAGAGAACCTCAGGGAGGTGAGGGAGAATAACTTTGGAGCAAGAGCGTTAAGGGAACTCAGTTTGTAGAAGGGAAGGGCAGGCTCAGAAGAGAACGTAAGAGTTGTTAAGATGGATTATTAAGGCAGAATACAGAGAGGCAGGGTTATGGGGATCAATTACCCAAGGGCTGAATTTACCAACCACTTAAAACTTCAAAGCATCTGACAAAGTGTGATTTTCTCCCACAAAAGTTCATGTGATAAATAAATTTATTAGTCTTTAAAAGTGCCATTGGACTCCCTGTTTGTTTGCTTTACTTAAAACTCATTTCTAATTATTATATTTACATAATACAAGCTGTATCTGTTACTGTCATCATCCTGTGGCACTTAAAGACTAGCAAATTTGCTAGTCTTTAAGTGCCACAGGACTCCTTGCTTGTTTTGCAGAATTAGACTAACGGGACTGCCACTTTGAAACTTGACATCATCCTGTAAGTACTAGCAACTTTGCTGCTGCCTGTTAGAAATTTTAAACCCATTGTAAGGCTCTTCTGTCAGTTTCTCTACAATATTCTATGTGGCTGTTTTAAGCAGTTAGGGACAAAAATCTCTGGCTACAATGAAGCCTTCCTTCCCAAGGACTGGTTGGTTGGGACACATCATTTGGTTTGTTGAGATTTGCCTTTTCTGGTGACTGAAGAGGAATGGACAAAGGCAAGCAGTCAAAGCCAGAAGGAAGGGTTGGAAACAAGGAAGTGAAGAAAATAAATGCCAAGATACATAATGAAAAGAGAGAAGTGTGAGGAAGGAAATGTACAGCCCTGATCCAGGAAAAGCACTTGACCTCAAGGGACCAACTTGCTCATTTATAGATAAGCTGATGTCTTTACTGGCTAACTATTAAGCCTCCCTTCTGGTAACTGTTAATAAAATTATGCAACATGTTTACATTCAGAAAATTGAGTCTGTTAGTCCACCATTTTCCGGGAAAGGCAACAGAGCTTCCAGTATCATTTTGTTCCCCCTACCTGTCTCTCCAACTCCATTTTAATTTGGTTTCACCCTAATTAACACTAATAATAGTATGTAAGACATCATGCAACTATTTGTAATATCTGAGAATTGTGATGTGCTTTGTTCAGGATTTTAAGGCTGTGATCTAATCGTTTGTTTTCAAACTAAAATTAGAAGTGGGCTCTGGAATCTCGAGTATGATACAATCCATTTATCTGCATGTATAATGCACATTTGGCAGACCAATATCAGCATGTTTAATGTATTATCTGTTGCAAATTCTGCTACCCCAAGATGGCATCCCTACCTGTTAAAGCTTTTCTCAGTCACTTCACAGGAAAGAAAGGACCACTTAGAACTTTGTGAAGATTTCTCAGCATAATAAAGTCTTCTGAAGAGAGCTATGTGTTAAATCAGGGGTCTCAAATGTGTGGCACATGGGCCACATGTAGCCCCTAAAGCTATTTCTTGCAGTCCGCAACAACACTATCATTACCAATATTTGCAATATTGTTGTATGAAAAGGTTTCAGTCGTGCAGCCCTCAGGCTCACATGCTACTGCTCATGCGGCCTCTGTGGTGCGTTGAGTTTGAGACTCCTGTGTTAAATCACAGGAGATCATTGTGACTCCTTTATTTGTGTGAAAAATGGCATTAACAGTAGAAAGGAGAGCTGGGAACACTTTATTAATTTATTCAAGTTGTCTCCCTATCTGTGTTGGACTTCTAACTTAAAAATCAATTTTCTAGTCTTTATGCAGTTTACTTTGAAGAATCAGTGTGATTCAGTGGATTGCATGCTGCTCTAAGCCATAAGAAGTTCCAGTTCCAGTTCCATCGCTGACTGGGGTATAACATTAGGAGAGTTTTTGACTGCCTTACCTATGTAGGTTGTAAATTCTTCAGGACTTGGACTACCTCTCAGTGTGTGTTTGTGCACAGTGTGACCCTGCTCTCATCTAGTGTATTACTGTCATATAAATTATGATACAAAGTCCAAAATCATAGCACTTCCAGCACTTCCCTTGGGAGATTCTTACAGAGCCTGATACAGCTCACTGTCAGGAAGTTTTTCCTGAAGTTGTCTTAGTTAATCTCATCCCACTTCTCCTAGTTCTATCTCCCTACCTGTACTATGCTGCTGGGCACTGTCTTAACTAAGCATTTCATACCCTTTGGGTTAGTACTCTGCAAATATCTGTAGGCTGGATTCATGTCTCACCACCTCTTAGCTAAATGACACATCTTTCTTTCTGAATCTCTCCTCGTAAGTCAAGTCCTCAACACCTCTGATCATTTTTGTGGCTCATATTTGGCAACTCACAATGTAATGAATTATATTTTGCACACAAAGAACAGGAATCTAATTTAACCACCTTGCTTATTAATTGATGGCTTTTAGAATGCTCTAATGTAAGCAGCTATATAAGTGCAAAGCATTGTTATTCTTCGCAGTGTTAGTCTACTACAGACCAGTCACAAGGGCTCCACTGGCAGAACATAAATCATGTTTTCACCTGCTTTAATACTGTTTTGAAAACCAAAAGACTGGCTTCACTGTTTAATATTTAAGTAAACTGATGAATGTTTCAAGAGTGAAGGCTCTTTCTTTTTCCCTTCTGATTCTGAATGAGTTTCAAGACACACTTGGAACTCCTTTACCAGCGCTGACATCAGGCCTTCATGCTGCTGTTGCCAGAAATGATTACACATAATAGAAACATAGTAACCAGAAGCCACAAGTTCAGGAAGGCTAAACTTCACCTATGCTTTTGAAGATCTGACCCCAGTTGTGAAAGCTGAGTACCGAATACCTAGCCCTTAGCAATTCTGTGTTTTTAGGCTCCTAGCACTGTGTTTATATTCTAGGTAGTTTCTTAAATAGGGGAGGGAGGATGTAAACAAGTTTTAAACTCTAAACGCTAGTGGAATCTATAATTCTTCTAGGGTACATATTGTATAGTGGTTCCCAATCATTTTGGCTTGAGGGCCACAGATATAATCTTTACAACCCTGCATGGCCATCAGTCCCCACCAGCAACCATCCGCTCCCCAACTGCAGCCAGACAGAAGAATCTGCATGCATCTAGTAGCCCTGTGCACCCCACCTAGGTCCCTATGCAGTGGTTCTCTTCTGCAGTCAGCAGGGCCACAAATTTGGCTCCAGCAGGGCCCCAGGAACCTAAGGACCTAGGCAGAGCTCTTTGCTTTCTGTTGGAGTGGAGCAAGGGGAGTATTAATCTCCCTTCCTCCTGGCTCCAGTAGGGACCCCAGCACCTATGAACCTAGGCCAGGGGTTTGCAGCGTGCGGCTCTGGAGCCACATACAGCTCTTCGGCTGTCCTCTTGCAGCTCTGGCCCCCCGTGCCACCGGGAGACCTTGAGGAGGGCCAGTTACTCGTTCCAGGCTCCACCCCTGCCAGAGTATCATAGAATCATAGAATCATAGGGTTGGAAGGGACCCCACGAGGTCATCT